>CM029020.1:109744029-110108290 GCA_016801055.1 Panax notoginseng
TGTATAATTAGTTTGTATTTGTATTCTGTACCATGTATCTGGCAACCAAGAAGGGTGATGTATACCTATTTTTGGGGGCGTCACAATTACAAATTTTTTTCATAAGTGAGTCTAATTGGAATAATAAAGTCGTAAGGAGTTATTAAATTATTAGTGACCAATTAGATTGAGTCCATACAAGTTATAAATATTAATTAGTCTGGACTAATGTACATGGATTATATGATTGTGGGTACATAAATAATCCATAACTTTCCATTACGTAATAGCATTAACACATTAAAATCACATCTTGGAAATCCAAGAGAACAAACTAGGCATTTTATAACTAAGTTACTGAGATTTAAATCCTGTCCGAAATTAATAGTCTCAGTCATTAGCTGTGTATTAGGCCAATGACTTATCCTCCCTACTGTTGCGTAAAACTCAGTAAAATAAAAAGGCTAGAGAAAGATGATGATGCTAGAAGTTGCTGTGATGATGGCTATGAAGGTGGTGGTTGGCCAACTGATGAGTGAGTTTTATACCCATGAATTAAATGTGTTTGAGTGTTATCTTTTGGATGTTTTTAAGTGTTTGTGTCTATTCATGCATGTTTTACATTGTTTTGTAGGAATTGGGACAAAAGTTACTTGGATCGACGTTTGGAGTTGCTAGATTCGCGTTTTCGGCTTGCCATTTACATAGTAGCCACTTCAGAGTCAATTTCACTATTTCTTCGGACCTTATTTGAATCACTCAAAGAATGAAAGTTGTACATCTACGTCTCCTCTTTCTGGAACATCTTGAATCATCAAAATCAGAGTTCAGATGAAGATGTTATGGCCATTTTTCCAAAGGACGTCAGAGCAGAAAATTCTCGAAAAAGGTCCCAGCGTCGGGGCGCCCATTTTTAGTTCATTTACAGCGTCGGGGCACTAGGAGGCAAATTCCCAAAGCTATGAGCAGTGCTAGGGCACTAGGGAAGGGCCTGGTCAAGCTCGGACTCATTTTGGGGTGAATTTTGACACTTTTTTGACTCCAAATTGGATTGGATTTGTTCATAAGCTAAAAATTGGACTTGTAGCTAGCCTATAACATATGATGTAAGGCATAAAATAAGGAGAGATTACATAGATTAGCTTAGAAAAAATTCTCTATTAGATTAGAACATAAACCCTAGTTTATATTGGATTATTGGTGATTGAAGCAACTTGAGGATCATTGAAGATTCAAAGCAGGAGCGAAAGAGGAGTCTCAAGACTACTGACAATAGATTCTATTCCCTTGTCTTCTCTTACTTTTATCTTTTAATGTTTATTCAGTTGTGAATTCTTGATTTTAATTCAATGATAATGAACTAAATCTCTTTTATGAAGACTACAAATTGAACCTTTTATGTCTATGAATTAATTATTTAATTTAGTCCAATTATTTATGTAAAGGTGAATTGTTTATTATGTCTTGTGAGTTTTTGATTAATTATTTGGCCAGTAATTACCGTGTTACTCTAGAAGGATTCGAGAGATGAAATCTAGGGTTGGAACTGGACATGATAACATGTATGCTTAATTATTTGCATGAGATGAATAATTAGGATTGTGAATTGAATAGGAATATCTGTTCACTGCATGTAACGAATTGGGAATTGGAACTTAATGGATTTGGTTCAATTATTCTGCATAGGAATATTGCAGGATTAATTGAATTGAATAAAAGTTATCTGTTCACTTGGGAAATGGCTTTTAACAACTAGAATTCCTGTTAACAATTCAGTTGGTGTAATAATTGTGATAATTGGATAATTGGTTAATAGCTTATAATTGGGGATATTGTAGTCTTGATCTTTATTTATTTGAAATTCATTTATAAAGTAATCTAGTTTATTTAGTTAATTTATTTTTCTTAATTAGAAAAATCAAAATTTGTAGTTGTTTAAATAAAATTAATTTGGTTAAGAGTTAGTACTTGGTAATTTTTATTAAATAATTCCTTGTGGGAACGATACTTTTCTTATCACTTTATTACTTGTTGACCGTGTATACATGCACATATTCATTGATTGCGAAATCAATCAACAAGTTTTTGGCGCCGTTGCTGGGGAATTAATTTAATAATATTTGCTAATATTAATTTTTATCAAATTATTTTAATTTAAAAGTTTTTTTTTATTTTCTTTAATTCTCTTTCTATTTTTTTTCTTTCTTTTCAGGTACCATGGCAGAATTTAATTATCAATGACCAAATACGAGAATGACTCAGTCAAGGGGAGAGGAGATTGATGGACTCGCGACACTTTCTACATTATCAGTACAGATTGAGAAACTTTCAAGGAGGTTAGACGCTTTTGAAGCACAACATCATCAAAGTGTGGTGGTTACTTGTGATTATGGTGCTGGAAATCATCTGAGTCATCAGTGCACCACCAGTTTTGAGCCGGTACATATGGTGGTGATTACCCCAACAATTATGTCTATCCCAACAACTATTATCAGGATTGGGAGTATCACCCGAATTTTTCATGGAGCCATACCCATCAAGATCAATTTTATATATGTTCCAAGTCCAATATACCCACCAGATTTCTCGTGTCCACCTTCACTACAACAGGAAGAACATTCAAATTTGGAGAAAACTTTGTCCAAGTTCATAGCTTCATGTGAGGAGATTAGGATTAATCAAGAGATATCAAGTCAAAATTTTACGAACCAAATGGAACAAGTAATCAATGCCTCGGACATTTGTCCTCAATACACTTGGGTCTATGACATGGATTCCGAGACTGATGGTGAGCCCAAACCAAATCTGCAACCGGATGCGCCAAATGATATAGACGTTGAAGGGGGAGGAGAGACTTGGGGACCAAGAAAAGGAGATCGGCGAAGATCTAACTTTGAGTACCAACGAAGATGAGCCGATTTTGATAGTTTCCCATGTACTTCTCCACCAAAGTTTAAGGATCCGGGCAGTTTAGCAAAACCATGCCCAATTGGCAGTCATGTCGTCGGCCAAAGCTCTTTGTGACATAAGAGCTAGTACAACTGTGGAGTTATGGTGGGATGAAAAGGAGAAGATAGGGGAAGATCCCATTGTGTTTACTAAGCTTCAATGCCCCAATCTGATCATAGAAATAATGGAGATAACACCTAGTTGTTGGACGTTTTTAATAGGGAACCTATCTACAAAGAGCATGCTAGGTGACTTTAATTTAAGGGCCTTTGCTAATGGAAACCACCCAAAAGAGACATTGCTACTGATGGATGGAGGATTCCTAAATTTTTAAAGGGAAATTGGATAGAGAATTGAAGAAGTCAGGCTGAGACTATAAAACAAGCGCTTATTGAGAGGCAACCCAAGTTTAATTTTTAGTTTTAGTTTTTATTAGTTTTTATATTAGTAGCTTTGAATGTGCATTTATTTAGAATTTATAAAATTGCCTCTATTGTGGGTTTATAGGTTATTCGAGTCAAATTCAAGTATGGTGCCCAAATTGTTCTATATGCCTAGCCTATTCTCCAAACTTAGCGGACAAGGAGGAAGATTGCTATATTTTCAGGGAAGTCCTCTGCTTTACTTTTTTCTATTTCAGCCATTGAGGACAATGTGTAGTTTAAGTTTGGGGACATTTTAGTGTCGTACTGCATATAGTTAGTTATTTGCATTGTAGTTGGTTATTTTTATGGGTTAGCATTGTGTTTTTTTAGGTTGCATATAATACATGGTAGTTAATTGCATATGCATACATAGGTTGCATTAGTATGTGTTCACGTAGTATAATTGCATTTTTTAATTTATTTTTTGCATGAATATGTGCGATCGGTTGGTGCGGTCTTAGCTCGGCCAATGATAAGATTGGTTTTACATGTTAACATGAAAAATGTTTGTGACGCCTCCAAAATAGGTATACATCACATATTCTGAGTCGTCAAATATTTGGTACAAATATAAATAAAAACTTAATTATACAACTGTCGTGTAAAATACGATAAAACATAAGCTGTGAGTTTTAATACAACATTGTCTTCTAAACAATATTCAAACTCAAAATAAGTCCTCAATACATTTATTTTCACACTATTTCATAGAATAGTGAGGATTACTAATGCTATCATCTAAACCGTCACTCTGTTCCCCGACTAGTCCCTGCTACGTTCTCATTTTCTGAAGAGAACAAAGAAAGCAAAAGGGTGAGCTCAACTAGCCCAGTAATAAATATTATGACTAAGATAATGCAAAATAAATTATCGTTAGCCTTCAACAGTGTTAAACTGATAAAATATAATAGACATCAAGGTTAACTGCAGCGGAACAATAATCCATTAAGAGAGTCAAGTAGAGAATAAAATCTACTATCTTCTATGATTTAAATGGTTTTTCATGACTTTTATCGCTGAGACTCGGCTTAATAAATAATCCACATCATTCCTGCACTACGGCCAAGGATATTCATTAGTATCACAACCACAAATTATCCATGCACTACGACCAAGGATATTCGTGTATTCATCAATAGTAATGATCATGCCAACAACTATCCATCAATGCACTACGGGCCAATGAGGACTTTTACCACATCATTTGTAACATTACGGTCATGATTATACCGAATAATCCCTGGTCATAATCATACCAAGTCCATCTATGCACTACAGGCCACAGATGACTTTCAACATAATATAAACATGAGGATGATGGCAATTATATAAGAATTCAATAAAAAAAGTTCAAGAATTAATTTATCTAGGAACTGATAACGTCCAAATTGTCAACATGATGCTGCTTTGTAGAGTAAAATTCAAGAATGCTCAGAAGAATATTTCCATGAAAAGATACTGGATGAAGAGCAAATATCAAGGATATTCCACTAATTTCGTGGAGTATAGAAGTCAAAACTTTAACCAACTGAGTATAACAAATAATGAAATAACAAAAGAAATCACCAGGCATGCGATAGACTGCACAGACAGGTTATTCCAATAGAATAATAAAGAATGGAACTAGGTCATGCGTAAACGCACAGACAGGATATTCCAACAGAATAATAAATAACGGAACCAGGTCATAAGTAACGCACAGACAGGATGTTCCAATAGAATAATAAAGAATGGAGTAACAGAAGAATTTCACCAAGTATAGGGTAGCCCGCGTATACATGTTATTCTAACAGAATAATAAAGAATGGAATAATAAAAGTTCTCTTCATGATTAAGAAAGAAAGAATACCCCTTACGAGTACAACAAATATTATCCCCTACCGTAAAAGAAACCGGATAAAGGAAAAGAGAGTATCAGATTTCTCTTCTTCTTTCTCTCTGTAATTTTCTCTCTCTAGAGTTTAAGTGAATTTTTAAGAAATAATGTAAGAATGAGCTTTTATTTATAGGAGAATGGAAATGCACTGTGTAATAATTTTTCTCACGGACACAATAGTGTTTAAAATTCACTGGATGAAATCATACGCTAGATTTTCAAAACCAATTTTTTATATATATATATATATATATATATATATATATATATATATATATATATATATTTTATATATATATATATATATATAACACATGCTATATTAGAAAAATCCTACCACCCGTGCATCATTTTTCAAGGTGTTGGCCAATTAGAAGAGAAGAAAATCAAAACTATCACATGTCAAGTTGAGAAAATGGCCTCAAACACATGTTTGATAGCATTATTGGATTGTTCAACCAATAAGGTGCAAGCTTTGAAAATAATATCACATATACTGCAACTTCATCCACCACCACAACCCACTCACCCACATTTAATATATATATAATACACTCCACCTTTTCTACCATCCTCCACTAACATTACAAACACACATATATATATATATAAATATGTACCTTATATATATATATATATATTTTTATATATATATATATATATATTATATATATATATACATATAATACTTATATAAATAAGTAATAAAACAAAACTGAGATAACTATCTCCCGACGATTTTGAAAAATGAGAAAGTGGGGGGGTTCATATAATATGCAAAACTTCATAAAAATCACCTTAATAATTTTAACAACATTTATCACCTTTATTATAATTCACAATATTAATCGACCAGGTTGTTCCCAAGAAAGATGGGGCTTTCCAATAAGGATTTCTCTCTATTGGTGCGCAATTAGGTGACCAAACCTCTCCTTGACAGAACTTCTAGACATCGTTAATATTGCAAATAATAATTTTAATAACTTTGTCGTCTCAATTATTGATTTAATAATATATAAAATATTGACAATAATCGAATCAAATAACGTGAGATACTATGCAGCAATTACTATAGCAATAATTGAACAAAACTGAGTGACTTCTCATGTAAGCATCAATAATTAATACTGTGTGCTACTATGCAACCACGCGTATTACTGTACTTTTAACACCGGGTGTTTCAATAGTTAACGGTAAAACTTCTACTGTTACTTTAATAAAAAGATATTTTTGTCGCTTTCTCATTCCGACAATAATTCTGTTGTGGGGTCCACCAATGATTGTGCCATCGTACGAATATTCCTTGTTAAAACGAATATTCCCGACCAATCAAATATTATATAACAACTTGCGTACTTTGTAAAATTTATAAATATTACCCACAACTCTCTAACATTATATCAAATTAATTTCATAATATTCAAAAATGATATTTATAGAAAAATCATCTTTATAAAAAGTTGGGGTCTTACAACCTCCCCTTCTTATGAAATTTTGCCCTCAAAATTAGGGTACGTACCTGGTTTGTCGAAGAGGTAAGGATACCTTGATTTTATTTCAGATTCTAATTTCCAGGTCATTTCCTCAACATCGTGGTTTCTCCACAAAACTTTGACTTGAGGTATAACCTTGGAGCGTAAAATATGTTCCTTCTTATCCAAGATTTGAACAGGAACCTCTTCATACGTCAAATCTTTCGCTATTTCGTTCGGTTCAAACTCAATAATGTGGTTCGGGTCTTCCACATATTTACGTAACATGGATATGTGAAAAACTTTATGAACACGAGACATACTTGGCGGTAAAGCGAGTCTATAAGCCACAGTACCTACTCGATGAGGACTAAAAATGGGCCGATGAATTGAGGATTGAGCTTTCCTCTCTTTCCAAATATCATAACTCCTTTCCATGGAGCAACACGTAACAACACATGATCTACTATATCGAATTCTACGTCCTTTCGATGAAGATCAACATAACTCTTTTGTCGATCTTGTGAGGTTTTTATACGTTGTCGGATAGTTTAAATCTTTTTTTATAGTCATACGTACCAACTCCGTTCCCAACAACGTTGCTTCACCCACCTCATCCCAGCATACTGGAGAACGACACTTTCTTACATACAACGCTCCATGCCAATACTTGCTTGATAGCTGTTGTTGTAGGAAAACTCCACCAATGGTAAGAACTTATCCCAACTTTCCTTGAAGTCAAGGACACGTAGTCTTAATAAATCCTCCAAAATTTGAATAGTCCTCTCTGATTGTCCGTCCGTCTGAGGATGATATGCCAAACTAAATCGTAAATTTGTGCCCATAGCTTTTTGCAAACTAACCCAAAATCGTGAAGTGAATCTTGGGTCTCGATCAGAAACTATGGATACTGGCATACCATGCAGTCTTACAATCTCGTTTATGTGCATACGAGCAAGACGTTCAAGTGTATAAGTTTCTCGTATAGGTAAGAAGTGAGTAGACTTGGTCAATCTATCAACAATGACCCAAATTGCATCTATGCCTTGAGAAACCTTGGGAAGACCAGTAATGAAATCCATGGTAATGTGCTCCCACTTCTATTCTGGAATTTTAAGTGGTTGCAATGGACCTTTTGGTACCTGATGCTCCGCCTTGACTCGTTGACATGTTAGACACCTTGAGATAAACAGCGCTCTCTCTTTCTCTTCATATTGCCCCACAGAAATGTATGTCGAAGATCATGATACATTTTGGTACCCAGGATGGATTATAAACGGTGTGTTGTGCGCTTCCATCATGATTTTATACTTTAAATTAGGTCGTTAGGAAGACAAAGTCTGAAGTTGACTCGAAGTATTCCTTCTTCATCGATTCTTGCTTCCGGTATAGCACCTTCTTGCACTTTCTTCCTCATACGCATCAGCTCCAGGTCTGTAGCTTGAGCAGCTTTAACTTTATCGACTAAAGTCGGTTCTACTTGTATATTTGCCATCATCACATGGGTCCCTAGAGTCTTTAACTCTATCTCCATCCTTTGCAATTCATACAAAATGGGTCTTTGCGTTGACAATATCGCACTCGTACCCGCATATGATCTTCTACTCAATACGTTAGCTACCATGTTCACTTTTCCAGGATGGTATTGGATGGTATGATCATAATCTTTCAACAGTTCCAGCCAACGTCGTTGTCGTATGTTGAGTTCCTTTTGAGTGAAGAAATATTTGAGGCTTTTATGATCCGTAAAGATCTCCACTTTCTCCCCATACAAGTAATGCCTCCAAATCTTTAGTGCAAAAATGACTGCTACCAACTCTAGATCATGAGTAGGATAATTCCTTTCATATTCTTTGAGTTATCGAGAGGCATAGGCTATGACTTTCCCATGTTGCATGAGAACACATCCTAACCCTTTTTCCAAAGCATCACTGTAGATGACAAATCCCTCTGAGCCAGATGGTATTGTCAAAACAAGTGCTGAAATGAGTCTCCTCTTGAGTTCATATAAACTCTTCTCACATTCCTCGCTCCAACGTATTTTATATCTTTTCGAGTCAGCTGAGTTAATGGAGTAGCAATTTGAGAAAACCGAATCTCCGATAATAACCAGTTAAGCTGAGAAAGCTACGTACTTCGATAACTGATTTAGGTTACTCCCAGCTTTGAATAGCTTCAATCTTTGCTGGGTCAACAGATATTCCATAACTTGATACTACATGCCCTAGGAATGCTACTTCCTCAAGCCAGAACTCGCATTTCTTCAACTTGGCATAAGGCTTGTTTTCACGAAGCTTTTAAAGTATCAGCCTCAAGTGTTGCTCATGATCTTCACAGCTTTTGGAATAAATGAGGATGTCATCAAAAAGACGACCACAAAGTGATCCAAATATTTTTTGAATACTCGGTTCATCATATCCATGAAAGCAGCAGGAGCATTAGTCAATTCAAAAGACATGACTAAGAATTCATATTGCCTGTACCGAGTTCTGAAGGCAGTCTTTGGAATATCCTCAATTTTAACCTTTAGCTGATGATATCCAGAATGAAGATCGATCTTTGAAAAGAATTGGGCTCCTTGCAACTGGTCAAACATGTCATCAATACGTGGCAATGGGTACTTATTTTGATGGTGACATGATTTAACTCCCGAAAATCAATACAAAGTCGCATACTCCCATCTTTCTTCTTCACGAATAGAACATGAGCACCCCAAGGAGACGTACTAGGACGAATGAAACCAATGTCTAACAATTCCTGCAGTTGGGTCTTTAACTCTTGAAGTTCAATAGGAGCCATTCGATATGGGGCTTTGGAAATGGGTTTTGTACCGGGTTCAAGGTCGATACAAAATTCAATTTCACGCTCTGGGGGTAGGCCAGGAAGTTCTTCAGGGAATACGTCAGGAAATTTATTAACAATAGAAATATCATTCAAAACTGACGTATTTTTGTTTAGATCCATGACATGAGCTAAGAAAGCTTGACATCCGTTTTTCAATAAACGAATAGCTTTATGGCTTGAGATGACATTGATTGATTTTAATGGTTTGGTTGCTTGAATTCAGATAATAGATTGGTTAGGAATATGAAAGTTAACAACCTTACGAAAACAATCAATTTTTCATGATGAGTAGTTAACCAATTAATCCCTAGAATTACATCAAATGCAAGTATTTTCTATGAAATAAGATCGACAGGTAATGTGAGGGTACCAATTTAAACCAAACAAGACTTATAAACAGTGGATGTAATGAAGGTTTCTCCCAACAGAGTTTGCACATATAAGTCAAAGTCTAATTTCTCCAGAGTGTTGAGCGCAAGTAGGAGAAATAAAAGAATGGGTAGAACCGGTATCAAATAATGTATATACTTTGCTAGAGTTTATGATAAGCTTACATGTGATGACCTCGTTCGGGTTCCTTGCTTTATGGGAGGTCACGATAAACGCTCTCCCTTGAACTACCGGTTTTGTCTTGTCTGGGATGGCCTTTGATGCCTCTATCCCAGCTGGGCTTAACTTTGGTGCACGACAAAATCATTAAACGCTGGGCTTGTCTGGGATGGCCTTTGATGCCTCTATCCCAGAGTTCAACACACAGTTTTATATATAAGTATATATATATAAGAAAGCCATTAAAACCGAAGTCTAGGCTCAATCGAGGCATAACTCGATGATGTTAGTCCATATATAAAATATATGTATATATATAAGTGTATATATATATATATATATATATATATATATATATAAAACTAAAAATAAACCAGGGACCGAAGTCCGGGCATACACACACAACACGACTCTCAATGTGAAGAACAGTGTGTGCAAAGATGAAGAGAAAGGCTTTAAAGCGTGTAAGAAGGCTTATAGTAGACTGCTAAAGAGGAATTCAATAAGTTTAAAGTAGATAAACACTGGCTTTCGCCGGTACAGAAATAGCTATATGTGAGCTCACAAGTGTTTAAAATGAGAAAGCATTCAGTTTGGGGTGTGTACAGAGCAAATTGGGCAGGGCTTCCTCGCTGTTTTCTCTTATAAAATGGCCACCCCAAGCCCTCTATTTATAGAGGGTGGAGCTGCAGGTGTACCCGCGGTTGGGCTGCAAGTGTACCAGAGGCTGCCTGGGGTGCCACGGGCTTCGCGGGTCCCGTCGTCTCGAAGTACGTGCACGCATGCAACGTGATGTCCGCTCTAACTTTCATAATTACAATTCTAGCATTCGACTGAGGTATATAGGACCTATTTCGGACCGTCGTTGTCGAGAGTTATGCAATGACATGGGATTAGAGGTTTTACGAAGTCATGAATATGGGGCGATGCCCTCAGGTCTTCAGCTTAAAATTCTATTCGTTATCCTGCGCAATAGTCACTCGGGATTGGTTCTTCTTAGCTTTTATGGGACATTTGTTGTGTAGAAATGTATGTTTGAAATGTTGAGATGGCATGATGTGGCGTCATGGTGGCAAGATGATGACTTTGCCCCTCACCGGGGTTATCTCCGATTTGGGCTAATAAAGCAGACGTTGCTCAGGGTTATCACTGAGATTGGACTGCTGCAATGGTTGAAGGTCCTCAGTGTCATCTCTAAGGTGTGTCTGTCCTCCTGGTGTTATTGCCAGGTCTTGTACTGAGTATCTCATTGTGAGCATCGAGATTAAAGCTGATGGCATGCATTTGAAACAAGCCGGGGTTATCGCCGGAACTGCATTCCTTTGGGTTATTGCCAAGGTTGGTAGCTAATCCCATGGTTGGGACTGAGACTGGAACATCTCGGGGTTATCTCCGGGACGAAACGTTCTTCTCCAAAGTGTGTTCCGGTGTTGGATCTGCATGCCTCGGGGTCATCTCCGAGGTTGGAATTGTTACTCCGGTGTATGTTTCGGGGTCGAGGCTGTTACTCCCAGTGTGTTCTGGGGTTAAAACTGAACTTTCGGTAGTATCCGAACTGGATGTGAGTTGTCTTCCAGGATTATCTCTGAAAGACGAATTTGCCTTCCTGTAATGTCAGTAATAGGTGTGCAGAAAATTTTGAGTGTCTATATATATATACAAAATGAAAAAAAAAAGAAAAAAATAGAAAATCTAGAAGAAAAAAAATGAATAAACACCGTGGCATGCTTGTCTAGTTTTGTGGCCTTTGTTACTTGAGTAAGTAAGCCCGAGGGGATTGTCTTTACACCCAGCGCCCTAAGGTCTTAATGGGGTGGGAGTCGTTGATCGAAAGCTCATTAAGGTAGCATTGAAAAGCCTAAGGGAATAAGACATTGCACAACAATGAGAAAAATAAAAAATGAATAAAACACGAGAAAGAGCAAAAATGCCCTCGTGGTTGAATAAAGGTCGAAATAAATCCTGTATTTACCCTTAGACTTGGTATTTGCTTAGTTTTAACCGAAGTTGTCATGTTCACAAAAGTAATTGAATTGGAACTAAAATTTTCATTCTAAGAAGTTTGTTATGTGATTATCTTGAATTGTGTTTGGTTAGAATGGTTAACAAGAACACACACACAACATGGGTGATGACATGTTCGGATTGACTAACTGGTTAGAGTTATGGACTTTGACTTGATTAGATATATTGTTTAAGTATTATTGGTATCTTTGAGGCCTGTTGCTATATATCATACTAATTTATTACTTGGTTCTTAGGTATATTAGGAAGTAGATCATGCATATGCATTCATGTAATTGAGTGAGTCATTTATTTTTAGTTTTTTTTTTGTGTTTTTGCTTGAGGACAAGCAAATATTTAAGTTTGAGGGTATTTGATGACTGAATTTTATACCCATGAATTGAATGCGTTTGAGCTTAATCTTTTCGATGTTTTTAAGTGTTTGTGTCTATTCATGCATGTTTTACGTTGTTTTGTAAGAATTGGGACAAAAGCTACTCGGATCGACGTTTGGTGTTGCTAGATTCACGTTTTCGACTTGCCATTTACATAGTAGCCACTTCAGAGCCAATTTCAGTATTTCTCTGGACCTTATTTTGAAAAACTCAAAGAATGAAAGTTGTAGATCTACTTCTTCACTTTTCAGAAGATCTTGAGTCATCAAAATCGGAGTTCTGACGAAGAAGTTATGGCCATTTTCCCAAAGGACGTCAAAGTAAAAAAATCTCAAAAAAGGTCCCAGTGCCGGGGCGCCCATTTCTAGTTCATTTACTATGCCAAGGCACTAGGAGATAGATTCCCAGCGCCGTGAGCAGCGCCGAGGCACTTGGGAAGGGCCTGTTCAAGCTCGGACGCGTTTTGGGGCGAATTTTGACACTTTTTTGACTCCAAATTGGATTGAGTTTGTTCATAAGCTAAAAATTGGACTTGTAACCTATAAATATATGATGTAAGGCATACAATAAGGAGAGATTACATAGATTAGCTTAGATAACATACTTCATTAGATTAGAACATAAACCCTAGTTTATATTGGATTGTTGGAGATTAAAGCAACTTGAGGATCATTGAAGATTCAAAGCAGGAGTGAAAGAGGAGTCTCAAGACTACTGTCAATAGATTCTATTCTCTTCTCTTCTCTTACTTTTATCTTTTAATGTTTATTTAGTTGTGGATTCTTGAATTTAATTCAATGATAATGAACTAAATCTCTTTTATTAATACTACAAATTGAATCTTTTATGTCTATGAATTAATTATTTAATTTAGTCCAATTATTTACGTCAAGGTGAATTATTTATTATGTCTTGTGCGTTTTTGATTAATTATTTGGCCAGTAATTACCTTGTTACTCTACAGGGATTCGGGAGATGAAATCTAGGGTTGAAACTGGACATGATAACATGTACGCTTAATTAGTTGCATGAGATGAATAATTAGGATTGTGAATTGAATAGGAATATCTGTTCACTGCAAGTAACGAATTGGGAATTGGAACTTAACGAATTTGGTTCAATTATTCTGCATATGAATATTGCAAGATTAATTGAATTGAATAAAAGTTATCTGTTCAGTTGGGAAAAGGCTTTTAACAACTAGAATTCCTGTTAACAATTCAGTTGGCGTAATAATTGGGATAATTGGATAATTGGTTTATAGCTCATAATTGGGGATATTGTAGTCTTGATCATTATTTATTTGAAATTTATTTATAAAGTAATCTAGTTTATTTAGTTAATTTATTTTTCTTAATTAGAAAAATCACAATTTGCTGTTGTTTAAATAAAATTGATTTGGTTAAGAGTTAGTACTTGGTAATTTTTATTAAATAATTCCTCGTGGGAACGATACTTTTCTTATCACTTTATTACTTGTTGACCGTGTATAATTGCACGTATTCATTGATTGCGAAATCAATCAACACCAACTCCTTCATATCCATTGTTTCCTTTCATTTTCCATTGAATCAAAACATGGTGTAAGAACAATAACTGGGCAACCAATTCTCTATATATAGCACCCTCTTCTTCTCATTATCTGTTGCTTGAAAATTGTCTGATAAGTTGCATTAGAGAGTGTGGGTTGCTGAGAGTTGAGGGAGTGTAATCAGTGCATTGAGGGAATTCATTTAAGCTTCAAGAGGTATAAATTCTGATTTTGTGTTCTTCAATTTAAGTTTAGTTAAAATTCTTAAAATTGTTTGAATTCTCTGTTAATTGATATGGAATATCATGTCATTGTATTATCTTAGTTTGTATTCATGTCTAGGAGCATTGTAGTTAGTCTGGTTGCAGGTTTAACAATATATGTGATGAGGCTCTGCAGAAGCAGAGCCAAATTTTTTTATTCTGCTCGAAGTGGCGTGGCCGCGCCACTTCTATAGTACATGACTGCTGTGACGCCCCCAAATCTCGGTTACCTGACCCCTGAGTTTGTTGCTCACGATCTAACATATAAATAACATCTAAATACCCATACATATATGAATTACATCATACATCTCATTCATTAATATAATTAATAAATTATACTCAGGTTTTCTAACCATAACATAACAAACATACCCTTAATTATACAAAAAAGGGTTTACAAAACAACATAATAAATATGTTCATTATAACTACTACAGCAATAAGCCTTTGCCTTTGTCCTTCTCTGCATCTCCAACTACTTCATTCCTAGCTGAAATATTATATTTAAGTAAGGGTGAGCAACAAATTTGCCCCGTAAGTTAGGACATACAATAATGTATAAGAATCAAGAATATTAGACTATCGATTCGATAGAATGACACCAAAGTTCGAAGAACTTTGAAATAGCTGAACAAATTGTTAATCAATAACAAGTCTTTCTCGCATCCTATGCTAAACAATAATTCAACAGTTAAAGAGTACAATGCTTTCAAAGTTTCTTATGATATTCAATTGAATAATAAGAATCAATTCTACGCAAAAACTTAGTAGAATATGTTCCAGATTTATGCTAAGGGATCTAAATGGATCTTGAGCTTCTCTTCTCGAGTAACTATCAAAGGTTTTACTTTGATATACCCAGGTGTATCAGATAACCATAAAGATTAAATCATACTCCTCTGCAAGTACACAGAGTGATCAGCTTCGTTATACCCAATATTATACATGATACTAACACGCGCGTAACGACCGAATATATGACCCAAAGGTTCCCTTTATATAAAAAGGTTGTTCTTCTCAGTCTTATAACCAGAATTTGAATCACAACAACAAAATACTATGATTTCAATATCTAATCGCTTTCTCGATCTAGCCGAAAGAATTGGCATTGACCTGTCAATAATAATTGAGTTCTCTTCTCGAACCTATCAAGTTTCAATAAATGTTCGTCTAGCTAGAACAATTAGCTAAGACATTTCTCAACACTGTTCGACAATAGACAGAAATCAACTGTACTATTCGTAATCAAAAATAACTTCTACGGATGTGAATAACCAACAATAGTTATTCCTTAAGTATATTCTGAAAATCAATAATTCAATTTGAATTAATAAACATGCACTAACTGCGAATAATCAACAATAATTCTCAGAAGTGGCATAATCAGCAATAAATATCCACCAATATATTTGAAAAGATATAACTCGAGATTGAGTCAAGGAAACTTTCCTTCTGCGTTGATTACTGCTACACAATATACTTATCTGCGTTCAAAAGACCTATAATAAATAATATCGGTCCCATAATTAGCACAACAAATCATAACACATAACACTGTAATTTACAGTCAATATTTCACCTAGACACATCATCACATAGTCATATTAGTGTTTATAACCTATATAAACTCTTCTCAAGTCTAACTAGTTCGGTCTGGTTGGACTTCGATATTATCTCGGTGTCCTGGTCACCCTATCCGACAATTTACACATTTATTATCAATTAAACTCGGTCTCAAAGCTTCAATATTATTTTAGGTAAGTCAAATATCGTTCATAATATTTTTCGGAAGCTTTTAATAATTTTTAAACAATTATTATATTTTATAATAATTTTTTAAACACCATAATTATTTTTAAATGATTTAAATACTGAATAATACCATCATCATTAATATTAAAATATTAATGAAATGCTTGTAAAAATATTAAAATTATTTATAATAGCTCAAAATATTTTTAAATCACCATTATTCTCCTTAAATGATTTTTAAAACAATTAAAATAATTTTTAAACAATTACCATTATTATTCAAATATTAATGAATTTCTCATCAAAATATTAAAAGTCGTTAATTATAACTTAAAATATTTTTAAATTAATTTCCTCATTTTTAAATATTTTTTAAATTAGTAAAATCATTTTTAACTCATTTATTTAACATCTAATATCATTAATATTAAATTATTAATGAAAATTACCTCAAAAATATTAAAAGTTTCATTTTATAACTTAAAATATTTTAAACACTTTATTCTTATTTAAAATGATTTTTATAATATTAAAATTAATTTTTTTCTAATTTATTTAATATACTTATTAAATAAATTAAATATCATTAATATTCAAATAAATATAAATATTAATAAAAAATATCCCAAATTATCAAAAGTTAATTTTCATAACTTAAAATAATTTTTAAAACTAATTTTTTAATTTTTAGAAATTTATTTCTATTTTTAATCATTTTCTGGAAATTAGAAAAACTAAATTTATTAAAACCGTCACTAAAGGCTTTAGCAACACTTTTTGTCACTGTTGGTGTTCTTGATACTCAAGAACACTGACAAGCAGTTCACCAGGGGCTCACTTTGACCACCTTTAATTCTTTTATCAAGATGTTTGTGGGCTTGCTATAACATTGATCTTGTAGTGTTTATGTAACAATACGAGTATCAACAACTATCTGGGTCATACAACATCATACCATCAAGATATAATGCTCCAATGTAGATGTCAGAAGCTTTATGGGCTTTCTGGGTTACCCAGAAACCCAGAGACAGCTTCTAGTGGTCACTTTTTGACTCAAATTTCTCTAGGTTCTGGTCTTCAACTGGGTGTTTGAATGCTTCAAACAGGTAGTCCTCGTGCCAGAGAACAACTACATAACATGATCTTAGTCCAACTACAAAACACTCACAAGTTTCGAACTGGTCAAACCTTGTCAGAAACATTGTTAATATGGTTTCTAGAAATTCCAGAAAACTTAAACCGTGCTCAGATAGCCTACTTTGAGCATCAACTACTTCGATCCTGTTTATGATTTAAGGGATCTAAAGGCATAGATCTATAGTCCATCTAACAGGCTACAACTTAGATACAACAACACTAACAAATCATCTAACATATGTCAGATAAAGGCTCAAGAAAATCTTGTCAGACACCGATGAAGAGTTTTCTTGGTTGCAAAGAAACTCTTGGTCATGCTCGGTCAACTCACTTTGACCATCAATAACTTGTAATCTGGACATGGAATGGCCCTGATTCCACTTCCAGATTACAATCCTCATGGCATACTACAAATCTAAAACATAAAACACAACAAATCATTAATAGGGAAGGATCTAAGGCCTCTGACATATGCTTGTCAGACAACTTTTTAGGATTCTTAGGCAGTTTACAAAACTTTGATTTTAATGCACTTTGATGCTATGAATCTATGATATAACATCATAGATCATCATATAACATCTTATAGCATGTATTAAAACACAAAAACACAACTTTTGACTTAGCCTACAAGATTGAACATGAGTTAGGGCTTTATACCTTTCTTGATCAATCCTTGATTCTTGCTCTCCTCAACTGATATTGATGATCTATGAGCTCTACTAGGGACTGAAACACTTCTCTAATTCGTGGGTTTGGAGAGAGAGAAACTTTGTTGGGTATTAGATAACAAATTTGCCAATTCTTTGGACTTTCTCTTTCTTTATCTCTTAGATTTGATACAATGTATCTATAAGTGGCTAGGTGGCATGTGATAGATCAAATTTGGTGAGATTTTTCCAGCACATGTGATATCTTAAGGTGATGACTCATAGATTTGGCCATATCTCTTTAACTTAGATTTTAAGTAAAGGGTATTTTGATCTTTTCACCTCTAAAAGGGTATTTTCGTAATTTCCCTAATGTTTTGAGGGTATTCTAGTCATTTAACATCATTCTCTTTAATTCTAACCCTTACGGTTTGATAATCTCAATTAGTGTTTCTTAATTAGGGTTTAGGATTTCCGAATTTAAAATTAGGGTTTCTTGACATTCGTTTAGGGTTTCTAATCTCTCATTAGGGTTTACTAAGTTTATACCCTATCAAATCAATCATTGATAATCAATTCTACACAGTACAAACACATACTTACAATTACATTTATTATAACTGTGTTTTCTATCGAATCCCTCTCCAGAATTAAGATTAGGGTTTCTATTCTATGTTAAGCACAACTCTATTCATATTTCTCAATCAATACATAAATTGACTACTTCTCTAAACTCGTATCATAGATATTCAGCCCAATATTAATAGTCAATATCAATATTAAAGAAAAATAAATAAAAAATTATTTGTAAAATTCGAGTTATTCAAAATTCTGGGTTCTCACATTCTCCGATCCTTATAAGGATTCCGTCCTCGAAATCACCGCTTTATTATTCTCTACAATCTTTTAAAGTTGTATCATCAATTCATTCTTATCAACACAATATTAATTTGTGTCTCATATACTAACATGTGACTTGAATCTATAAAAGAAAACAATTCACAGCGATATCTATCCAATATTACTCACGTAATTCAATTACTAAACGAAATCGTTACCTGTCGCCACCTCCTGGGCAGCTACTGCATCTTGCACCATCATATTAAATGTAGGGGCTATTGGTCTTCCTAACTGAGCAGGTTCTCTAATCGTCATGGTTCCGCTATCGGGCCCTTTGTTGACACTTCCTTTCTCCACATTCCTCCACGGACAATTTCGAACCAGATGTTATGTCGATCCACACGCAAAACAACCTTATATCTTCTTCGGACTGGGGCAATTGGGCGACATGTGTCCCTTTTAACCACAGTTATAACAAACTCCTTTTCTTTTTAGACATACTCCAGGATGATTCTTCCCACAACTCTCACATGGCTCACCTCCCTTTCTATTCTCTTCTGATTTGTTACTCGATTGGCTATTCTCACTCCATTTCCTCTTGTTCGGATTACTACCACCACTACTACCTCCTTCATTTGTTTTCTTATTATTTTCCTGATGAAATCGAGATGCAGCTTCTCTCCCTCCTTCAGCAATTATCGCTTTTTCTATTAAAGTCGCAAATGTATTGATCTACAATACCGCTACTGTCGACGTCGGGATTTTTATTTGTCCCTTTTCTATTCTTAATTTTTTGTGTTCTTATGTTAGGTGAGATTTGTTTGAAAAAACAATCGAAAAAGGTCCGATATGTATATGTCAACGATTGAACTATAAGAGCCGCCAGCTGTTTTTTAACTGGTTATACTAACACAACCGATAAAAGGTTTGCACATTGACCCAGTGATGTGACACTGCTAAACGGGTCTGTGAAACCGAGATTCATTAGGGTCCGGGGACTTGCTTATGTGGATGGAAGGTGTTAGGCACCCCTCGACATCCGTGTTGCCATGGTGACCACCACTTTTCAAAAAACTGTTATATGAATATGTGTGTGTGTGTGGGTCAATGTGCTATTATTTGGAAGTAGTGCCATGCCTCGTTTGCACCTATATGCAAAGGGTTTGAATTTGTGTAAAAATTTAGTTTTAAACAAGATATAGCAGTGATGTTTTGTAAAAAAGAGGTTTTTCAAACCATGTGCTCAATAGTAATTAAGACCTTTGATACTTCTATTTTATTAAAATGTTCGGCTTGATTGCTTTTATTTTCGAGATGCGAGGCATATTCGAGAAAATAATATACAAAGCAGTGCCGAACTCCTCATGGGTATGAAAACCATCTGAGGAAATCCAACACCGTGAATAAATTTACAAGCTGCTCACAGCTAAAAATGTCCATCACGGGAACTAAATCTAGATTCAGTAGACTGAATCTGTAATCACATGATTCATAGGCTCACATGATGCCGCAATTTGTATGAAAGCTATAAGCAGTTATGTATATAAAAGCTGTAAATATATATATACAGACATGATCAACCACCACGAAGCACCTCCATGGGGGATCAGAAATGTAAATATATAAAAGTGGTAAATATATATATATATATATATATATATATATATATATATATATGTGTGTGTGTGTGTGTGTGTGTGTGTGTGTGTGTGTGTGTGTGTGTGTGTGTGTGTGTGTGTGTGTGTGCAAACAATCAACCACCACGAAGCACCTCCACGGGGGATTGCAAATATAAATAAAGCAATAAAACGGTCGACCGCCTTGAAGTAAACTCCACGCGGGATAAAATGTACAGAAAGCTGTAAAAACGGTCAACCGCCACAAAATAAACTCTGGGCGGGACGAAATGTATATATATATATGTAAATGAACCGGATATAAAATCCAGGCTCATCGAACATAGTTCATATATATATATATATATATATATATATATATATATATATATATATATATATATACAAAGGCAATTAAACGCTCCAAACGTGAGTCTAGGCTCATTGAATAGAGTTTGACCACAGTCCATATATTTAAATATATATATATATATATATATATATATATATATATATATATATATATATATATACAAATTGAAATGAAAGCACAGACCAAACTCCGGGCATACACACGCAACACGACTCTTAACGTGAAGAATAGTGTGTGCAAAGATGAAGAGAAAGGGTTTAAAGTGTGTAAGAAGGCTTACAATAGGCTGCCAAAGAAGACTTCAATAACTTGAAATGGATGAACACTCAGCTCCCGCCGGTAAAAAGTAGCTATATATGAGCTTACAAGTGTTTAAAATGAGAAAACACTCAGTTTAGGGTGTGTACAGAGCAAATTAGACAGGGCTTCCTCGCCTTTTTCTCCTTCAAAATGGCCACCCCAAGCCCTTTATTTATAGAGGGGGGAGCCGCAGGTGTAGTCACAGGTGTACCTGCGGCTGCCCGGGGTGCCCCGGGCTTCGCGGGTCCTGCCGTCTTGAAGTACGTGCACGCACACAACGTGATGTCCGCTCGAACTTTTTGAACTTCAATCCAGGCATCCGACTGAGGTGTATAAGACCTATTTTAGACCGCCATTGTCGAGAGTTACGCAATGACACGGGATTAGAGGTTGTACGAAGTCAGGAAGATGGGACCATGCCCTCCGGTCTTCAAGCTTCAAATTCTATCTGTTACCCTGCGTAATAGTCACTTGGGATTGGACTTCCTTAGTTCTTGTGGGACATTGCTGTGTAGAAATGTATGTATGAGATTTTGAGATGGAACAATGTGGCGTCAAGGTGGCAAGATGATGACTTTGCCCCTCACCGGGGTTATCTCCGGTTTGGGCTAATAAAGCAGACGTTGCTTAGGGTTATCTCTGAGATTGGATGGCTGTAAGTGTTGAAGGTCCTCAGTGTCATCTCTGAGGTGTGCCTGTCTTCCCGGTGTTATCTCTGGGTCTTGTACTGAGTGCCTCGGTGTGAGTGCCTAGTGTTCTGAAGCTGTTTGCATACATTTAAAACAAGTATTTTTTGGGTTATCGACGAAACTGCAACTGCATTCCTTGGGGTTATCTCCAAGGTTAGCGCTGCTATTCCCGGTGTCAGGACTGAGACTGAATATCTCGGGGTTATCTCCAGGATGAATCGGGCTTCTCCAGTAGAATTTTCGGTATTAGAACTGTAGGCCTCGTAGTTGTCTTCGAGGTTGGAACCGATATTCCTGGTGTGTATTCCGGGGTTGAAACTGAACTTTCGATAGTATCCGGACTGGATGTGAGCTATCTTCCAGGGTTGTCTCTGAAAGACAAATGTGCTCTCCTGCAATGTCAGTAACAGGTGTGTAGAAAACTCTGAGTGTCAACAGATGCCCCTCTTTATCATATTCGTCCAATGTAATGGCATGGATAGGATAAAGAATCCTAGACACTTGAAATGCAACAAGATAAATATGATCTGCAATTACAGAGATCATCGGTATAGTATACCCTGTGTTTGGGTGAATACCAATGAATGATATGAAAGCCACAGTCGGGTTTAGGAAAACCAGGATTTCAGGCTATTTCGCTCAATCGCGTAGCATTTTTATCCTTGATTTGGCCTTTTCAACTTGTGAGAACTCCTATGCAACTCGAACTGGACCGAGCCGAAGGGGTGGGTCCCATGTAGGGGTGCCACAGGTACACCTTTAGCAGCCACAAGTGGACCTGCGGCCAATCGTAGATGGCTATTAATGGGTTGGTTTGCTTTTACAAGTCATTTTACGTTGCGTCGCACAGGAAATTCGAGAGCTCTTATTCAGTTCTACTGAGTTCAGACGTCTTTCTATAAATTCTATCAACGTACAAGTGTTTTACACTATCCTGGTAACGTATGCCTGTCTTCTTTTCAAGTTTTTATCCGTTAGAAAATGACTTATTACATGAAATGCATCTAAGCACATAGTAGTGAATATGCATGCTCAAATGACTTGATAAAAAATATTCAACATAGTAAATGTTAGTATTAACCCTTGCTGAACATAATAATGTGAAAAAATTTAACTTTTGAAACAGTCAAATTGGCACCTTTTTCTACTATTTCTTATCCTTTTTGAGGACATATGAGCAAAGGTGGAAAAATAAAGTAATCCTGGTAATTAGGCTACCCTTATGCATTGATGACTTTGAATTTTTAATGTAAATAGTATATATATGACTACGGGCAGGTGTGCTACTGAATGGCCACCTAGTCATGCCTATGTGCATGTGGATAGTCCTATTTATAGAGGAGACTATGTCAAAAGTTTCCAAAATGAAGGCATTGGTGAATCATGCATTTTTAACTCTACTGTAGACGTATGTTAAAACAATGCATGCATGCATGTAATCATTAAATACATTTTGAAAAGCTCCAGGTTAGAAAATATTATACCCTTTCTGAGGTGATTTGGAGACTTATTGTCCAGATATTATGGATCTGGATCAGACGAGTAGTTCCCGTAGGACCACTTCTGGTGTACGGAGGAGGGCTTCTGAAGTACCTTGACCCCGTTCTGTTAGAAAACCTCATCGTCTGGTGGAGGCGGTGATACGTCCAGTTCGGGTTGATGTGCCAGACATTGAGGACGAGGAGGAGGATATTCCGGTGGCAAACCCAGAGCTTCTGGGTGATCTGAGTCGACATCCCTCGATGTATTTGCACGCTAACGAGGTATGAAGTTAGACCTTAATCTTCCTTCTTTCATATTGATGAGGATTAAAGGATTTTGGTATCGATCTACATTTTATGTAGGTTCCCGACTTTACACAGCCTCTAGGGAACTGGTTCAGCATTCACTCCATGTACCAGGCTCTATATCCTGACTATAGAGCGATTGTGCATGACTGGGAATTTGGGGCGTTCTTTTCCATCCTTCCCCGTCGCTGTCCCTGGGGTTACCTCAGGGCATTGTCTGAGCGCTGGTTTCACCAGATTCAGTCTCTCCATTTGCTAGACTGTGATGTGATGATAACGCCGATGGATTGGCGAGCCTGTGTTCGAGATCTGACTTATGTGACACATATTGACATCTTGACCCAGCGACTGGACCGGGTACATTTCTTTATACGACATTTGGGCAGAGATCCGGCAGAGGCAAATTCGTTTCATCCTTCTAGCGCAGGAGCTGGCCCCTCAGATGACCCATTTGGCTATGTCAACGTAGATTCTCCTTTGTATAGGCCTGACATCCCTGTTGATAGAGATCCAGTGACTCAGGAGGAGTTACATTAGGTGGACATGATTGATGATGTAGATATTGACACCATTATCTTATTTTGATGTATATTCTCGTTATCTCTTTTAATAGGCTTCTTGTTAGATATTGGGTGGCTATACCCCATTCTCACTATATCTTTTGATAGGCCTCTATTAGTAGTGGGACGTCTGTGCCCCATTTTCCTGTATTTTTAGCTGTACAGAGATGATGTATATATATGATGATGTATTTAGGAATGTGTGTACTATCTTCTATCACCTGCATCATATTACCATCTATTATTTGTTATGCATGTATCATGTTATGCATATGTATGTATGTCTAGTGATATTCAGCATTGACCCCTAGATGGTATTATGATACGACCCACACAGATGACTTCTTCGACAGTCAGGCACATAGATCACATCCCGCCATTATTGGTGGCATCCCGTCTTAGATATTGGCATGATAGTATGTCACCCTCAGATAGGGTGACCGTAGATCAGCTATTACAACATACCATGACCCTTTTGATATTTCAGGTTCTTGTAGGATTTGTGGAGGGTATGCTGGAGCACTGGGCACCAGAGCGGCAGGATTTCTGGCTTAGGACCCAGGAGTTGACTCCTACTTTGGAGGAATATACACGTTTGACGATGCTGGCACTTGACAGACCTTGCGTGCATATGACCATTTGTAAGACCCCAACTTTTATAAATAAAGATGAATTTTCTATAAATATCATTTTTGAATATTATGGAGTTAATTTGGTATAATGTTATAGTTGTGGGTAATATTTATAAATTTTGCAAAGTACGCAAGTTGTTATATAATATTCAATTGGTCGGGGAATATTCGTTTTAACAGGGAATATTCGTACAACGGCACAATCATTGGTGGACCCCACAACGAAATTATTGTCGGATTGAGAAAACGATAAAAATATTTTATTAAAAATAACGGCGGATGTTTTACCATTGATACTGTTGAGCTACTTGGTAGTAAAAGTACAGTAATACGTGTGGTTGCATAGTAGCACACGGTATTGATTATTAATGCTTATGTGAGAAGTCACTCAGTTTGATTCAATTATTGTCAGTTAATAATATGAATTATTTAGCGATAATGACGTTTTGTTTTATTCGTATTATTAACGTAATAAAACAGAAACATCTTTTTATATAAAACATAATACTTTATTAAAGTTATTCTATAAATAGAATATATTATATTTTATTTAAAAGATTTTTCTTTAAATATAGACCGTTAGATTAAAGTAATCAATCTGGACCGTTCATGGATTAGTTACTATGCATTCTATTTTTCTATAAATAGCAGCTCATTCCTTCATTATTTCTTCGAGCAAAGGGTTGGGATGCGTTCTCATGCAACATGGAAAAGTCATTGCCTATGCATCAAGACAACTCAAGGAATATGAGAGGAATTATCCTACTCATGATCTAGAGTTGGCAGCTGTTGTCTTTGCACTTAAAATTTGGAGGCATTACTTGTATAGGGAGAAGGTGGAGATCTTTACGGATCATAAAAGCCTCAAATATTTCTTCACTCAAAAGGAACTCAACATGCGACAACGACGTTGGCTTGAACTGTTGAAAGATTATGATCATACCATTCAATACCATCCTGGAAAAGCGAACGTGGTAGCTGACGCATTGAGTAGAAGATCATATGCAAGTACGAGTGTAATATTGTCAACACAAAGGCCCATTTTGTGTGACTTGCAAAGGATGGAGATAGAGTTAAAGACTCCAGGGACCCATGTGATGATGTCGAATATACGAGTAGAACCAACTTTAATCGATAAAGTTAAAGCTGCTCAAGCTACAGAACTGGAGCTGATGCGTATGAGGAAGAAAGTGCAAGAAGGTGCTATGCCGGAAGCAAAAATCGATGAAGAAGGAATACTTCGAGTCAACTCCAGACTTTGTGTTCCTAACAACCCTGATTTAAAGTATGAAATCATGATGGAGGCGCACAACACACCGTTTACAATCCATCCTGGAAGTACCAAAATGTATCATGATCTTCGTCATACATTTTGGTGGAGCAATATGAAGAGAGAGATAGCGTTGTTTATCTCAAGGTGTCTAACTTGTCAACGAGTCAAAGCGGAGCATCAAGTACCAAAAGGTCCATTGCAACCACTTGAAATTCTAGAATGGAAGTGGGAGCACATTACCATGGATTTCGTTACCGGTCTTCCCAAGGTTTCTCAAGGTATAGATGCGATTTGGGTCATTGTTGATAGATTGACCAAGTCTGCTCATTTCTTACTGATACGAGAAACTTATACACTTGAACGTCTTGCTCGTATATACATAAACGAGATTGTAAGACTGTATGGTATGCCAGTATCCATAGTTTCTGATTGAGACCCAAGATTCACTTCACGATTTTGGGTTAGTTTACAAAAAGCTATGGGCACAGATTTACGATTTAGTTCGGCATATCATCCTCAGACGGACGGACAATCAGAGAGGACTATTCAAACTCTAGAAGATTTATTAAGACTCTGTGTCTTGGACTTCAAGGGAAGTTGGGACAAGTTCTTACCATTGGTGGAGTTTTCCTACAACAACAGTTATCAAGCAAGTATTGACATGGCTCCATTCGAAGCATTGTATGGAAGAAAATGTCGTTCTCCAGTATGCTGGGATGAGGTGGGTGAAGCAACGTTGTTGGGACCGGAGTTGGTACGTATGACTACAGAAAAGATTCAAACGATCCGACAACGTATAAAAACCTCACAAGATCGACAAAAGAGTTATGCTGATCTTCATCGAAAGGACGTGGAATTTGATGTAGGAGATCATGTGTTCTTACGTGTTGCTCCATGGAAAGGAGTTACGAGATTTGAAAAGAGAGGAAAGCTCAATCCTCGATTCATCGGTCCATTTTTAATCATCGATCGAGTAGGAACTGTGGCTTATAGATTCGCTTTACCGCCAAGTATGTCTCGTATTCATAACGTTTTTCACATATCCATGTTACGCAAATATGTGGAAGACCCGGACCACATTATTGAGTTAGAACCGGACGAAATAGCAAAGGATTTGACGTATGAAGAAGTTCTTGTTCAAATCTTGGATAAGAAGGAACATATTCTACGCTCCAAGGTTATACCTCAAGTCAAAGTTTTTTGGAGAAACCACGATGTTGAGAAAATGACTTGGGAGTTAGAATCTGAAATGAAATCAAGGTATCCTTACCTCTTTGATATACCAGGTACGTACCCTAATTTCGAGGGCGAAATTTCATAAGAAGGGGAGGTTGTAAGAGCCCAACTTTTATAAATAAAGATGAATTTTCTATAAATATCATTTTTGAATATTATGGAGTTAATTTGGTATAATGTTATAGTTGTGGGTAATATTTATAAATTTTGCAAAGTACGCAAGTTGTTATATAATATTCGATTGGTCGGGAAATATTCGTTTTAACAGGGAATATTCGTACAACGGCACAATCATTGGTGGACCTCACAACGAAATTATTGTCGGATTGAGAAAACGACAAAAATATTTTATTAAAAATAACGGCGGAAGTTTTACCATTGATACTGTTGAGCTACTCGGTAGTAAAAGTACAGTAATACGTGTGGTTGCATAGTAGCACACGATATTGATTATTAATGCTTATGTGAGAAGTCACTCAGTTTGATTCAATTATTGTCAATTAATAATATGAATTATTTAGCGATAATGACGTTTTATTTTATTCGTATTATTAACGTAATAAAACAGAAACATCTTTTTATATAAAACAGAATACTTTATTAAAGTTATTCTATAAATAGAATATATTATATTTTATTTAAAAGATTTTTCTTTAAATATAGACCGTCAGATTAAAGTAATCAATCTGGACCGTTCATGGATTAGTTACTATGCATTCTATTTTTCTATAAATAGCAGCTCATTCCTTCATTATTTCTTACGAATTCACTGAACTCTAGAGAGAGAAACTACAGAGAGAGAGAAGAAGAGTATTCTGCTACTTAACTACTTCCTTATTTCAGCTCTTCTTTAAAACGGTAAGGGGTGTTATTCTTTCTTATTCACGAAGAGAACTGTTGTTATTCCATTTCTTATTATTCTGCTGGAATAACCTGTATACGCGGTCTACCCTATACTTGGTGACATTCTTCTATTATTCTGTTGGAACATCATGTCTGTGTGTTTTACACCGGACCTGGTTCCGTCTTGTTATTATTCTGTTGGAACATCCTGTTTATGCGTTTATACCGGACCTGGTTCCATTATTTATTATTTTGTCGGAATATCCTGTCTGTGCGTTTACGCCGGACCTGGTTCCATTATTTATTATTCTGTCGGAATATCCTGTCTGTGCGTTTACGCCGGACCTGGTTCCATTATTTATTATTCTATTAGAATAACCTGTCTGTGCGGTCTATCGCATGCATGGTGATTTCTTTTGTTATTCCATTCGTTATTATACTCAGTTGGTTAAGTTTTAACTTTTATACTCCATGAAATTAGTGAAATATCCTTGATAATTGCGGTTCATCCAGTATCTTTTCATGAAAATATTCTTCTCAGTATTCTTGAATTTTACTCCACAAAGCAGTATCATGTTGACAATTTGGACGTTGTTAATTCTTGGATAAATTAATTCTTGAACTTGTTTTATTGAATTCTTATATCATTGTCATCATCCTCATGTTTATAAAATATTGAAAGTCATCTGTGGCCTGTAGTGCATAGATGGACTTGGTATAATCATGATCGTAATGTTACAAATGATGTGGTAAAAGTCCTCATTGGCCCGTAGTGCATTGATGGACAGTTGTTGGCATGATCATGACCATTAATGAATATACGAATATCCTTGGCCGTAGTGCAGGGGTGATTCGATGATGTGGATTATTTTATTAAGCTGAGTCCCAGCGATAACAGTGTTGAAAAACCTTTTAAAGCATAAAAGATAGTAGAGTTTATTTTCTACTTGACTCTTTTAATGGATTGCTTGTTCCACTGCAGTTAAACTTGATGTCTATTATATTTTATCAGTTTAACATTGTTGAAGGCTAATGATAATTTATTCTGCATTATCTTAGTCATAATATTTCTTACTGGGCTAGTTGAGCTCACCCTTTCTTTCATTGTTCTCTTCAGGAAATGAGAACGTAGCTGGGGCAAGTCGGAGAGCGGAGTGATGATCCGAATGATAGTATTAGTTAGTAGTCCTCACTATTCTATGTAATGGTGTGTTAATAAATGTAATAAGGACTCCTTTTGAGTATGAATACTCTCTAGAAGATAATATTTGTATCCAAACTCACAGTTTATGTTTTGTCGTATTGTACACGACAGTTGTATTTGTAAATTATATTTATATTCTGTACTATGTATCTGACGACCCAAGATGGGTGATGTATACCTACTTTTGGGGGCGTCACACCATTGGTGACATGAGCCGATAATTTATGACTCTCACTGGGCTGTGGTGGAGAGTTATGCATGATGAGATCACATCCGCCACGTGATATCCCAGCATTTTTTGATTGACAGATTTGGCTATGAGGACAGCTATGCTCGACATTCTGGGGATTTCACCATAACAGAGGATCAGTGGCATTTGGCCAGAGTAGATGTATTGCTGATGTGCGTATTATCATACGTGTACATGCCACGATACATGGATGAGTTGGACATCGACGTTATTATGGCAGTGAGAGCTCTCAGGGATGGTCGTACCATTATTCCGATGATCATGGCAGAGACACTAAGGTCAGTCACATTCTGCAAGACTTACCCTGCAAGGGTATTCACAGGTGGTTCGGTCATGCTATACGTGTGGTTTATATCACACCAGAGACTGATTGGCACATTTAGATGACGCGGGTATTGTTTCACCCGTGAGATAGCTATGTTGTATTCCTTCCAGCCTACGAAGTGTACAGGTCCTGCATCTTGTTCCATTTTCCTAGCTAGAATTGGAGATCCATTTGCTATCTTGCAGTGTACAGGGCTCAGTTCGTCCTATAGCTTCATTACTCATGCTCTGGGCATGGATTATATCTCTCTGACTGGTTTGAGGGGCATGATTACCTACCACCCACTGGCCTTGATGTCGCAGTTTGACCAGTTCCAGAATTTCCATTCTTTTGATTGGGCGTTAGGTCAGCGTTTAGCTTCTCGCCACTTGTCAGCAGAGGATCGATCCCGTGTGTATACTTGTTGGGATCAGCTTGAGATAGCTGCTTTTTTTCTTAGCCATTCGGGTTATTTGCTAGAGTATTCTACATGGATTGACATAGAGACTTCGTCGGCTGCGATAGTATCCACAAGGCCGAGCATTAATTCAGATGATGGAGAGCCCATGGAGGATATTGATTCTCACACTGAGGAGGAGCCATTTACTGGGTTGCCAGCAGTTCTCTTAGATTCTCCCAGTACTAGTACTGCTGTGATCCAGCATTCAGCACAGTACTTCGAGTAGAGTTTTCATTTGATAACCTTTGAGAGAGATCAAGCTAGAGCCCTGATGTTGACAGCTCTTGATGGGAGAGATGCAGCTCTGTTAGAGGGAGACGAGGCGTTAGCTCGTAGAGATGCCGCTGTTATTGAGCGGGATGAGGCCAGATCAGCTAGAGATGTTGTGATCATTGAACGGGATGCTGCCCTATCAGATAGGGATGTAGCTGTTACAGACAGTACATCAGTGAGATCCCTAACCACTGGTATGCTTGCCGAGATGAGTGCATATATTGATGAGCATCGCGTCACCATGCAGATGGCCTTGGACTTGCTAGCCGTGTGGATATCCTTGTACCGGAGACCACAACGTTACCTCCTTCTTTGGATAGAGATGCTATGTTAAATCTATTAGCTCGCATGCATATCGATCTATAGATAGCCTTGTATTTTCCTGCACAGACTAGCTTAGCCATTTTGTCATGTACAATTTATATTGTGTATATCAAACAGTATTATATATAGTAAGGAAATATATTTTTGATCACTTCCCTTTTAGATATGCTTGAATACTTGCTTGATATTTTTCTGCTTCTTTAGGGCTTATGATCTTGATGTATTTTGAATTCGTCCTTGTTGGATGGACATTGAGTTGTCTCTGGACAGTTCAGAATGGATCATTGATCTGTGTGTTCCCAACCATCTTTGGTGTCTTTGGATTGGTTTCTATATAGAAATGTGGAGAGGATGTGGCTTTCCTCTCTGAGATTGACCGCACCACAGATGGTCACCAGTACTCCTATTTAGGAGGAGCCTAGTTAATTCCATCTCTTATGGATTGGTGTTTCTCTTCAAGGTACAACCGCTGCTTAGATGGTCACCTAGTCTCCCGTTTACATGGGGAGGCCGGGTAATTCCATCCCTTTGGTTTGAAGCCAATGAAATGTGTTGGATTGAAGTTTGATCCTAGTACCGTTGATAAGTATTTGTGTTTTGGTAGGGGGTTAGACCAAACCATAAATGGCTGCCTACGTACTCCTGTTAAAGAGGAGATCAGGTCTGCGTAGTTCGAACCTGGTGTAAGAGTTCAACGCTGTTTCTTTTTATTTTTCTAAGGAAAAGGGTGTAAGAAAGTTTTGTTGTTTTTGTTTTATTGCGACCGGGTCATATAAAATGGTTGCCTACGTACTCTAGTGTATCAAGGATATCAGGTCGACGTAGTTCGCCCCTCAGGACGATTTGTAGACAACGAAAAGTTTGATCCTATATGGAGGACAAACTGCGGTGGAGAAGAAAGTTTAATTCTAAGTTCAGGATAAACTGCAAGTGTGAAAAGTTTGATCCCATGTTTAGGGACAAACTGCAAGTGTGAAAAGTTCAATCCCTAGTGGGATAACCGAAGTTGAGTAAGGGTTAAAAAACCGAGTAAAGAGGAAATGATCTGATAATCCGAAAACCAGGCTGCTGGCTTGAAAAGTGTGTTTCCCTGAGGGGCGCAGTATGAAAAAAGAGTTATATGTAGTGAAGGGTTAAAGAACCGGAATGACTGGCGATCTGATGATCCAACACCAGGATGTTTGTTTGATGGTAACTTCAAACATAGTACCGTTTTTGTAAAGCCCCCAAATCCGGGCACTTGAAACCCGAACTCGGTGCTTCACGATACCATTTCTATGAGCGGAATAATACTAATAATAATAATAATAATATAAATATCAAACTTAATTTACATAATTATTAGAGTCTAGTCCCAAGTACGCAACCTTTAAATATTCATTATATGATGATAATATATATATATATATATATATATATATATATATATATATATATATATATATATATATATATATATATATATATATATATATCATCCTAATCATAACAAAGTTAAACTATTACATAAAATAGCACCAACTTATTCTGCAACCTTCCCTTTTCCTTTGTTCTTGACAGAGCCTTCTGGTTGTTCACACTTAGCTGAAAAAATTTAAATTAAGCAAGGATGAGCATTTGGGTGCCCAGTAAGTAATAACAGTTATAAATATTAGCTGAAAGGATTAAATGTTTTCTTTGTACTAACATTCTACAACAAATCAATAGTTGTGAAGTAATCTGAACCGATAATAATAACATATCAACTCTCTAACAAAATTTTGAAACTACGTACTGACTATAAATAGGGTTAAGGTGGCATACTATGAACATTATTTTCAATTTTCGAATAGGTTTAGCAAAATTTCATTCGGAAACCGTCATAACTTATGGACACGGGGCGTGATCAGCCTGTTATGCCCTGTATTGATCAATACTACATGCAAGAACGATATTATCGTTCACTCTGTCCGCCTTGGGCGCATAAAAGTTTTTCCATGTTCGGGATCCTCATACTTAGTCGGGAATCCGAACCAAAACAATTTGATTGGATACAAAAAGGTTTTATCATATTCAACGATATTTCTAAATCTATGTCTAGCTGATCAAATAGCTTAGACGAATTTTACTAAATGTATACATACTGGCAATCATTAAGTATATATATATATATATATATATATATATATATATATATATATATATATATATATATATATATATATATATATATATATATATCAACATGTGATTAAATATAATGATTATCCAAGTGGGGATGTAACGTCCACGAATTTGAAACTCATTTAATTAAATATGTGATTTAATTTTTATGAGTTAGTTTTGTGAGTTTATTTAAACCTTATGTGGTTATGTGAATATATGAAATGATTAAAGGGAGTCGCTAATGGTTATTTAAATTAGTGGACTAACCCTGAAGTTTTTAATATCAAGAAGTTGATAGGATTCTTAATAATTAAATATTCAATTTATTTGAATATAGTAGCAAGAGTTGAACATATTGATTAATTGCAATTATGAGTAAGTAATTGATAATTTGTTAATTAATAATTATTATGAATAAATGGTAATTAATGAGTAATAGATTAATAATTTATAAAATGATTATATGTCTACTTGATTAATTTGTGCAAGCATGAATAGTAAAACTTTATTATATGGTAGTTAATTATATATTTTATATTGTACAAGGTAACACATTAATATGTCAATATATAGACTATATAGTAATAAATTATTTGCATTCATGTGAGTTGCATAATAATATTGTTATACGAAATGAATTGTGAGTATTTAATGTACATGGATATTATAATGTGAGTACATAAATAATTCCCAAATTTTCTTGTGTAGTAGCATTTACACATTTATATTACATTATGGGAATTATAGTGTCCAAACAAAGCCTTAATCAAACTAGTTGCTGAGATTTCTCTATTGTCCCAAAATGAGTGTCTCGTTAGTACATGAACAGTGTCTTGAGCTAGTTTACATAATTTCAATGGCTAGTAAATTCTAGGCCATTGGCTATGGAAGTGGCAATTGGCCAACCTTCTTTTTCCCAATGCTTTCTTGATGTTTCCTTTGATTTAAACCTCAGTGTAAATTGAATGCCCAGTACAAGCTTCTTCTATAAATGGCAACTCCATTTTTTAGTTTTTACATTGTTGCATTTGTTGGTTGAAACTCTGATAATTTGAGTTTGTGAGTGAATTGTCTAAAGAAGAAGTTAGCAGGCTCGTAAGAAGGAAACTAAGTTCTTTAAACTTCAATAGGTATAAAATCTTAACTTTTGTTCTTGAATTGGGTTTTGTCAATTTATTGAAATTCTTGAAATACATTGTTAGTCAAAGTGAATTAGCATGCTATAATGTGTTTAGAGAGTAGCCTTACATGTTTGAACTCTTTAATGTTGGTATGAAGCATGTTTAATTCAAGGAGAATGGTTAAGGGTTAAGGCTCTGCAAACAGAGTATACTTACTATCTTTGATGCAGGCATGGCACAACTGCGCCCTATTTGTACTAGGGTGCAGTGCAGCTGCGCCGTAACCCAAAATTCGTTCTGTCTCCAGCATGGTGCAGCTGCGCCCTATTTATACTAGGGTGCATCACAGTTGCGCCGTAACCTCAGTTTCAGTTGATGGTGTTGTTTATGCTTTGTGCTGATAACTTAGTGTTATATCTTACATACATACCTGAAAAGTTGTATAGCATGAGATATAAGGTTGTGCTGTGTAGTATGAGGTGATCAACACGTTTTAGTAAGAAATTTGTAATGAAAACTTAAGTTTAGAAAACGAACTTTAAAGTAATATATGTTTTACAAATTCTGAACTTATGAGACCACATGCATGACTGATGTGGAACCTAAGTGAGCATGATATATGATGTATAGTGTCTTTATCATGATTTAAACTAGTTAGCTTTGTGTTAGAGAATGATTTTTAAAGGAAAAGTTTGTTATATTAAAGTAATACACATGAATACTACATGATGTAGGTTTTGGTGTTTAAAGATGTTAAACATAACTTAATCACACATGATATGAGTTCTACAGTTGTCTTGTATGTGTATATTACATCATTCGTGCTAAAATGATTTCAAAGATAATCTTGGACGTATTTTCAACATAAGTGCATATTATGTGAGTACTTAGCTACTAAAGTAGCAAGATGTCATATTATAGCTATATTACTCCTAAACATGATTCATATGTATTAAACTTGATGATTACATGATTTTTGTGTTTTAATGACATATAATGTGTAAGTTAAACTTGATGTAATGAACTCAAGTAGGATCATGTGTTATTTATGAAACTCTAGCATGTATGTATGATAAATGGTACGTGTGATTAGTGTGCTAGAGTTGGACTGATGTCAGGAGAGCACATCTTAAACCTGGTCTGGCCAGGGGCCAGCGCAGCTGCGCCGTCCTGTAGTCTTGCCAAGATGATCTGTTTTTGGTCTGAAGTATTAAGGAATGCTTATATGATTACTTACTTTGCAAGGTGTGACTAATATATCATATAATGTGTTGAGAAGCATGCTATGTGATGACTTGTTTCTTTTAAGTGTGGACTCATCTTAGTTTACACATACTAATTGAAAGACCGACTTGATAACGTTAGGCCATTTCAACGCAAGTAATTAAAGCTAGAAATATTGTAGCTGAGCAAACATGCAAGTATCTAAACCTTACGCACTACCTTTATTTGGTGCAAATAGGTATATGTTTATGCAAGTTCTTTGAACCCTACTATTGTTAAACAAGTTTCCCTAAACTTACCCTAAATTATATATTGAGCAAGTATCTGAAATTATTATGTTGCAAGTTTCCTAACTTACACAACCTTGAGTTTGTGAAAGTTTTCCTATCCTTCTCATATTACATTGAGCAGGATATTGTTGAATTGAAAGCTAATCATTTAAGCTTGAATATTATTTCCAAGCATGCTATTAAGTGGTTTAATTTCCTTTCAATTATTCCACATCGATATTATTGTGATTCGCACTTAGTGCACTTGAGTTCGTACAGTCTTGCACTTGTACATCATTTAAAATTCAAAAATTCTTAAACTGTGTTAAATAGAATCTAAACCTTTGTCCGGTCAGACAAGCCTATGAAGTTTTATAAAAGTTATCAAAACCAATTGATGGTAAGAATTCTCAGACTGAAAGAACACCCCTCTTATGATAGGGGAGTACCCCAGGTATCTAATATAAGATATAACAGAGCAGATTTAAATGTTATGCATATACGATGAGTGAGTTTTATACCCATAATTGAGTGCGTTCGGGCTTAATTTATTGTTATTTTTAAGTCTTTTAGAATAGTTTTTAAGTGTTTGTGTCTATTCATGCATGTTTTATGTTGTCTTATAGGAATTGGGAGAAAAGTTACTTGGATCGACTTTTGGGGTGGCTAGATTCGCGTTTTCGGCTTGCCATTTACACAGCAGTCACTTCAAAGCCAATTTGAGTATTTCTCTGTACCTTATTTCAAAAAACGTAAAGAATGAAAGTTGTAGATCTACGTCTCCTCTTTTCGGAACATCTTGAATCATCAAAATCAGAGTTCGAACGAAGAAGTTATGGCCCTTTTTCCAAAGGATGTCGGAGTAGAAAATTTCCAGAATTGTTCCAGCGCCGGGGCACCCAACTCAAGCAATTCAGAATTGGAGATATTAAAGTCTTAATTAGATAATTGATTTATAGTTCAGAATTGGAGATATTGAAGTCTTAATCTTTATTTATCTGAATTCAGTCATAAAGCAATTCAGTTTAATTAGTTAATTTAGTTTTCTTAATTAGAAAAATCACGATTTGAGATTGTTTAAATAAAATTAGTTTGGTTAAGAATTAGTACTTAGTGATTTTAATTAAATAATTTCTCGTGGGAACGATACTCTACTTTCACTTTATTACTTGTTGACCGTATATACTTGCACGTATTCATTGATTGCGATATCGACCAACAATATACATAGGGTACGCGAGGCTGATCCCCTCAAGTACTTAATCTGTAGCCAGTAACCAAAGGGTCAATTAGCTATTGATTCCATTGGAGTGTTATAGTTCAAAGTCTATTTGACTATCAGTTATTCTAAAAGCAATCATTATCTTTGCTTGCGATTTTCATATTTGTAAGACCCCGAATTTTATGAAATAAAAGTATTCAATTTTTCTTATAATTAATATTCAGTAAATGCTTAAATTGATAAAAGTTTAAAGTTATGCATGAAATGTGAAATTTTTTCAAAATAAGCAAGTGGTTATAAAATAATCATTGTTATCGGGGAATATTCGTTTGGTCGTGGAATATTCTTGTTGTCGAGGAATATTCGTACGACGGCGCATCCATTTGTGGGCCCCATAATGGAATAACTGTCGGATGAAGAAAACGACAAAATTTGAGGTTTTATAAATAACGACGTAGTTGTTACCGTTAACACTGTTGGAATATTCAGTGGTTAAAGTAAAGTAATACGCGTTGTTGCACAATAGCACAAGGTATTGCACAATATTTTTGAATTATTGATTCTTACGTAAGAAGGCACTACTCAATAATTTTTACATTAACTACTGTTTAATATTTTATTTTATTGATTCAATAATTGCTACGTTGATATTTTATATTATTGTTGCTCAGTAATTGTCACTGCACAATATTTTCCATTATCAGATCAATAATGAACCATTAAAAATGAACGTATGATTTGTTATGAATTTTAAGAGATGACTGGTTCAGAAATTATAGAAGTTTCAGAATTTATTATTTTGGGAATGTGCTGGAATTTTTATTCAAATGTGGTGGGTGGGAATAGTAACAGGTAAAGCCATCAGGTTGCAGGTCAAGTCTGCTTCGGCGTACTAACATTTTCCTATAAATAGAGGGCTAAGTTAGAATTGAAAATCATACCAAAATTCATAAGTTTTCTCTCTTTCTCTCTCTATATTCTTGAGCGTATTTTAGTGAGTATTTAGATACATTGAGAGTTGCTATTCAGTACAAGTTTCTGTCAGCACTATATTCGAAATTCAGTCAGAAGTACGGTTATTCTGTGGTAAGGGATGTTATTTTTTTCGTAAATGATATTATTTATTTCAATATCATTATGCCGAAGTAGTGGTCTGAACTTTTTATCAAATTTGGAACTTTTTCTGTTGGGGTTACTATTCACGTATACGGCACTATTCACGTATACGGCACTATTCACGAATACGACACTATTCACCGAAAAATAAAATTTTTTCTTTTTGATCAAGATGTCTATTATGGTTACTATCTTTGATTGTATCCATATTTTGATCATTATTTTGGAATTCTTCTTCAAAATTGGTTATTTCGGAGTATTATTGAACTTGGATAAACTGTAATACGAATCCCTAATATTTGTTCTTTTATCTCACTGGATTCATTTTCTTTAAAATATTTTTCATCATCTTCAGTCCTAAATGATGATATTACTGAATATCTTTGGCCTGTAGTGCAAAGATGAATGATTACCTGATGAATATCTTTGGCCCGTAGTGCAAAGATAAACAGGTGTGACGCCCCCAGAATAGGTATACAACACCCATTCTGAGTCGCCAAATACATGGTACAAAAAGCAAACTACAACTTCAATAATACAATTGTCGTGCAAAATACGACAACACATACTGTGAGTTTAAATACAAATATTGTCTTCTAGACAATATCCACACTCAAATAAATCCTCATTACAATTATTCAAACACTATTTTACAGAAATAGTGAGGACTGCTAATACATCTTTCTAGAACCATCACTCCATACCCCGACTAGATCCTGCTATGTTCTCACCTCCTGAGAAGAAAAATGGAACAAAAAGGAAAAGGGTGAGCTCAACTAGCCCAGTAAAGAATATTATGACTAAGATAATATACAACAAATTATCGTTAGTCTTCAACAGGGAAAAATCTGATAAAATATAATCGACAACAAGTTTTAGATCAACAACTGCAGCGGAAACAACAAACCATTAGAAGAGTCAAGTAGAGAAAGAATTCTACTATCTTCTAAGATTTAAAAGTCCATCATCAATATTTTATCCCTGTAACATCAATTAATAATCATCTTTAACCAAATATTCATCTTTGCACTACAGGCCAAAGATATTCATTTGTATCATCAGTCGGTCATGTTCATCTCAACACCTGTTCATCTTTGCACTACAGGCCAAAGATATTCATCAAGTAATTATACATCTTTGCACTACAGGCCAAAGATATTCAGTAATATCATCATTTAGGACTGAGGATGATGAAAAATATCTTAAAGAGAACGAATCCAATGAGACAGAAGGACAAATAGTAGGGATTCGTATAACAGTTTATCCAAGATCAATAATACTTCATAATAATCAATTGTGAAGCAGAATTCAAAAATAAAGATCAAAACATGGATACAATCAAAGATAGTAACCATAATAGACATCTTGGACAAAAAGGAAAAATTTTATTTTTCGGTGAATAGTGCCGTATTCGTGAATAGTGCCGTATACGTGAATAGTGCCGTATACGTGAATAGTAACCCCCGACACAAAAAGTTCCAAATTTGATAAAAACTCATATCAATATTTCAGCATAATGATATTGAAGAAAATAATATCATTAAGAAGAAAATAATATCCCTTACCTCAAAATATCAGTACTTCTGGTCGGAATACCGGTATAAGGCTGAAAGAAACTTGCTCTGATGAATAGAAACTCTCAAAGTATCTAAATACTCACAAAATACACTCAATAATCTAGAGAGAGAAAGAGAGAAAACTTGTTTCTGGTGTGATTTTCAATTCTAACTTAGCCCTCTATTTATAGGAAAATTTTGGTAGGTTTGACCTGCAACCTGATGGCTTTACCTGCTACTATTCCCACCTACCACATTTGAAATATAATTCAGCACATTTCTTCACCAACCACAAGTGGGGCCCACCAATTCTAGAATTTTCCATCAAAATGATAAACTCCGAAAATTCAACAATTTCTGAACCAGTCATCTTGTAAAATTCATAATAAATCATACGTTCATTTTTAACGGTTCAAAATTTGTGGACATATACTCAACTTATATATGTATAACATATCCAAAAATTACCACGATCCAACGGTCGGATTAAAAATTATAACCCCCGCAAACTATCTCAAAAACCCTGATTTTTAATACCTCCATTCCGACAAAAATACTGACAAAAACCTCAACATTAACTCCTTCATTTTTAACCACAAAAATATATCCCTCATTTATATCCACATAAAATAAATATTTCCTTATCATATGAATCAATAATTAATTATTCACAAATAATATTACAGAATCACATTTATGACAACCAGGCCGTTCCCAGGAAAGAGGGGGCTTTCCAATAAGGATTTCTCCTTACTGGCGCGCAATTAGATGACCAAACCTCTCCTTAGACAGAACTTTCTAGACATTGCCAATAATGTTATCTAATAATATTATTCAAATAATATGAATTATTGATCTGATAAATGAAAATACTGTGCAGCAACAATTATTGAAACAACAATAATATAAAATATCAACGCAGCAATTATTGAATCAATAAAATAAAATAAAATATTGAATAATAACTACTGTAACAATTATTGAGTAGTGCCTTCTTACGTAAGAATCAATAATTGGTGCAATACCGTGTGCTACTGTATTTTAACCACCGGGTATTCCAACAGTATTAACGGTAACAACTACGCCGTTATTTATAAACAACTTATACTTGTCGTTTTCTTCATCCAATCGCTTTCCGTTATGGGGCCCACACAAGGCTGCGTCGTCGTACGAATATTCCCCGACAGCAAGAATATTCCACGACCAACCGAATATTCACCGACCAAAAATAAATATTTTATAACCACTTGCTTATTTTGCAAAATTTGCACATTTCACCCATAACCAAAGTATTATATCAAATTAACCCCTTATTATTCACAATAATATTTAGAGAAAATTTGATTTTATTCATTAATAAGTTGGGGTCTTACAACCTCCCCTCCTTATGAAATTTCGTCCTCGAAATTGACGTACGTACCTGATGTTTCAAAAAGGTGAGGATACCTCGCTTTCATTTCTGATTCCAACTCCCAGGTCATTTCTTCAATAGCATGGTTTCTCCACAAAACCTTAACTTGTGGTATAACCTTCGTGCGTAGGACATGCTCTTTCCTATCCAAGATCTTAACAGGTACCTCCTCGTACGTTAAATCTTCAGCTATCTCGTCTGGTTCTAACTCAATAATGTGGTTCGGGTCTTTAACATATTTACGAAGCATAGATATGTGAAAAACATTATGAACACGAGACATGCTTGGAGGTAATGCGAGTCTATATGCCACATTTCCTATTCGCTCAAGAATCTCAAATGGACCAACAAATCTTGGATTGAGCTTTCCTCTCTTCCCAAATCTTGTAACTCCCTTCCATGGTGCAACACGTAACAATACATGATCCCCAATATTAAATTCCACGTCCTTCCGATGAAGATCCGCATAACTCTTTTGTCGATCCTGTGCCGTTTGTATACGTTGTCGAATCGTTTGGATCTTCTCTGTAGTAATGCGTACCAATTCTGGTCCCAACAATGTTGCTTCACCCACCTCGTCCCAGCATACTGGAGAACGACATTTTCTTCCATACAACGCCTCAAATGGAGCCATACCTATGCTCGCCTGATAACTGTTGTTGTAGGAGAATTCCACCAATGGTAGGTACTTATCCCAACTCCCTTTGAGATCTAAGACACAAAGTCTTAATAGATCTTCAAGAGTTTGAATAGTCCTCTCTGATTGTCCGTCCGTTTGAGGATGGTATGCTGAACTGAATCGTAAATCCGTGCCCATAGCTTTCTGCAAGCTAACCCAAAATCGTGAAGTGAATCTTGGGTCACGATCCGAAACTATGGATACTGGCATGCCATGCAATCTCACAATCTCGTTCACGTACATACTAGCAAGACGTTCAAGGGAATAAGTCTCACGTATCGGCAAGAAATGAGCGGACTTGGTTAATCTATCAACAATAACCCAAATCGCATCTATGCCTTGAGAAACCTTGGGAAGACCTGTAACAAAATCCATAGTAATGTGTTCCCACTTCCATTTCGGAATCTCAAGTGGTTGCAATGGACCCTTTGGTACTTGATGCTCCGCTTTTACACGTTGACAAGTTAAACATCTCGAGATAAACTCCGCGATCTCTCTTTTCATATTGCTCCACCAAAATGTATGTCGAAGATCGTGATACATTTTGGTACTCCCAGGATGGATTGCAAACGGTGTGTTGTGTGCCTCCATCATTATTCTATGCTTCAAGTCAAAATCGTTAGGAACACAAAGTCTGGAGTTGACTCGAAGTATTCCTTCTTCATCGATTCTTGCTTCTGGAATAGCACCTTCTTGCACTTTCTTCTTCATACGCATCAGCTCTATATCCGTAGCTTGAGCAGCTTTAACTTTATCGATTAAAGTCGGTTCTACTCGTATATTTGATATCATCATGTGGGTACTTGGAGCCTTCATCTCTATCTCCATCCTTTGCAAGTCATACAAAATGGGCCTTTGTGTTAAAAACATTGCACTCGTACCCGCATATGATCTTCTACTCAATGCGTCAGCTACTACGTTTGCTTTTCCAGGATGGTATTGGATGGTATGATCGTAATCTTTCAACAGCTCAAGCCAACGTCGTTGCCGCATGTTGAGTTCCTTTTGGGTGAAGAAATATTTGAGGCTTTTATGATCTGTATAGATCTCCACTTTCTCCCCATACAGGTAGTGTCTCCAGATCTTCAACGCAAAAACGACTGCTGCCAACTCCAAATCATGAGTAGGATAATTCCTCTCATATTCTTTGAGTTGTCGTGAGGCATAGGCTATGACTTTCCCATGTTGCATGAGAACACATCCTAACCCTTTGCCTGAAGCATCGCTGTAGATAACAAATCCATCCGAACCAGATGGTATTGTCAGAACAGGTGCCGAAATGAGTCTCCTCTTGAGTTCTTGGAAACTCTTCTCGCATTCCTCACTCCATACGAATTTTGTATCTTTCCGAGTCAGCTGAGTTAACGGAGTAGCGATTCGAGAAAATCCTTCCACAAATCTCCGATAATAACCAGCTAAGCCCAGAAAGCTACGTACTTCGGTTACCGACTTCGGTTGCTCCCAACTTTGTATGGCTTCAATCTTCGCCGGGTCGACAGATACTCCATGTTTTGACACCACGTGCCCAAGGAATGCTACTTCCTCAAGCCAGAACTCGCATTTCTTCAGTTTGGCATATAGCTTGTTTTCACGAAGCCTTTGCAGTACCAGCTTCAAATGGCGCTCATGATCTTCACGGCTTTTGGAATAGATGAGGATGTCATCAATAAAGACAACAACGAACTGATCCAAATATTCTTTGAATACACGGTTCATCATATCCATGAAGGCAGCAGGAGCATTAGTCAATCCAAAAGACATTACTAAGAATTCATAATGCCCGTACCGAGTTCTGAAGGCAGTCTTTGGAATATCCTCAGTTTTAATCTTCAGCTGATGATATCCAGAACGAAGATCGATCTTTGAAAAGAATTGTGCTCCTTGCAACTGGTCAAACAGGTCATCAATGCGAGGTAGCGGATACCTATTCTTGATGGTGACATGGTTCAATTCTCGATAGTCAATACAAAGTCGCATACTCCCGTCTTTCTTCTTTACGAATAAAACAGGAGCACCCCAAGGAGACGTACTAGGACGAATAAAACCGATGTCCAACAACTCCTGTAGTTGGACTTTTAACTCCTGAAGTTCAATAGGAGCCATTCGATATGGGGTTTTAGAAATGGGCTTTGTACCGGGTTCAAGGTCAATAAAGAATTCAATTTCTCGTTCCGGGGGTAGACCGGGAAGTTCTTCAGGAAATACATCGGAAAATTCTCTAACAATAGAAATATTATTCAAATCTGACTTGTCTTTGTTCAAATCCATAACATGGGCTAAGAAAGCTTGACATCCGTTTTTCAATAAACGAATAGCTTTGTGGCTTGATATGACAGTGACTGATTTTAGTGGTTTAGTAGTTTGAATTCGTATGACAGGTTGGTTAGGAATATGAAAACTAACAACCTTACGAAAACAATCAATTTTAGCATGATGAGTGGTTAACCAATCAATTCCTAAAATCACATCAAAAGCAAGTATCTTTAAAGAGATAAGATCAACAGGTAATGTGATAGTGCCAACTTGGATCATGCAAGATTTATAAACTGTAGATGTAACGAAGGTTTCACCCAACGGAGTTTCAACAGATAAGTTAAAGTCCAATTTCTCCGGAGTCAAGTTTAAACGTTGAGCACAAGCAGGAGAGATAAAAGAATGGGTAGAACCGGTATCTAGTAAAGTATAAACTTCGCAAGAATTCAAGATTAGCTTACCCGTGATCACCTCGTTCGGGTTTCTCACGTTTTGGCCAGTTACGACAAACGCTCTTCCAGGAACCGCTGATTTCGCCTTATCCGGGACAGCCCTTGGAATCACCACTCCCGCTGAACTTGGTTTCGCTATAGTACAATCTCGAGCGATGTGGCCTTCCTTCCCACAGTTGTAACACACCTTGGATTGTTGTGGACAGTTTGGGCTGATATGTCCCTCTTTCCCGCATTTGTAACATCTAACTGGCGGTCGTTCTCCTCCCCTAAAATTTGTTGTTGGTGCTGGTGCTGGTGCTGATGTCTTCCCGTCATTGTTGAATCTCCTCTTTCTGAAATTTCTACTTGACTCACCTCTCCTATTATCATGGCCACGATGACCACCCGAGTGGTTACCGCCTTTGTTCGTATTTTTCCCTCCTCGTTGGTTATCATCGCTCTGATGATTGCTGTCACCGGTATGACCCTGGTTGTGGTCCCTCGGTTGAGTATACTCATTATCTCTCTCTAATAATTGGGCCCTGTTGACAACGTCTGAATACAGAGAAAATTTATGAGAGATAAGGTATTGACGAATCTCAGGTTTTAAACCTCTCAGAAACATCCGCGTCATTCGTTCCTCATTTTCGACCAAATGAGGTGCAAACCTGGATAACTCTGCAAACTTCGCCTCGTACTGGGACACCGTCATGTTGTTTTGTTCCAGTCTAATAAACTCAACCTCCTTCATATGACGAATACTTTCAGGAAAGTACTTGTCATTGAACAGTTTTTGAAATGTTTCCCAGGACATGTTGAGTGCGTCAGGCTGGGTACGCTTCACAGACTCCCACCAGTAGTCTGCCTCACCGCGGAACATAAATGTGGCGAATGGAACCTTCTGTTCCTCCGTGCATCCCAAGACATCAAATATCTTGGTAATTTGCTTGACCCACGTTTCCGCCATGATCGGATCCGGCTTTCCCTTAAATTCTGGTGGTCCCAATTCTTTGAACTGCTTAGCTGTGACAAACCGCGCGTTGTTATCATTTCCACCCGTATTCTGCACACGAGTCTCCCTCGTCTGATTTTGCATGAACTGCAAAAAGCTCCTAAACATTCCATCATTCATCGTTTGCTCGGTAACGTTGTTTACAGGAGGAATATTGCCTTCCTGTTGCACGTTCCCCTGGGTAGTGATCAAAGGTGTCTCCACGGTCTGATTTACTCCATTATTAACGTTCTCAGCTGCCATTCTTAAATACTGCCATAAAACAAGGGTTAATAGTCATGTCATATATTATCCCTATACTCTGACCGACCAAATAAACACCAAATAAACTTAGTCAGGTCATACTAGCGAAGGAATTTCCCGTCTCTCCCCTCCTAGTTCTTGTCTCACATCTCAGCCAGGGATCATATCCCTAAGCTCTGATACCAACTGTGACGCCCCCAGAATAGGTATACAACACCCATTCTGAGTCGCCAAATACATGGTACAGAAAGCAAACTACAACTTCAATAATACAATTGTCGTGCAAAATACGACAACACATACTGTGAGTTTAAATACAAATATTGTCTTCTAGACAATATCCACACTCAAATAAATCCTCATTACAATTATTCAAACACTATTTTACAGAAATAGTGAGGACTGCTAATACATCTTTCTAGAACCATCACTCCATACCCCGACTAGATCCTGCTATGTTCTCACCTCCTGAGAAGAAAAATGGAACAAAAAGGAAAAGGGTGAGCTCAACTAGCCCAGTAAAGAATATTATGACTAAGATAATATACAACAAATTATCGTTAGTCTTCAACAGGGAAAAATCTGATAAAATATAATCGACAACAAGTTTTAGATCAACAACTGCAGCGGAAACAACAAACCATTAGAAGAGTCAAGTAGAGAAAGAATTCTACTATCTTCTAAGATTTAAAAGTCCATCATCAATATTTTATCCCTGTAACATCAATTAATAATCATCTTTAACCAAATATTCATCTTTGCACTACAGGCCAAAGATATTCATTTGTATCATCAGTCGGTCATGTTCATCTCAACACCTGTTCATCTTTGCACTACAGGCCAAAGATATTCATCAAGTAATTATACATCTTTGCACTACAGGCCAAAGATATTCAGTAATATCATCATTTAGGACTGAGGATGATGAAAAATATCTTAAAGAGAACGAATCCAATGAGACAGAAGGACAAATAGTAGGGATTCGTATAACAGTTTATCCAAGATCAATAATACTTCATAATAATCAATTGTGAAGCAGAATTCAAAAATAAAGATCAAAACATGGATACAATCAAAGATAGTAACCATAATAGACATCTTGGACAAAAAGGAAAAATTTTATTTTTCGGTGAATAGTGCCGTATTCGTGAATAGTGCCGTATACGTGAATAGTGCCGTATACGTGAATAGTAACCCCCGACACAAAAAGTTCCAAATTTGATAAAAACTCATATCAATATTTCAGCATAATGATATTGAAGAAAATAATATCATTAAGAAGAAAATAATATCCCTTACCTCAAAATATCAGTACTTCTGGTCGGAATACCGGTATAAGGCTGAAAGAAACTTGCTCTGATGAATAGAAACTCTCAAAGTATCTAAATACTCACAAAATACACTCAATAATCTAGAGAGAGAAAGAGAGAAAACTTGTTTCTGGTGTGATTTTCAATTCTAACTTAGCCCTCTATTTATAGGAAAATTTTGGTAGGTTTGACCTGCAACCTGATGGCTTTACCTGCTACTATTCCCACCTACCACATTTGAAATATAATTCAGCACATTTCTTCACCAACCACAAGTGGGGCCCACCAATTCTAGAATTTTCCATCAAAATGATAAACTCCGAAAATTCAACAATTTCTGAACCAGTCATCTTGTAAAATTCATAATAAATCATACGTTCATTTTTTAACGGTTCAAAATTTGTGGGCATATACTCAACTTATATATGTATAACATATCCAAAAATTACCACGATCCAACGGTCGGATTAAAAATTATAACCCCCGCAAACTATCTCAAAAACCCTGATTTTTAATACCTCCATTCCGACAAAAATACTGACAAAAACCTCAACATTAACTCCTTCATTTTTAACCACAAAAATATATCCCTCATTTATATCCACATAAAATAAATATTTCCTTATCATATGAATCAATAATTAATTATTCACAAATAATATTACAGAATCACATTTATGACAACCAGGCCGTTCCCAGGAAAGAGGGGGCTTTCCAATAAGGATTTCTCCTTACTGGCGCGCAATTAGATGACCAAACCTCTCCTTAGACAGAACTTTCTAGACATTGCCAATAATGTTATCTAATAATATTATTCAAATAATATGAATTATTGATCTGATAAATGAAAATACTGTGCAGCAACAATTATTGAAACAACAATAATATAAAATATCAACGCAGCAATTATTGAATCAATAAAATAAAATAAAATATTGAATAATAACTACTGTAACAATTATTGAGTAGTGCCTTCTTACGTAAGAATCAATAATTGGTGCAATACCGTGTGCTACTGTATTTTAACCACCGGGTATTCCAACAGTATTAACGGTAACAACTACGCCGTTATTTATAAACAACTTATACTTGTCGTTTTCTTCATCCAATCGCTTTCCGTTATGGGGCCCACACAAGGCTGCGTCGTCGTACGAATATTCCCCGACAGCAAGAATATTCCACGACCAACCGAATATTCACTGACCAAAAATAAATATTTTATAACCACTTGCTTATTTTGCAAAATTTGCACATTTCACCCATAACCAAAGTATTATATCAAATTAACCCCTTATTATTCACAATAATATTTAGAGAAAATTTGATTTTATTCATTAATAAGTTGGGGTCTTACAACAGGTGTTGAGATGAACATGACCAACTATGTATTATTCTTGAATTTTACTCCACAAAGTAGTATCATGTTGACAATTTGGACGTTATTGATTTCTGGATAAATTAAATTATAAACCTTTAAAATTTATCCTTGAACTTGTTTAATTGAATTATTACATCATTGTCATCATCCTCATGTTTATATTCTGTTGAAAGTCATTTGTGGCCTGTAGTGCATGAATGGACTTGGTATGATTATGACCAGGGATTATTCGGTATAATCATGACCGTAATGTTACAAATGATGTGGTAAAAGTCCTCATTGGCCAGTAGTGCATTGATGGACAGTTGTTGGTATGATCATGGTCATGAATTCTCTTTGGCCAAGGGTGCAAAGATGAATTATTTTATGGCATGATCATGATCGTTGATGAAAACACGATTATCTTTGGCCCGTAGTGCAGGGATGATTCCATGATGTGGATTATTTATTAAGCTGAATCTCAGCAATAAAATTGATGATAAATCTTTTAAATCATAGAAGATAGTAGGTTTTATGCTCTACTTGACTCTTCTAATGGATTGCTTTTTCCGCTGCAGTTGTTGATCTAAAACTTGTTGTCTATTATATTTTATCAGATTTTTTCCTATTGAAGACTAATGATAATTTGTTGTACATTATCTTAGTCATAATATTTCTTACTGGGCTAGTTGAGCTCACCCTTTCTTTCACTGTTCTCTTCAGGAAATGAGAATGTAGTTGGGACTAGTCGGGTAATGGATTGACGGTCCAGATGGTTTCATTAGTAGTCCTCACTATTCTGTGAAATAGTGTGATAATTGTAATGAGGACTCCTTTTGAGTTTGTATACTCTCTAGTAGACAATATTTGTATTCAAACTCACAGTATATGTGTTGTCGTATTCTGCACGACAATTGTATTACTGAAGTTGTATTTGTTTCTGTACCATGGATTTGGCGACTCAGAATGGGTGATGTATACCTATTTTGGGATTGTCACAGTTGGTATCAAAGCTTAGCGATATGATCCATGGCTGAGATGTGAGACAAGAACTAGGAAGGGAGAGACGAGAAATTCCTTCGCTAGTATTACCTGACTAAGTTTATTTGGTATTTGTTTGGTCGGTCAGAATATAGGGATAATATGTTGTATGTCAATTAACCCTTGTTTTGTGACAATTTTTGAAAATGACATCCGAGAATGTTGAGAATAGCAATGGAGCACAGGAGACTGTTGAGTCACCACAGATCAATACTCAGGATAATGTGCATCATGAAGGCAACAATCCTCAGGTGAACAACGGCACCAACCAAATGACGAACGACGGTACGTTTAGGAGCTTTTTAGAATTCATGTAATACCAAACGAGAGAGACTCCTGTTCATAATGCATGTGGAAACACTGGCAACCCACGGTTGGTCACCGCTAAGAAGTTCAAGGAGCTAGGACCACCAGAGTTTTTGGGAAAGTCAGAACCACTTAAGGCAGAGACATGGATAAAGCAGATCACCAAGATATTTGTTGTGTTGGAATGCTCAGAGGAGCAAAAGGTTCCATTCGCCACCTTTATGTTGCGTGAAAAAGCAGATCATTGGTGGGAATATGTAAAACGTACCCAGCCTGATGCACTCAAGATGTCTTGGGAGAAGTTCCAAAAATTGTTCAATGACAAGTACTTTTTCTAAAGTATTCGTCACATGAAGGAAGTGGAATTCATCAAGCTGAAGCAAAACAATATGGCCGTGTCGCAGTATGAAGCTAAGTTTGCCGAGTTGTCCCGGTTTGCGTCCCACTTAGTTGATAACGAGGAGAGAATGACGCGGATGTTTCTAAGAGGTTTGAAACCCGACATACGTCAATACCTAATTTCTCACAAACTGTGTTTGTATTCAGATGTTGTAAATATGGCTCAGTTATTGGAGCACGAAAATGAGTTAACCCAACCAAGAGAAAGCAGTCAAAAAAATGATAATACCAGTGGTAGCAGTCATCAAAGCGGTGACAATAATCGTGGAGGAAATTCTCATGCCAAGAATGGTAACCACTTCGGTGGTAATCATGGCCAATATAATAGAAGTGGAAATTTCAAGAATAGGAGGTTCAATAATGATGGAGAGATAGCAACACCAGCACCCGTTTCAAAAGAAGAAGAACGACCACCGGTCGTATGTTTCAAATGCGGACAAGAGGGACACATCCGTCCAAACTGTACGCAGCAACCCAAAGTGTGTTTCAATTGTGAAAGAGAAGGTCACCTAGCTCGATTTTATCCTATAGTGAAGTCAAGTCCAGCAGGGATAGTGATGCCAAAGGATGTCCTAGACAAGTCAAAGTCGGTAGTTTAAGTAAGAGCGTTTGTCGAGGAACCCGAACGAAGTTATCACGGGTAAGTTAATCATAAACTCTTGCGAAGTTTATACCTTATTCAATATCGGTTCTACATATTCTTTTATTTCTCCTACTTGCGCTCAACGTTTAAACTTGACCCCAGTATAAAACCCATTTCTAAAACCCTTAAAATATTTCTTCACCTAAAATGAATGTATTATGCGCTGAAGACGTTGGCTCAAGCTGTTGAAGATTACGATTATACCATTCAATACCATCGTGGGAAAAGCGAACGTGGTAGCTGACGCGTTGAGCAGAAGATCTATGCATTTACGAGTGCAAATATACGAACCTACGTGAAGATAGCAAATATACGATTAGAACCGACTTTAAATCGATAAAGTTAAAGCCGCTCAAGCTACAGACTCAGAGCTGATGAATGTGAAGAAGAAGGTTCAAGAGGGCGTTATTCTAGGAGGAAGAGTGGAAATCTCAACCCTCGATTTTATTGGTCTATTTGAAATCCTCAATCGAGCCGGAACTGTGACCTATAGACTCGCTTTAAACGCCAAGTATGTCGCGTGTTCATAACGTTTATTTCGTATCGATGTTACGATGATCCGAACCACATTATTGAGTAAGAACCGGACGAGATAGCGAAATATTTAATGTATAAGAAGATACATGTTAAAATATTGGATAAGAAGGAATATATTCTACGCTCAAAGGTTATACCTCAAGAGTTAGAATCTGACGAGGTATCCCCATCTGTTCGGCATATCAGGTACGTACGTAAATTTTGGGGACGAAATTTCATAAGAAGGGGGGATTATAAGACCCTGAATTTTATGAAATAAATGTATTCAATTTTTCTTATAATTAATACTCAGTAATGGTTAAATTGATAAAAGTTTAAAGTTATGGGTGAAATGTGAAAATTTTTCAAAATAAGTAAGTGGTTATAAAATAATCATTGTTGTCGGGGAATATTCGTTTGGTCGTGGAATATTCTTGTTGTCGAGGAATATTCATACGACGACACAGCTATTTGTGGGTCCCATAACGGAATAACTGTCGGATGAAGAAAACAACAAAATTTGAGGTTTTATAAATAACGGCGTAGTTGTTACCATTAACACTGTTGGAATACCCGGTGGTTAAAGTAAAGTAATACGCGTTGTTGCACAGTAGCACACGGTATTGCATAGTATTTTTGAATTATTAATTCTTACGTAAGAAGGCATTACTCAATAATTGTTACAGTATTTACTATTTTATATTTTATTTTATTAATTCAATAATTGCTACGTTGGTATTTTATATTATTGTTGTTCAATAATTATCACTGTACAATATTTTCCACTATTAGATCAATAATTCATATTATTTGAATAAATATTATTAGATAGCATTATTGGCAATGTCTAGAAAGTTCTGTCTAAGGAGAGGTTTGGTCATCTAATTGCGCGCTAGTAAAGAGAAATCCTTATTGGAAAGTCCCCTCTTTTCTGGGAACGACCTGGTTGTCATAATTATGATTCTGTAATATTATTTGTGAATAATTAATTATTGATTTATATGATAAGGAAATATTTATTTTATGTGGATATAATTGATGGATTTATTCATGTGGTTATAAATGAAAGAATTAATGTTGAGGTGTTTTATCAGCATTTTGTCGGATTGGAGGTATTAAAAGATCAAATCGGTGCTCTTAAAGCTCTATTGCGTGAGTTATAGTTTTAATCCGACCGTTGGATCGTTGTGATTTTTGGATATGTTATTCATATATAAGTTGAGTATATGTCCACAAATTTTAAACCGTTAAAAATGAACGTATGATTTGTTATGAATTTTAAGAGGTGACTGGTTCATAAATTGTTGAAGTTTCGGAATTTATTATTTTGGTAGATAATTCTAGAATTGGTGGGCCCCACTTTTGATTGGTGAGAAATGTGCTAGAATTTTTATTCAAATGTGGTGAGTGAGAATAGTAGCAGGTAAAGCCATCAGTTTGCAGGTTAAGTCTGCTTCGGCGTGCTAACATTTTCCTATAAATAGAGGGCTAAGTTAGAATTAAAAATCACACCAGAATTCATAAGTTTTCTCTCTTTCTGTCTCTATATTCTTGAGCGTATTTTAGTGAGTATTTAGATACTTTGAGAGTTGCTATTCAGTGCAAGTTTCTGTTAGTACTATATCCAAAATTCAGTCAGAAGTACGGTTATTCTGAGGTAAGGGATATTATTTTCTTTGTAAATGATATTGTTTCTTTCAATATCATTATGCCGAAGTATTGGTCTGAACTTTTTATCAAATTCAAAACTTTTTGTGACGGGATTACTATTCACGTATACGACACTATTCACGTATACGGCACTATTCACGAATACGGCACTATTCACCGAAAAATAAAAATTTTTCTTTTTGACCAAGATGTCTATTATGGTTACTATCTTTGATTGTATCCATGTTTTGATCATTATTTTGGAATTCTTCTTCAAAATTGGTTATTCCGGAGTATTATTGAACTTGGATAAACTATAATACGAATCCCTAATATTTGTTCTTTTATCTCACTGGATTCATTTTCTTTAAGATATTTTTCATCATCCTCAGTCCTAAATGATGATATTACTGAATATCTTTGGCCTGTAGTGCAAAGATGAACGATTACCTGATGAATATCTTTGGCCCGTAGTGCAAAAATGAACAGGTGTTGAGATGAACATGACCAACTGAATATTATTCTTGAATTTTACTCCACAAAGTAGTATCATGTTGACAATTTGGACGTTATTAATTTCTGGATAAATTAAATTATAAATCTTTAAAATTTATCCTTGAACTTGTTTAATTGAATTATTACATCATTGTTATCATCCTCATGTTTATATTCTGTTGAAAGTCTTTTGTGGCCTGTAGTGCATAGATGGACTTGGTATGATTATGACCACGGATTATTCGATATAATCATGACCGTAATGTTACAAATGATGTGGTAAAAGTCCTCATTGGCCAGTAGTGCATTGATGGACAGTTGTTGGTATGATTATGGCCATGGATTCTCTTCGGCCAAGGGTGCAAAGATGAATTGTTTTATGGCATGATCATGAACGTTGATGAAAACACGATTATATTTGGCCCGTAGTGAAGGGATGATTCGATGCTGTGGATTATTTATTAAGCTGAATCTCAGCAATAAAATTGATGATAAATCTTTTAAATCATAGAAGATAGTAGGTTTTATGCTCTACTTAACTCTTCTAATGGATTTCTTTTTCCGCTGCAGTTGTTGATCAAAAACTTGTTGTCTATTATATTTTATCAGATTTTTCCCTGTTGAAGACTAATGATAATTTGTTGTACATTATCTTAGTCATAATATTTCTTACTGGGCTAGTTGAGCTCGCCATTTCTTTCACTGTTCTCTTCAGGAAGTGAGAATGTAGTTGGGACTAGTCGGGGAATGGATTGACGGTCCAGATGGTTGCATTGGTAGTCCTCACTATTCTGTGAAATAGTGTGATAATTGTAATGAGGACTCCTTTTGAGTTTGTATACTCTCTAGTAGACAATATTTGTATTCAAACTCACAGTATATGTGTTGTCGTATTCTGCACGACAATTGTATTACTGAAGTTGTATTTGTTTCTGTACCATGTATTTGGCGACTCAAAATGGGTGATGTATACCTTTTTTGGGGTTGTCACAATATTGTTGAATCCGTCAGATATTCATATTATTGAATCCATTGCCAGATATTTTTCTATTTATCATGACATATCCTTATTGTTGTATTTAAACTTGTTGAGCAAACTTGTTGCTCATCCTTGCTATATCATGAATTATATTGCAGCTAAGCCCGAGACCTCAGGAAATGACAAGGGTAAAGGAACGATGTAGAATTATTGTCAGAAGCAGAGTTTATTTTGTGCTTAGTTTAAATTACTGTTATGTAATATGAACCCTAATTACTATTACACGGTATGTTTGTAAGACTTTATTAAGGTTATCGAATCTTGGGACTAGTAACACCTTTTGAATGAACGACGTACGTTTATTATTTTTCGCATTTTTGTTATCAAATGTTGTTTAGAGGTGGATGTTTGTATTTTATCGTGATGACCGAACTGGGGTCAGAGGACCCGGTTTCGGGGGCGTCACAGGGGACACTTGTATAACCATAATTATAAATTAACGAACATAATAAATATCTGAATGATAATGTAATACCATGTTGATAATCAATGATCAGATATAATATATATAACAATAGGGTTAATAATCTGGTACAATAATAATATAATTCTGAACCGTTCCTACTTATGTCCATTGCATAAAGAAAATGCAAAGGTAGGATACTTGCCTGGTCTGCTGCTTATAATACTTAACGTAGTTCTTATCTTTGGTATCGAAACCTATCATTAATAAGACCATTTTACTGATTAGAACGACATATCGTAACACATAATACTGCTTATTGTAGTTAGCACATAACCTAATCACATTGTCACGCATATTCAATAGTCATTGAATCACAAACAACATTAATACAGTCAAAATATCTAAGTCCAGATCAATTTCTGAAACATGTCGGTATACCGACGGCTTTATCGGGTAATTATCGAGTCTAAGACTCTATCCTACAGCTCAATAACTGTAATTATTAGTTATATTATTTTTAAATAACTTATAATAATTTTTAAATATTTATTATAATTTATCATGAATTTTCAAACACCAGAATCATTATTAAATGATTTAAATATTAAACCATTCTTTATCATTAATATTTAATTAATATTAAACTATTAATGAAACCATTGTCAAAATATTAAAGTTATTTATAATAACTGTAAGACCCCAATTTTTTTAATAAAGATGAATTTTCTATAAATATCATTTTTAAATATTATGGAATGAATTTGATATAATGTTATAGTTGTGGGTAATATTTATAAATTTTGCAAAATACATAAGTTGTTGTATAATATTTGATTGGTCGGAGAATATTCGTTTTAATAGGGAATATTCGTACGACGGCACAATCATTGGTGGACCCCACAACAGAATTATTGTCGGATTGAGAAAACGACAAAAATACATTATGAAATAACGGCGGAAGGTTTACCGGTAACTGTTGAAACACCTGGTGTTTAAAGTACAGTAATACGCGTGGTTGCATAGTAGCACACGGTATTGATTATTGATGCGTACGTGAGAAGTCACTCAATTTTGTTCAATTATTGCTACAGTAATTGCTGCATAGTATCTCACGTTATTTGATTCAATTATTGTCGATATTTTATATATTATTAAATCAATAATTGAGACGACGAAGTTATTAATATTATTATTTGCAATATTAACGATGTCTAGAAGTGCTGTCAAGGAGAGGTTTGGTCATCTAATTACGCGCCAATAGGGAGAAATCCTTATTGAAAAGCCCCCTCTTTTCTAGAAACGACCTGGTTGATTAATATTGTGCATTATAATAAAGGTGATAAATGTTGGTAAAAATATTAGGGTGATTTTTATGAAGTTTTGCTTGTTTTATGGACCCCCGTTTACCCATTTTTTAAAATAATCGATAAAAAATTATTTTATATAATAAATGTGGGGCCCACATGTGGGGCCCATATGTGTTGAAAATCTGATTTTTGGAAATGGAGGGGGGGAAGAGTATACGTAAAGGGGAGGGAAATTATTTATATAAGTATATGATGTGTGTATATATATATTGTGCGTGTGAGTGGAAAATGGTGAAAAATTGATATTATGAAAGTGATGGGTGTAAGATATGTGTGTGTGATAGTGAAAGGTGTGTGTGATAGCAAAATGTATAATAGTGTAGTGAAAGTGATGTGTGGGTGGAAAAGTGAAAATTGTGTGAATATATATATATATATATATATATATATATATATATATATATATATATATATATATATATATATATATATATAGTTGGCATATTGTTGGTTGATTTCACAATCAAAGCAAACGTGCAAGTATACACGATCAACAAGTAATATAGTGATAAATTAGAGTGTCGATCACTCAGAGAATTCCAATTAATAAACTCCAACTACTAGTACTGTATCAATTCAATTTTATTTAAACAACCAAAAATTCTGATTCTTAAAACTAAGAAAACTAATTTTAATAAAGCAAGAAATTATTCTAAAAGAAAACAAAGAACAAATCAAGAATTATTTGAATGCAAATAAATGACAATTAAGACTCCAATTTCCCCAATTAGGATTATTAAATCAATTATCCAATTATCCCAATTATTAAATCTACTGAATTGTTAACAGGAATTCTCAAATGCCAAAAGCCCTCTCTCGAGTGATCAATTGCCTTCTATTTAACCCAGATTAATTTTGCTATATCTCTATGCAAACCAATTGAATTAAACTCGTTACAAACCCAGTTCCTTTTATGTTACATGCGGCAAATAGGTATTCTCATTTTATTCACAAACCTAATTATTCACTGTGCAAATAACTAAGTCACATGTCACCCTGCCCAGTTCTAACTCTAGAATTCCTCTCTCGATTCCTTCTAGAGTAACACGGTAATTATTGGCCAGATAATTAATCAATAAATACAAGGCATGATGAACAATTCGCTTCAACATAAATAATTGGAATAAATTAGATAATCAATTCATAACCATAAAAGGTTCCGTTGGAATCTTAATAAAAGGAATTAGTTCATGACGGAAATAAAAACCACAAATAATTGATAAATCATCCTTAATGAGTTACACAATTTAAAAGAATAAAGAAGAAGAACTCCAAGTTTCAAGCCTTTAGATCTCCTCTTCCTCCTTGATCAATCCCCTATTCTGTCGAAATCCCCTTTTAATTCAGCCACATAAACCTTATATAGCCTCTTCCAATCCTAGTCCAAAACAACTTCCCAAATAAGCTCCCATTGTACAGTCAAACCCTTCGTCAACGCGTAAACTCGGTCAACTGAAATCCCGACCCGGCGCCCCGGCACTGGGAATAGTACTAGCCAGAGCGCCCCGACGCCAAGAAGCAAAAAGTGCCAGTCATGCCCTGTTTTAGTCCAAATGCTCCCAAATGTTCCTACAGCTCCCAAACCTGAAATAGCACAACTAAACACAGTAAAAACGCTACTAAAGGATTCGAGAATACATAAATCTAAGCCCAAGTATACCCAAGTCATGGGTATATTACCCAATCATCAAATACCCCCAAACTTAAATCGTTGCGTGTTCTCAAGCAACAAAACATAAATTAATACTAAACAATACGAAAACGACAACTCATGCAAATGCAACTAACTAACTGATCGTAATTCCAGCAATCCAATAGCTCACGTATATCCATAGGCCACAGAAAAATCACAAGAACATGCTAATACATCATGTTACTTGCAGCTCAATAATAGTCCAACAATCAATCAATCCAAATCTGTTATTACTGATATTGTGAGTGTATGTTCAACAACCATGCTAACTAATGAAAAGCAAAAAGCTGAAAGATAATAAAGTTCATAAAAAGCTTCATACAGTTCTACTCAAGAGTTCATCAAATAAACTAGATTCAACTGAAATTAAGCAATCACCAAAATTCAAGGGTCAACATGAAATACTTATGCTTATTTTTATTTTATTTTTCAGATGGGGGCATTTTGCACTTTTCCCGCTTTATTATTATTATTATTTTTCTCTCATGACTATGCATTGTCTTATTTCCTTAGGCTTTTCAATGCTACCTTAACGAGCTTTCGACCAACGACTCCCAAGCCATTAAGACCTTAGGGCGCTAGGTGTAGAGACAGTCCCCTCGGGCATACTTGCTCAAGTAACAAAGGCCACAAAACTAGACAAGCACGCCACAGTGTTTTTTTTTATAGCTTATACACTCCATATATTTTTTCCCCAAACTTGAGTTCATATCTAAATTCAGGCTTCACTAACTATTTAACTTGCTCTTTTATTTCACTAGCATTCATCCTTTAGACCTCTATTATCTATCCATTTAAACTATCATAGCTAACATGGTCATCTTTCCAAATGTGTTATCCTTGAAATATCAGTGTCAAACAGATAGAGATTCAAATCATGTCAAGAACATCATATTACTAACTCAACAATCCTTAATAGACTTGTTCATGCAATTCTAATTTCATCATTGGCCTTCAAATATACTCACTATCAAAAGCTGGAATTACATGCAATCTTAAATGCAACATTTATAAAAATTAAAACATCCACAAGCTATTAACAATCACAGTTTACTCATGCAAATAAAAATAACACTAAACAACTACCCCCAAACTTATGTAGAGCAATGCCCTCATGCGAGAGATAAAACAAAATAAAACAGAGGACTTACCTGATGAGCCTAAGCCTCGAGTGGAGCATCATCTTCCTCGCTCATCTCTTGATCAGAAGGGGGAAATACTGGCAGAACAGGAGCAGTTGGGAAATGGCAAAGTTGAACGTCTGGATGTGATTGGACGGTCAATGCATTCTGGGTAGCAAATTGGTCAACTAAAAATTCGGAAATCACGTCTTGTTGTTCCGACAAGCGCACATTCTAGGACTCCATATTGTAAAACCAGCCGTCTATCTCCCGTTGGACAACTTAGGGGACCACACCACGATGAGCTACTGTAGATGGGCCATCAGTAGGTGGAGCCTGAGGTGGTGGGGCTTGTGTAGGTGCAACTTGGGGAATTATGAAACCCAATCCCCTAGGGTGATTTGCCCCACCTGTCCACACTTTATACCTGCTGATCAACTTGTGGTCCAAAACTGGTATAGGCATTTGGATCATCTCATCCAATTTCCATTTTACTCTGAACTTAGCACATAAAACGCAGATGAGAGACGGATGTGGTAACCCTCCTGTGGTCCATCCTCGGGATGCTCGGAGAATAGACTGCTGAATGGCGTGTCCGACGTCAATTTGCAAGCCTTAGATAATTGAATATAGCAGCACCACTCGTTCTTCGGTGACATGGCTCACATGTGTGCATGGCATGAGTTTGGCACAGATGAAAGCATACCACGCCTTCCCATATAGACTGAGGTTAGAATGGGGGAAGGTCATGCTACCACGTTCATGCACTGTCCATGTGGTACCCAATTAACAAAGCTCACGTATCATCTTCTCATATTCTGGACCTTGACTTAGAAGACCGGCATATTCGTCGTTAAGATCCTCCAAATCCATTTGATGCACCCATTTATGTCCTCTTCTCCGATTTCCACAGTTTTTCCTCTGACAAACACTTCATAGTGATCGTGGTCGGGAACGTTGGCATAAAATTCTTTCACTACTGTAATCACTGCCGGATCAAGTTGTTTAGTTAGGGCAAACCAGTTTCCCTCAGCAATCATTACCGCTATTTCCCCATCCTTTGATTGATCGGGTCTCAAACCGCGTTCGGGGACTAGTGAGCGGGTAGCCATGCGGTTATAGCGTTCTTATGCCGCGGCAGAGACAAATCGACGGCTATCAAATCTGGGTTGTGGAGTTGACGCGGTTCCTGAACCTTCACCACGCTGACGTTTGGATGCCATGTAGAGAATTCTGCAAGTAAAAACATACTCATGTATTAGCTTTGAAAAGAATTCACGGTTGTGTAAACTTATGCATAACTTTACCCCCAAACTTTATAATATTTATGTATTTTGGGTACATGGTTGGGGATGAGGCATGAAAATGGCAATTATATCGATAAGATGCATGTGCTGTTAAAATTCTGCATTTTGAAAGCAACACGCATAATTTGCCCAAAAGTTGTGTCATGCAAAGCAACATGCTCCAGTGCATGCAACAATACAGTGTAATCTTCCCACACTCGCAATGAATATGTGCACAATAGATTGATAATATTGCGGTGTCAAGATGGGTCCATAAATAATGTGCATGTAGGATTAATATGTTTGAATTTGCATATGATTATTGACTTAGGCAATTTATCAAACACCTAGGAGGCAACTGATAACTTGCTTACAACCATCACTAATTCCCTATCCATTCATGCCATGCCTTTAGCATTCACTAACCTTGTGTGTGTGATTATGCCAAACAGCAGTGAATTATCTATGTGCTCTATTGGATCTTCCAGATCAAAAGAATAATTAACGAAGAAAATCTTGATTCACAATAGTTTGAATACAATGCAAGCCATACCTTTGATACCTTTGAAGAATTGAGAGGAGTAGAATTTCGGCACACAAGGATCACACAACCAATATTGAACGAAGTAATTGACGCGTGGTAGATGTGTGAAAGAAGTACTATCAAAATTTCAATTACCTTGTGATATTGAGAGTGAGAGAGGCGTGTAAGAGAAGGGGGGAAGACGTGCTAATTAAAAGGCACAAGATTGGTAACCATTCAGGAGTTTGAATGCATGTAGGAGTCTGGTAATCGTTGCAGTGCCGGGGTGCTCGAAATGTGCTAGGAAATAGCGTCGGGGCGCTAGCCTTCAGGGTTGCATGAAAAGTTACAGCGCCAAGGCGCTTGAATTGTACTAGGCGACAGTGCCGGGGCGCTTGCAAGCAGAATGTGGCATTGACCTCTAGTGTCGGGGCGCTTCATTTAAATGCAATACAAGCGCCGGGGCGCTATTAGTCTCTTGGCCTTGCCCATTTTAACTTTTCCTTGCCATTTTCCTGTGAACAAAAATTGCACTTGTGAGGTCAATGAAGAGAATATGACTATCATGAAATTTAAGATGAACTAAATGAAGTGTAACTAATTGGACTAAAATAATTCGAAATAAATTAAAACTCTCGGGGTTGCCTCCCTGAAGCGCTTGGGTTATAGTCGTCAGCCCGACTTTGCTGCTCTGTTCAATTGGTTACTGGGTCGGAAAGGTTCATGACCGTAGTTTGACGTTCGATGGGTCCACTCCATTAATGTTTGAGTCTTTGACCGTTAACCTTGAATGTGCTATTTGAATTTGGTTTCTCGATCTCGATATTACCATGTGGTGTAACAGACACAAACTTAAAAGGTCCTGACCAACGAGATTTCAGTTTCCCTAAAAATAAACGCAATCTTGAGTTGAAAAGCAAGACTTATTGGCCCGGTTCAAACGTCCTATTGAGAATTTTCTTATCATGCCAAGCTTTGACTTTCTCCTTGTAGAGTTTTGCGTTTTCAGAGGCGTTGAATCAGAATTCATCCATCTCGTTGAGCTGCAGCAACCTTTTCTCACCCGCTACTTGTATATCAAAATTGAGCTTCCGAATGGCCCAATGTGAACTATGTTCTAGCTCGACTGGGAGGTGGCACGCCTTTTCATAAACCATTCGATAAGGTGACATGCCGATCAGATTCTTGTATGTTGTACGATATGCCCATAGAGCATCGTCAAGACGTAAAGACCAATCTTTTCGTGATGGATTGACCACTTTTTCCAGAATTCTCTTGACCTCCCTATTCGAGACCTCAGCTTGGCCATTGGTTTGGGGATGATACGCAGCTGTGATTTTATGACGAACCCCATACTTCACCAATAATTTTGTGAACTGCTTTACACAGAAATGTGTTCCCTCATCACTTATTATTGCCCGTGGAGTCCCAAATCCTGTGAAGATGTTCTTCTTTAAGAATCGAAGAACAACTTTGGCATCATTTATGGGTAAAGCTGCGGCTTCTACACATTTGGACACATAATCCACCGCCAACAAAATATACTGATTATTAAAAGATGAGGGGAACGGTCCCATGAAATCGATTCCCCAAACGTCGAACAGTTCTACCTCCAATATAGAGTTGAGTCGCATTTCATTTCGCTTGGAGATATTACCTACGCGTTGGCATCGATCACACTTTAGCACATAGAGATACGCATCCTTGAATAACGAAGGCCAGTAAAATCCTGATTGTAACACCTTGGCCGCCGTTCGATCACCGGAATAATGACCTCCATAGTTTGATGAGTGGCAGTGACCCAATATGTTGTCCATCTCTTCATGTGGCACACAACGTCGAATCATTTGATCTGCGCAGGCTTTAAACAAGAACGGTTCATCCCAATAGTACTATTTCACGTCATGGAGGAATTTCTTTCGTTGTTACGAGTTCAAATCTGGTGGTGACACCTTAACAACCACATAGTTCACATAATCAGCATACCAAGGCAGTGTTGTGGTTACTCGGAGAAGATGTTCGTCCGAAAATTTCTCGTTAATCAGTGCATTGTCTTGGCTCTGTACCTCTGCATTTTCCAACCACAAAAGATGATCCGCCACTTGGTTTTCTATACCCTTTCTATCCCGGATCTCCAAATCAAATTCTTGCAGCAGTAACACCCACCGTATTAACCTCGGTTTGGCATCCTTCTTTTCGATCAAATATTTGATTGCAGAATGATCCGTGTAGACAATGACCTTGGTCCCAATGAGATATGCTCTGAATTTATCGAAGGCATACACAACTACAAGTAGTTCTTTTCAGTGGTTGTGTAGTTCAACTGAGTGTCTGTCAACATTTTGCTGGAGTAGTAGATTGTGTGAAAGATCTTGTCGTGACGTTGTCCCAATACTGCTCCCACTTCATAATCGCTGGCGTCGCACATCAATTCGAATGGTAAAGACCAATTGGGCGCCATAATGATCGGAGCAGATACCAACTTCTTTTTTAAAATCTCAAATGCCTCGATACATGACTGATCCATTTTGAAAGGGACATCTTTCTCCAACAGGGAACATAAAGGTTTTGAAATTTATGAAAAATCTTTGATGAAGCGTCTATAGAAACTTGCATGCCCCAAGAAGCTCCGGACTCCCTTTATTGATAATGGAGGAGGTAATTTTTCAATAGTCTCTATCTTTGCCTTATCCACCTCTAACCCTGCTGCAGAAACCTTATGCCCTAGAATAATCCCTTCTTTCACCATAAAGTGACATTTTTCCCAATTGAGAACCAGATTAGTTTCCACGCAACGTTTCAACGCTAAAATCAGATTTTTTAGGCAAAGATCAAAGCTATCACCGAACACAGAAAAGTCGTCCATAAATACCTCCACATTTTTCTCGACCATATCGAAGAAGATTGCCATCATGCACCGTTGAAAGGTTGCCGGTGCATTGCATAAACCAAAGACATACGCCGAAATGCAAACGTACCGTATAGGCATGTGAATGTCATTTTCTCTTGATCCTCTGGTGCTATAGCAATTTGATTATATCCAAACTAACCATCCAAGAGACAATAGAACTGATGTCCAGCTAGCCTATCCAACATCTAATCAATGAATGGCAAGGGGAAATGATCCTTGCGTGTGGCTTTATTTAGCTTGCGGTAGTCCATGCATACTCTTCATCCTGTAACTGTTCGAGTCAGGATGAGCTCATTAGCTTCATTCTTCACCACTATCTTACCCCCTTTCTTTGGTACACATTGTACAGGACTTACCCATGAACTATCTGAAATCGGGTAAATAATGCCAGCATCTAACCACTTTGTAATTTCCTTTTTCACTACCTCCTTCATAATGGGGTTTAGCCTTCTTTACATCTTGATGGTCGGTTTTGCCCCCTCTTCCATTAAGATTTTATGCATACAGAATGACGGGCTAATACCTCGAATGTCTGCTATAGTCCACCTAATTGTTGTTTTGAATTTTCGCAAGACTTGTAGCAGTTTCTCCTTTTACGTATCAGTCAAATCTGTCGAAACAATCAATGGTAGGGTATCATCTTTTCCCAAATATGCATACTGCAGGTGGGATGGTAATGGCTTTAAGTCCAGCATCGGTGGCTCTTCTATTGAGGGTTTAAACTTTTTACCTTCCGCTTCGGGCCTCTCTATGGTGTCGAAAGATTGAGTGCTCTTCCGAAAGACTGATGGTGTGTCTAGCCATTTGACATATTTGATATCCTCTTCACTACCATATTCGTCTGTCCCGAGCAAAATAGATTCAAGTGGGTCCTCCGAATAAGTTGTGCTGAATTTATGATTCACCCATTCCTCCATGACATCAACCCGCATACATTCACCTTTTTCTTTTGGGTAAGACATTGACTTGAAAATGTTAAAGGTGACCTGTTGATCTTCAACTCACATTGTCAATTCACCTTTTTGAACATCAATCAATGTTCTACCTGTTGCCAAAAATGGTCGCCCAAGAATGATCGGGATTTCACTGTCCACTTCACAATCCAGAATAAAGAAATCCCCAGGAAAGATAAATTTATCCACTTTTACTAGTACATCTTCAATAATACCTCGTGGATATATAACCGATCTATTCGTTAACTGTAAACTGATATTTGTTGGGCGTGGAGCCTGAAGTCCGAACTGGCTGTAGACGGATAATGGCATTAGATTTATACTGGCCCCCAAATCACATAATGCTCGTCCCGAAAACTGATTTCCAATCTCAAATGGTATATTAAAGCTACCTGGATCCTTGAGCTTTGGCGGTAACTTATTCTGAATGATGGCACTGCATTCTTCGGTCAATGCTACTGTTTCGAATTCACCTAATTTCCTCTTCTTCGACAAAACCTCCTTCATAAACTACGCGTAACTCAGCATCTGTTCCAAGGCTTCGGCGAAGGGGATGTTGATATGCAACTTCTTGAAGATATCCAAAAATCGTGAGAACTGCTTATCCAACTTGGATTTTTGAAATCTCTACGGATACGGTATGGGAGGCATTGTACAGGTTGGTTCTGAATTTTTCTGCTGTAAGGTCTCATCCTGATGCTTTTCGGTCTCCACCACTTCCTCTGTTTCAATTGATGCCTTGTCATACTTTTCCCTATCCGTGACTAACTCTTGTAGTTCTTTTCCACTTCATAGAGTTACCGCCTTACAATGCTCATCTCTGCCCGGGTTTTTCTTAGTGTCGCTCGGAAGTGTTCCAAGTGGTCGGTTATTCAATGCATGTGCTATTTGTCCCATTTGATTTTCCACATTTTTGATTGATGCATTCTGACTTTGTATACTTAGCTCCATTTGATTAAATCTCTTATCACTCTCCTCTCTCCTTTTCTCAGTTGCTTTAACAAATCTTTCCCAGGCTTCTTCCCAACTTGCTTTCCTCACAGGTTGTTGTATCTGGTTTTGAAACCCGAAATTGTTTTGTTGTCTCGGCGCTTGTTCTGCAGCTTGGTTGTTACTCCATGAAAACCCCAGATGATTTTTCCACCCTGGATTATATGCATTTTGATTCGGATAAGGCTGAGTGGACCGACTATAACTCCCCACATACTATGCTGCTTCAGCATTTATGGCACATTGATCCGTAGTATGACCCCCAGCACATATTTCACAAACCATCGCTACTTGCTGAGTGGATTATGGACGCAATAATTCTATCTGCTTAGCCATTGCGGTCATTTGCACTTGTAATGATGTTATCGCAGACACATCATACTTTCTCGCTGTTTTCGGAGGATTAGTCCTTGTCATGGGCCACTAATAGTTGTTGGTGGCCATCGTTTCTAACAACTGATATGCCTCGTTTAAATTTTTAGACATAATCGCTCCTCCTGCTACTACATTAATACTTGCCCTCGTGGATGATTGTAAACCATCACAAAATATCCCCAATTGCCTCCACTGTGGAATTCCATGGTGTGGGCACTTGTAGAGTATATCCTTAAACCTTTCCCACGCCTCATACAATGATTCTGAATCAAACTGTGTCAAGGTATGAATATCATTCCGAAGTTTTGCTGACTTTGCTGGTGGGAAAAACTTAGCTAGAAATTTTTGAGCTAAATCGTCTCAAGTAAGGATTGAGTCCGAAGGCTGAGAGTGCAACCAACTTCGTGCTTTATCTTTCAAGGTAAATGGGAACATTCTCAACCTTATAGCATCTTCTGACACGTTGTTGAATTTGAAGGTGTCACAAACTTCCAAGAAACTTAAGATATGCTCATTCGGATCATCTAATGAACTACCCCCAAACTGACATTAATTCTGAAGCATTTGAATGGTTGCTGGTTTGATCTCAAAGGTGTTAGCATTGATTGCCGACCTCCTAATACTTGACTGAATATCCGTGACATTTGGCATGGCATAGTCCCGAAGTGATTTCTGATCGTTCCCTGCCATGTTCACTGGAATTTCTTGTTCTGCCAGTTTTTCTTCCTTGGGTGGTGCCGCACTAGTCGATTGCGCTTTCTGGAACTTCCTTTTAATTTTGTCTGTATAAGGAATAAGTTCCTTTTCTCGCCCTTGATCTAGTGTGCATACACTTGCAAAGAATTCCTGCAAAGACAAGAAGAAAAATAAGTAACGTTTAAATTAAGACCGAATTGATTATAACTAATATGGAATTAATATTAACAAAGGAGATTCCCCCGCAGCGGCGCCAAAAACTTGTTGGTTGATTTCACAATCAAAGCAAACGTGCAATTATACACGATCAACAAGTAATATAGTGATAAATTAGAGTGTCAGTCCCTCAGAGAATTCCAATTAATAAACTCCAACTACTAGTACTGTATCAATTCAATTTTATTTAAACAACCAAAAATTGTGATTCTTAAAACTAAGAAAACTAATTTTAATAAAGCAATAAATTATTCTAAAAGAAAACAAAGAACAGATCAAAAATTATTTGAATGCAAATAAATGACAATTAAGACTCCAATTTCCCCAATTATGATTATTAAATCAATTATCCAATTATCCCAATTATTAAATCTACTGAATTGCTAACAGGAATTCTCAAATGCCAAACACCCTCTCTCGAGTGATCAATTGCCTTCTATTTAATCCAGGTTAATTTTGCTATATCTCTATGCAAAACAATTGAATTAAACTCATTACAAACCCAATTCCTTTTAAGTTACATGCGGCAAATAGATATTCTCATTCTATTCACAAACCTAATTATTCACTGTACAAATAACTAAGTCACATGTCACCCTGCCTAGTTCTAAATCTAGAATTTCTCTCTTGATTCCTTCTAGAGTAACACGAAAATTATTGGCCAGATAATTAATCAATAAATACAAGGCATGATGAACAATTCGCTTCAACATAAATAATTAGAATAAATTAGATAATCAATTCATAACCATAAAAGGTTCCGTTGGAATCTTAATAAAAGGAATTAGTTCATGACGGAAATAAAAACCACAAATAATTGATAAATCATCCTTAATGAGTTACACAATTTAAAAGAATAAAGAAGAAGAAGAACTCCAAGTTTCAAGCCTTCAGATCTCCTCTTCCTCCTTGATCAATCCCCTATTCTGTCGAAATCCCCTTTTAATTCGGCCACATAAACCTTATATAGCCTCTCCCAATCCTAGTCCAAAATAACTTCCCAAATAAGCTCCCATTGTACAGTCAAACCCTTCGTCAACGCACAAACTCGGTCAACTGAAATCCCGACCCAGCGCCCCGACGCTGGGAATAGTACTAGCCAGAGCGCCCCGGCGCTAGGAAGCAGAAAGTGCCAGTCACGCCTTGTTTTATTCCAAATGCTCCCAAATGTTCCTACAGCTCCCAAACCTGCAATAGCACAACTAAACACAGTAAAAACGCTACTAAAGGACTCGAGAATACACAAATCTAAGCCCAAGTATACCCAATTCATGGGTATATTACCCAATCATCATATATATATATGATGATGAAAGTGACATTTGGGGTGGGAGAATTATGTGGGTCACGGGATGGAAGAAAAATCAAATGGTGTATATATATATATATATATATATATATATATATATATATATATATATATATGATGAAAGTGACATTTGGGGTGGGAGAATTATGTGGGTCACGGGATGGAAGAAAAATCAAATGGTGTATATATATATATATATATATATATATATATATATGTGTGTGTGTGTGTGTGTGTGTGTGTGTGTGTGTGTGTGTGTGTGTGTATTATATTTTATTTTTGTTTTGATCCTATTAGTTGGTTGATTGAAATTTGCATCAGTGTGTTATCACAACTTTGATCCGTGAATTGGCAAAGACATCATGTTATATAAACGTAATATATATATATATATATATATATATATATATATATATATATATATATATATATATATATATATATATAATATTAATACTGCATAGTAAATCAATATGGACCGTCCGTTTAAAAGTAAATCAATCTAGACCGTTCATGAATTAGTTACTATTCAGTCCATTTTCTTATAAATAGAAGCTCATTCCTTCATTATTTCTTACGAATTAACTGAAACTCTAGAGAGAGAAATTATAGAGAGAAAGAAGAAAAGTATTCTGTTACTTCACTACTTCTATATCAAGTACTCTTCTTCTTAAGGTAAGGGGTATTATTTCTTTCGTATGCACGAAGAGAACTTCTGTTATTCCATTCCTTATCATTATGTTGGAATAACATGTTCATGCGAAGTATCGCATACATGGTGAAATTCTTCTAATATTCCGTTCATTATTATTCTGTCAGAATTTCCTGTCTGTGCGTTTACGCCAGACTTGGTTCCATTATTTATTATTCTGTCGAAATATCCTGTCTGTGCGTTTACGCCAGACCTGGTTTCATTATTTATTATTCTGTCGGAATATCCTGTCGATGTATTTACGCATGACCTGGTTCCGTTATTTATTATTCTGTTAGAATAACCTGTCTGTGCGGTCTATCGCATGCCTGGTGATTTCTTTTGTTATTCCATTCTTTATTATACTTAGTTGGTCAAAGTTTTGGCTTTTATACTCCATAAAATTAGTGGAATATCCTTGATATTTGCGCTTCATCCAGTATATTTTCAAGAAAATATTCTTCTGAGCATTCTTGAATTTTACTCCACAAAGCAGTATCATGTTGACAATTTGGACGTTATTGGTTCTTGGATAAATTAATTCTTGAACTTGTTTGATTGAATTCTTATATCATTGTCATCATCCTCATGTTTATATTTTGTTGAAAGTCATCTATGGCATGTAGTGCATAGATGGACTTGGTATGATTATAACCAGGGATTATTCGGTGTAATCGTGACCGTAATGTTACAAATGATGTGGTAAAAGTCCTCATTGGCCCGTAGTGCATTGATGGACAGTTGTTGACATGATCATGACCATTGATGAATACACGAATATCCTTGGCCCGTAGTGCATGGATTATTTGGGGTTGTGAAACTAATGAATATCCTTGGTCGTAGTGCAGGGATGATGTGAATTATTTATTAAGCTGAGTTCCAGCGATAAAAGTGATGAAAAATCTTTTAAATCATAAAAGATAGTAGATTTTATTCTCTACTTTACTCTTTTAATGGATTGCTTATTCCGCTGCAGTTAAACTTGATGTTTGTTATATTGTATCAGTTTAACATTGTTGAAGGCTAACGATAATTTATTCTGCATTATCTTAGTCATAATATTTCTTACTAGGCTAGTTAAGCTCACCCTTTTGCTTTCATTGTTCTCTTCAGGAAATGAGAACGTAACGGGGACTAGTCGGAGAATGGAGTGACGGTTCAGATGATAGCATTAGTAGTCCTCACTATTCTATGAAATAGTGTGAAAATAAATGTATTGAGGACTTATTTTGAGTTTGAATACTGGTTAGAAGAAAGTGTTGTATTAAAACTCATAGCTTATGTTTTGTCGTATTTTACACGACAGTTGTATAATTAAGTTTTATTTGTATTTTGTACCATGTATTTCACGACTCAGAATAGGTGATGTATACCTATTTTGGGGGCGTCACAGTTGCTATCAAAGTTTAGGGATATGATCCCTGGCTGAGATGTGAGATAAGAATTATGAGGGGAGAAACGGGGAATTCTTTCGCTAGTATGGCCTACCTAAGTTTATTTGGTATTTAATTGGTCGGTCAGAGTATAGGGATAATATGTTACATGTCAATTAACCTTTTGTTTTGTGGCAGTATCTGAAAATGACATCCGAGAATGTTGAGAATAGCAATGGAGCACAGGAGACCGTTGAGGTTCCACATATCAATAATTAGGATAATGTGCATCAGGAAGGCGACAATCCTCATGCAAACAACAACACTGACCAAATGATGAATGATAGAATGTTCAGAGGCTTTATGCAATTCATGCAACATCAGGCGAGAGAGGCTCTTGTCCAAAATGTAGGTGGAAACACTAAAAATTCTCGGACGGTCACCGCTAAGCAGTTCAAGTAGCTGGGACCACCAGAATTTATTGGAGAGCCAAAACCACTTAAGGCAAAAACGTGGATCAAGTAGATCACCAAGATATTTAATGTCACCAAGGAGCAAAAGGTTCCCTTTGCCACCTTTATGTTGCGAGGAGAGGCAGATTAATTGTGGAAATCGGTAAAGCGTACTCAACCTGCCGCATTGAAGATATCTTGGGAAAAGTTTTAAGAACTATTCAATGACAAGTACTTTCCCGAAAGTATTCATCACATAAAGGAGGTAGAGTTCATCAAGTTGGAGTAGAATAATATAACTGTGTCGTAGTACGAAGCTAAGTTTGCCGAGTTGCCCCGATTTTTGTCCCACTTGGTTTATAACGAGGAAAGAATGACGCGGATATTTTTAAGAGGTTTGAAACAGGATATACGTCAATATCTTATTTCTCATAAACTGTGTTTGTATTCAGATGTTGTAAATAGGGCTCAGTTATTGGAGCGCAATAACGAGTCAATGCAACCAAGAGAAAGTAGCCGACAGAATGAAAATACCAGTGGTAACAGCCATCGAAGCGGTGACAACAAACGTGGAGGGAATCAACATGCCAGAAATGGTAACCACTTTGGTGGTAATCATGGCCAAGGTAATAAAAGTGGACATTTCAAGAAGATGAGATTCAACAATGATGGAAAGACGTCAGCACCAACATCCATTGTTAAGGAAGGAGAACGACCACCTATCATATGCTTCAAATGCGGAGGGGAGGGACATATCAGTCTAAACTGCGTGATGCCATCCAAAGCGTGTTATAATTGTTGAAGAGAAGGTCACCTAGACCGATTTTGTCGTGCACCGAAGACAAGTCCAGTTGGAACGGTGACACAAAATACCGTCCCAGAAAAGTCTAAACTAGTAGTTCAAGGGAGAGCGTTTGTTGTGACCTCCCATAAAGAAAGGAAACCGAACGAGGTCATCACGGGTAAGCTTATCATAAACTCTAGCGAAATCTATACCTTATTTGATACCGTTTCTACCCATTCTTTTATTTCTCCTACTTGCGTTCAACGATTAAATTTAACTTCGGAGAAATTAGACTTTGACTTATCTGTGGAAATTCCGTTGAGAGAAACCTTCATTACATCCACTGTTTATAAGTCTTGTTTGGTTCAAATCGGTACCCTCACATTACCTGTCGTTCTTATTTCATTGAAAATACTTCCATTTGATGTCATTCTAGGGATTGATTGGTTAACTACTCATCATGCTAAAATTGATTATTTTTGTAAGGTTGTTAGCTTTCATATTCCTAATAAACCTATTATGCGAATTCAAGCGACCAAACATTCAAAATCAATCACTGTCATCTCAAGCCATAAAGCTATTCGTTTATTGAAAAATGGATGTCAAGTTTTTTTAGCTTATGTCACGGATCTAAATAAAAATACGTCAGTTTTGAATGATATTTCTATTGTTAATGAATTTCCTGACGTATTCCCTTAAGAACTTCCTGGCCTACCCCCAGAGCGTGAAATTGAATTTTGTGTTGACTTTGAACCCCGTACAAAACCCATTTCCAAAGCCCCATATCGGATGGATCCTATTGAACTTCAGGAGTTAAAGACCCAATTGCAGGAATTGTTAGATATCGATTTCATTCGACCTAGTACTTCTCCTTGGGGTGTTCCTGTTCTATTCATGAAGAAGAAAGATGAAAGTATGCGACTTTGTATTGATTATCGGGAGTTGAATCATGTCACCATAAAAAATAAGTACCCGTTGCCTTACATTGATGACCTGTTTGACCATTTGCAAGAAGCACAATTCTTTTTAAAGACCGATCTTCATTCTGGATATCATCAGCTGAAGGTTAAAACTGAGGATATTCCAAAGACTACCTTCAGAACTCGGTATGGGCATTATGAATTATTAGTCATGTCTTTTGGATTGACTAATGCTCCTACTGCCTTCATGGATATGATGAACAGAGTATTCAAGGAATATTTGGATCACTTTGTGATCGTCTTTATTGATGACATCCTTATTTATTCCAAAAGCTGTGAAGATCATGAGCAACACTTGAGGCTGATACTCTAAAAGCTTCGTGAAAACAAGCTTTATGCCAAGTTGAAGAAATGTGAGTTCTGGCTGGAGGAAGTAGCATTCTTTGGGCACGTAGTATCAAGTCATGGAATATCTATTAACCCAGCAAAGATTGAAGCTATTCAAAGTTGGGAGCAACATAAATCAGTGACCGAAGTACTTAGCTTTCTCGGCTTAGCTGGTTATTATCGGAGATTCGTAGAAGGGTTTTCTCGAATCGCTGCTCCATTAACTCAGCTGACTCAGAAAGATACAAAGTTCGGTTGGAGCGAAGAATGTGAGAAGAGTTTTCAAGAACTCAATAGGAGACTCATTTTAACACCTATTCGGACAATACCATCTGGCTTGGAGGGATTTGTCATCTACAGTGATGCTTCGGGCAAAGGGTTAGGATGTGTTCTCATGTAACATGGAAAAGTCATAACATATGCCTCTCGACAACTCAAAGAATATGAGAGGAATTATCCTACTCATGATCTAGAGTTGGCAGCTATTGTCTTCGCACTCAAAATTTGGTAGCATTACTTGTATGGGGAGAAAGTGGAGATCTTAACGGATCATAAAAGCCTCAAATATTTCTTCACCCAAAAGGAACTTAACATGCGGCAATGACGTTGGCTTGAACTGTTGAAAGATTATGATCATACCCTCCAATACCATCCTGGAAAAGTGAACTTGGTAGCTGACGTATTGAGTAGAAGATCATATGCGGGTACGAGTGCGATATTGTCAACGCAAAGGCCTATTTTGTGTGACTTGCAAAGGATGGAGATAGAGTTAAAGACTCTAGGGGCCCATATGATGATGGCGAATATACGACTAGAACCGACTTTAATTGATAAAGCTAAAGCTGCTCAAGCTACAGACCTGGAGCTGATGCGTATGAGGAAGAAAGTGCAAGAAAGTGCTATACTGGAAGCAAAAATCGATGAGGAAGGAATACTTCCAGTCAACTCCAGACTTTGTGTTCCTAACGACCCTGATTTAAAGTATAACATCATGATGGAGGCGCACAGCACACTGTTTGCAATCCATCCTGGGAGCACCAAAATGTATCATGATCTTCGACATATATTTTGGTGGGGAAATATGAAGAGAGAGATAGCGCTATTTATCTCAAGGTGTCTAACGTGTCAACGAGTCAAGGCGGAGCATCAAGTACCAAAAGGTCCATTGCAACCACTTAAAATTCTAGAATAGAAGTGGGAGCACATTACCATAGATTTCGTCACCGGTCTTCCCAGGATTTTTCAAGGTATAGATGCGATTTGGGTCATTGTTGATAGATTGACCAAGTTGGCTCATTTCTTACCTATACGAGAAACTTATACACTTGAACGTCTTGCTCGTATGTACATAAACGAGATTATAAGATTACATGGTATGCCAGTATCCATTATTTCTGATCGAGACCCAAGATTCACTTAACGATTTTGGGTTAGTTTGCAGAAAGCTATGGGCACAGATTTACGGTTTAGTTAGGCATATTATCCTCAAACGGACGGGCAGTCGGAGAGGACTATTCAAACTCTTAAAGATCTATTAAGACTTTGTGTCCTTGATTTCAAGGGAAGTTGGGACAAGTTCTTACCATTGGTGGAGTTTTTCTACAACAACAGCTATCAAGCAAGTATTGACATGGCTCCATTCAAAGCATTGTATGGATGAAATTGTCGTTCTCCAGTATGATAGAATGAGGTGGGTGAAGCAACGTTGTTGGGACCGGAGTTGGTATGTATGACTACGAAAAAGATTCAAACGATCCGACAATGTATAAAAATCTCACAAGATCGACAAAAGAGTTATGCTGATCTTCATCGAAAGGACGTGGAATTCGATATTGGAGATCATGTGTTGTTACGTGTTGCTCCATGAAAAGGAGTTACGAGATTTGGAAAGAGAGAAAAGCTCAATCCTCGATTCATTGGCCCATTTTTAATCCTTGATCGAGTAGGAAATGTGGCTTATAGACTCATTTTACCGCCAAGTATATCTCGTGTTCATAACGTTTTTCATATATCCATATTACGTAAATATGTGAAAGACCCAAACCACATTATTGAGTTAAAACCAGACGAAATAGCGGAAGATTTAACGTATGAAGAGGTTCCTGTTCAAATCTTGGATAAGAAGGATCATGTTCTACGCTCCAAGATTATACCTCAAGTCAAAGTTTTGTGGAGGAACCACGATGTTGAGGAAATGACCTGGGAGTTAGAATTTGAAATGAAATCAAGGTATCCTTATCTCTTCGACATACCAGGTACGTACCCTAATTTTGAGGGCGAAATTTCATAAGAAGGGGAGGTTGTAAGACTCTAATTTTTTTAATAAAGATGAATTTTTTATAAATATCATTTTTAAATATTATGGAATGAATTTGATATAATGTTATATTTGTGGGTAATATTTATAAATTTTACAAAGTACACAAGTTGTTGTACAATATTCGATTGGTCGGAGAATATTCATTTTAACAGGGAATATTCGTACGACGACACAATTATTGGTGAACCCCACAACGAAATTATTGTCGGATTGAGAAAATGACAAAAATACTTTATAAAATAACGGGGGAAGTTTTACTGTTAACTGTTGAAACACCCGGTGTTAAAAGTACAGTAATACGCGTGGTTGCATAGTAGTACACGGTATTGATTATTGATGCTTACGTGAGAAGTCACTCAGTTTTATTCAATTATTGCTACAGTAATTGTTGCATAGTATCTCACATTATTTGATTCAATTATTGTCGATATTTTATATATTATTAAATCAATAATTGAGACGACGAAGTTATTAATATTATTATTTGCAATATTAACGATGTCTAAAAATTTTGTTAAGGAGAGGTTTGGTCATCTAATTGCGCACCAATAGGGAGAAATTCTTATTGAAAAGCCCCCTCTTTCTTGAGAACGACCTGGTCGATTAATAATGTGAATTATAATAAAGGTGATAAAGGTTGTTAAAATTAGTAGGGTGATTTTTATGAAGTTTTGCTTATTTTATGGACCACCATTTACCCATTTTTTAAAATAATTGGTAAGAAATTATTTTATATAATAAATGCGGGGCCCACATGTGGGGCCGATATGTGTTGAAAATCTGATTTTTGGAAATGGGGGGGAAAGAGTATAAGTAGAGGGGAGGGAAATTATTTATATAAGTATATGATGTGTGTATATATATATATTGTGTGTGTGTGAGTGGAAAATGGTGGAAAAATGATAGTATGAAAGTGATGGGTGTAAGATATGTGTGTGTGTGTGTGATAGTGAAAGGTGTGTGTGTGTCTGTGTGTGATAGTAAAATGTGTAAGAGTGTAGTGAAAGTGATGTGTGGGTGGGAAAGTGAAAATTGTGTGTGACTATATATATAGTTGGTATATATATATATATATATATATATATATATATATATATATATATATATATATATATATATAGTTGGTATATATATATATATATATATATATATGTATGTATGTGTGTGTGTGTGTGTGTGTGTGTATTATATTTTATTTTTGTTTTGATCCTATTGGTTGGTTGATTGAAATTTGCATCAGTGTGTTATCACAACTTTGATCCGTGAATTTGCAAAGACATCATGTTATATAAATGTAATATAAATATATATAATATATATTATATTAATACTGCATAGTAAATTAATATGGACCGTCCGTTTAAAAGTAAATCAATCTGGACCGTTCATGAATTAGTTACTATTCAGTCCATTTTCCTATAAATAGAAGCTCATTCCTTCATTATTTCTTACGAATTCACTGAAACTCTAGAGAGAGAAATTATAGAGAGAAAGAAGAAAAGTATTCTACTACTTTCGTACTCCTATATCCAGTACTGTTTTTCTTAACGTAATGGGTATTATTTCTTTTGTATCCATGAAGAGAACTTCTGTTATTCCATTCTTTATTATTCTATTGGAATAACCTGTTCATGCGAAGTACTGCATACATGGTGAAATTCTTCTAATATTTCGTTCTTTATTATTCTGTCGGAATATCCTGTCTGTGCGTTTACGCCGGACCTGGTTCTATTATTTATTATTTTGTCGGAATATCTTGTCTGTGCGTTTACGCCGGACCTAGTTCCATTATTTATTATTCTGTCAGAATATCTTGTCGGTGCGTTTACGCATGACCTGGTTTCGTTATTTATTATTCTGTTGGAATAACCTGTCTGTGTGGTCTATCGCATGCCTGGTGATTTCTTTTGTTATTCCATTCTTTATTATACTCAGTTGGTTAAAGTTTTGGCTTTTATACTCCATAAAATTAGTGGAATATCCTTGATATTTGCGCTTCATCCAGTACATTTTCATGGAAATATTCTTCTGAGTATTCTTGAATTTTACTCCACAAAGCAGTATCATGTTGACAATTTTGACGTTATTGGTTCCTGGATAAATTACTTCTTGAACTTATTTTATTGAATTCTTATATCATTGTCATCATTCTCATGTTTATATTTTGTTGAAAGTCATCTATGGCATGTAGTGCATAGATAGACTTGGTATGATTATAACTAGGGATTATTCGGTGTAATCATGACCGTAATGTTCAAATGATGTGGTAAAAGTCATCATTGGCACGTAGTGCGTTGATGGACAGTTGTTGGCATGATCATGACCATTGATGAATACATGAATATCCTTAGCCCGTAGTGCATAGATTATTTATGGTTGTGATACTAATAAATATCCTTGGCCGTAGTACAGGGATGATGTGAATTATTTATTAAGCTGAGTTCCAGCGATAAAAGTGATGAAAAACCTTTTAAATCATAAAAGATAGTAGATTTTATTCTCTACTTGACTCTTTTAATGGATTGCTTATTTCGCTGCAGTTAAACTTGATGTTTGTTATATTGTATCAGTTTAACACTGTTGAAGGCTAAAAATAATTTATTCTGCATTATCTTAGTCATAATATTTCTTACTGGGCTAGTTGAGCTCACCCTTTTGCTTTCATTGTTCTCTTCAGGAAATGAGAACGCAACGGGGACTAGTCGGGAAATGAAGTGACGGTTCAGATGATAGCATTAGTAGTCCTCACTATTCTATGAAATAGTGTGAAAATAAATGTATTGAGGACATATTTTGAGTTTGAATACTGGTTAGAAGAAAGTATTGTATTAAAACTCACAGCTTATGTTTTGCCGTATTTTACACGACAGTTGTATAATAAAGTTTTATTTGTATTTTATACCATGTATTTGACGACTCAGAATAGGTGATGTATACCTATTTTGGGGGCATCACAATAACTCAAAATATTTTTAAAACATTTATATTGCCTTTAAATAATTTTTAAAACATTTAAAATCATTTTTAAATAATTATAATTAATATTTAAATATTAATGTACTATTCCTCAAAATATTAAAAGTCATTAAGTATAACTTAAAATATTTTTAATTCATTTATATCCTTTTTAAATGATTTTTAAATTAATAAAATCATTTTAAACCATTTATTTAATATAATTATTAAATAAATTTAATATAACTAATATTACATTAATATCGTTAATATTAAATTATTAATAAAATTATCCTTTAAATATTAAAAGTTATATTTTATAACTTAAAATATCTTTAAACACTTTATTTTCATTTAAAATGATTTTTATAATATTAAAATCAATTTAAAACTAATTTATTTAATATAACTATTAAATAATTCTATAATCATTAATATTGAATTAATTAATGAAATTTACCTTTAAATATTGAAAGTTATATTTTATAACTTAAAATATTTATAATTACCTTCTTACTATTTAAAATGATTTTTAATATAATAAAATCATTTATTTATTTATTTATTTATTTCATGTATTAAATAACTAAATTATCATTAATATTCATTTATTAATGAATTTCATCACAAAATATTAAAAGTCATAAAAAAATAACTTAAAATATTTTCTTATACCATAATATAATTTTAAATAATTTTCAAGTATTTAAATCATTTTAACTAATTTATTTAATATTATAATTAAATAAATTAAATACCATTAATATTTAAAAAATATTAAATATTTATGAAATATACTTTAAATAATTAAAAACTTATTTTCTGACTTTAAAATAATTTTTAATATTTTATTATGTATTTTTAATAATTTAAAACTATATTTTTTTCTATTTGTTTAATTAAAATAATTAATTTTCGAAAATATTTGTCACTAAAGGGCCCTATAGCGACCAAACTGTCGCTATAGGTGTTCTTGAGCTGTTCTTGGCCAAACTTAGAAAATCATGCCAATTACCGAGTGGGTCAGTTTGACCAAGCATAGATCTTGGATCTTAAAGTTTCTGGGCATGTTGTTAGTCAGATATTGTAGTGCTAGTGCAATACTACAAGATCCAACTACAAAAATGTTCATACAACACATAACCAAAGAGATCTGAGCCTCCAAAGTGGCTGTCAGAGCTATTCTTCATTTCTGGGTTTGCCCAGAAATGAAGAACAGTTCGACTGCCCTACTTTGGGCTTCCACAACTTATAATTCTGTTGATGTTTTAGTGATTTAAGAGTTCTAGATTGTAGCTAGCATGCAAGAGAGTAGATCTATTACATAAAATACAAATAACATCAACAGAATCGACAGCTATGATCCGGTCAAACCATGTCAGTCGACATGTTCATATGTTTTTCTGGGTTACCTAGAAAACAGAACACATGGTCAAGCTGCCCGGTTTGACCGTCCATAAAATATAACATGTTTAATGTTAATATAATTTAAAGACACTAAAATGTAGTATAAGCAACATACGATAAATTAGATGCATCAACAACAACAAATCAACAACATACTGACAGATCTAGATGCTTGAAAATCTTGTCAGGCCCTTTCCGGGCAAATCTGGGTTACCCAGAAATGTCCGGTCAACGTGGTTTGACCACGAATAACTTAAAATATGTTTATGTTCTGTCCTTGATTCAAGTTCCAGTTTAAAGAGCTCATAGCACACTACCATTTAAAACACTTAAAACACCAAAACAGTAAACACACTAAGATCTAGAAGGTCTGACATTCGGTTGTCAGACCACAAAATAAATTTTTCCAGATTTTATAAAATGCTAGATCTGAGCCTATAGATGTTCTGAATCTAATATCTATCAACCCAGATCATCATTATACACTACTAACAACATAATTAACACACAAAAACTAACATATAACATATAATCAAAGATCAAATTTTTGGTCTAGGGTTTTATACCTTTCTTGCTAAATCTTGTTTCTGGCTTCTGATTTTGTTAAAGGTGTTAGTGGGGCTTGGTTTATGACTGATCTTAGCAAAGGATTTCGTGGGTTATGAGTTAAGAGAGTCAAGGATGAGAGTTGGTACAAAATTAAGTTAACAAATAATTTTTCTCTCTCTCCAATCTATATATACTAAGTTAGATGCATGAATTGGCTGTCATAAGTGGCTAATATGTGTTGATTGAAGGCACATGGAGTAGTTAGATTTGGTGAACAACTCACCTAAGGTTAAACCCTACATGTTAGCTTCAATAATGCACAAAAGGGTAATTTAGTCTTTTGGCTTGAGAATTTAATGGCATAAATATAATCCTTACAAACCCTTAGGATTTAACCCTCAGATTTTCCAAAAATTAGTTTTCTATAATTTCATTTAGGGTTTAAAAATAAAATAAAATAAAAATTAACTTTCTAATTTTTTGAAAATTGGGGTTTCCTAATTATGTTTAATTTTCTAATTACATTATACATGAACATTATGGTTTTAATGTCCAATAATTAGCATTTAGCTTACAATTAATAATTAGGGTTACCAATTTAGCAAATTACGGTTTTAAATAGGAAATTAGGGTTTCTAAATTTTAATTAGGGTTTACCTAATCAAATCTTCAATAATTAATATTAATCACATAACACAATTACAAAACAATCTTGTACTCTAATTTGGGTTTCAAATTAGGGTTTAGCATAGTAAAATTAGGGTTTTCAAATACAACACCATAATTGAACAACCATTATCAATGCGTACATACAGTACATATTTATAGCACTAAAAATTTAAAATATAAATAATATTATATTATTATTCTCATTCCTTGATCAAAATTCAAAATTAGGGTTTAGATTCCGTATCTGATTTATCTTTCATATTTAATATTTTTAATTAAGTTAAAATAATTAACTTAATTAATCTAACATAATTTCATATAATAAAATAATATAATTATTATAATAATTCTATAATCATTTCATATATTATTTAAATAATCTAAAATTATATTTTCATGGAAAATTAATAATAAAAATATTTCCACTATAAAATTAATTATTATAAGAATATACTTTATAATAATCAATAATTCTGAAATAAAATTATTTGTAATTACTCATGCAATAAATATATTTTATTTGTCACATATATACATACACTTTATCTTTCACAAATCCTCATCTTTAAAAAAAAATTCATATGCAAAATTTCTGATTTAATTATATAGAAAATATCGAGTTGTTATAGTTTCACGGTGTCCGAGTTGATAAGCTGTGGAAATTTATCGCCATCCATTTCCTGCAATCTGAGAGCACCTCCTGTCAATACCTCCTTGATAATAAACGTGCCTTACCAGTTAGGAGTGAATTTTCCCTTAGACTGATCTTGGTTGTCGATGATCTTCTTCAAAACCAAGTCATGTTGTTCAAAATGTCGTAGCCAGACTTTTCTGTTGTAGGATCGGGCGATCCTTTGTTGATATAACTGACCATGGAAGATAGCAGCGGTTCGCCTTTCGTCTATTAGAGACAATTAGTTATACCTGTCTTGTACCCATTGGTCTTCATCCAGCTGAGCGTCTATCAGCACTCTGAGGGATTCCATTTCTACTTTTACGGGGAGCACTGCTTCCATCCCATAGGTTAATGCATAGGGGGTGCCCCAGTTGAAGTGCGCATTGATGTTCTGTAGGCTAACAGAGTAAGAGGCAATAAGTCAGGCTAGTCTTTGTGGTTGGCGGACATTTTTTTCATGATCTTCTTGATGTTTTTGTTAGCTACTTCAACAGCACCATTCATCTTTGGACGATAGATGACGGAGTTAAGATGTTTGATGTGGAATTTGCTGCATAACTCATCCATCATTTTGTTGTTGAGGTTCTTAGCATTGTCTGATACAATTACCTCTGGTTGTTCATATCGACAAATGACATTGTTTCTGATGAAAGCAATGATAACTTCTTTTGTGACCCTAGGGAAGGAGGTTGCTTCCACCCATTTGGTGAAGTAATCGATCATGGTAAAGATAAACTGTTTGTATGTTCATCATGGACAATGATGCGTATGCCTGACATCATTCAGACTATGTCTTGTTTAATTCTTCGTTCCTCTTCTTCCACCTTGGGATCTAGAAAAAATACTTCCTTCTCCATTACCGGTATCGGTTTAGGAAATAATATATCCATTACGTTGGCTGGCACCTTTACCAGAGATTATGCGGACTTTGGATTTACAGGTGGAGATAATCGTCATGTGGCTGAAATTGAAGGAATCTGCTTATGCTTATGTGGATTCCTGTGACTGGAACTGGCAGAATAGCCTATTCGGCTGTCCCAATTTGACTAGACACTTGAATCGGGTGCTTAATACCTTGATTATTTTTACCCAGCCCTTGTTCCGGCCGGTGTCCCAATGACATCATTTCTTGAGTAGTTGCCATCACTTCGGCAGAAATCTTGGGTACGGAAAATGGCGTCTCAATGGAATGGTATTGAGTATTGCTTACTTTCAAATCATGGAAACTAACCGTCTCAACATTGGAATTGAAACTGATGAGTGGCATGTCACCCTGTTGAGGGCATTCTGGTTCCGCGTTGATTGTGACTAGGCTATTGTTGATAATGTATTTAAGTTGCTGATGAAGAGTGGAGGGGACTTCCCCGGCCATATGAATCCACGGTTTCCCTAGAGCATGTTGTATCCTGTATCTATTTTGAGAACGTGGAAAGATACACAGAATGTATGCGGACCAATCTTAATTGGCAGCTCAATCTCTCTGACTGAATTCCGGCGGGATCCATCAAAAGCTTTGATGATCGTATGGCTACTTCGAATCCGCTTAAGATTGATATTCATCTTCAGCAACGTAGCATAAGGACATATATTTAGAGATGAACCTCCATCTACCAAGACTCCAGCTAACATGTATCTAGAGGACAAAACCGCAATGTGCAACGACTTGTAATAACAGGTCCCTTCGGGCGGTATGTCATTATTAGTGAAAGATATCACATTGTTGTTGAAAATGTGATCAACCAGATGTTGAAATTTTTTACATCCACTGATTTTGGCAAAGTAGGCTTCTTCCAAAACCTTCTGTAGAATCTTCCTGTGATCCTCAGAAGTTAAAACCAAGTCCAGTATTGAAATTTGATGTGGAGCTTCTCTTAAGCTTAAACCCACCTTGGCTTCATTATGACCCATAGCATGGAGGAATTTTTCAATCTTCTCCATGGGAATTTTCCTCTTTGATTTGATGGTAGGCTTCATCACCCGTTGGGGAAGACACAACGGATTTTCCTTCGACACTGTAACAGTTATATGAGAAGTGGATCCTTCAGCTTCTCCATAATTCCATGGAACTTTCTATAAGCTAAACACAGGATATTGTGGTCTGAATGGCAAGGTGATTGGCTCTGGTGCAGCCACTTTCAAAGGATTGTTAACTCCTTTGAGTTGAATTGCTTGTATTGTGAATGTTTTGATAGTCCCATCAGCCTCAACGGATATAACTGCTACCAGTCCCTTCCATTTAGTGGGACATGTATTTTTACTCTCAAATAGCCCAGTATCATTGTCTGCCAGTTGCAGGACACCACTATCGATTAAGTTCTGAATAAGATGGAGGAGTGCCCAACATTCTTCCGTGTTGTGACTGCGAGAATGGGAGTGATACTGACATAATCCATCAGGATTGAACCGTCCTGAACGGGGATTGATTGGAGGTAGAAGGGATGTGATTCTTCCTTAATTGATTATTATCTGAAGTATCTCCTCCATAGGTTGATCCATGTATGTAAATTCTCTTCTATTGGCAAAATCCCGACGGGCTTTGGCAGTTGCTCTCTTCGTCACTTTGTCCTCCAATGTGTCATATTTTGAAGGTGATGATGGAGTATTCATAACCAAGGGAAGGAGACTAGCATGTTCCCTTGCTGACTAATTGGCATGTGACTTGATGCTGATAGGTCACCAATTCTGCCAATTGCTCAATTTGCTTACATAGAGCTTCAATCTTTCGTTCCATCGTAAACTTGAACTTTGCATAATCTCATTTGTCAACACCGTGTTTGGTGATCTGGGATGCTTCACAGTTAAAATTGGAACTCTGTCCATTGCTCCAATTAACCATGTTAACCTCTTCCTCTTTGTGTGGAGGAAGAGGGTTGTCTTGCATGTGAGGTTGATCTGGTTTGGTGACCACAATCTCACCGTTGTCTATTAAATCTTAGATCTTGTGTTTCAAGGCCCAACAATCTTGAGTATCATGTCCAGGTGCCCCGGCATGATAAGCACATTTCCGAGCAGCATTAAAACCCCTCCCATTAGGGTTGGCTGGTGGAAGAAGATGTATAATTTTCTTCTGAGTGGTCAGAAGATTGAGAATGTTCTCGAATGAATCCCCTAGGGGTGTGAACACTTGAGGGCATTTGACTTATCCACCCTTAGGCATTGGAGGGTTTGAAGACTGTTGTTGAAAGGGAGTGTAATTTCTCCTCTGAATAGGCATATTCTGATTGCCCTTTTGACCTTGGAGTATCAAGGAAACATCCTCCTCTTTCTTTTTATGGACCCACTGGGGTTGTTACCATAAGTTTCGGATTGGACGTGCTCAACAACAGCTTTAAGAACGGCTAGGTCTTGAATTTTTCCTGACTTCAATCACATCTCAGCCATCTCCCCATGATTGATCATTTCAGAAAATGGTTTACCAATGCCAGTTAAAACTCTCTCATAGAAAAGAGCTTCTTGTATGTCGATAAATGTCATAACCATTTCTGATTCTGTCATAGAATGAATCACTTGAGCAGCAAGGCACCTACACCTTTAAGCATACTCTCTGAAGGACTCATTAGACTGTTTCTTGACCTTAGTAATCTGGTACCAGTTAGGAGCCATTTGAGACTGGAAACTGTATTGTGTGAGGAAGGTATGAGCTAGTTCTTCCCAACTATGGATCTTTGAATTATCTAATCTGGTATACCACGAACGGGCTTCTCTAGAGACTTTTTTGGAACAGCTACATTCTGAGCTTATCATCCTCTGCATAGGATCCAAGTTCTCCAATGAACACCTTCAAATGTGTGTAAGGATCTCCTAACCCATCATACTTTTTGAAGTCAGGAGTTTTGAACTTTCTGGATAATGAACACCAGGGAATATACAAAGGTCAGCATATGATACACTCCCATGTGCTCCAATTCCTTTCATAGAACGAAGGGTTTCTTCTATTTGAAGGACTTTTTTCCTGATGTCACCGGTGTTTGGATCTTCTTTGAGATGGGTGGCATCGTGAATTTTGTTGGTTGTATCCAATTGGAGCTCAGGTACTATAATGGCTTTGTCAAAACCTTGGGTTCCTCCTTGTGCAGAGGATTCAACATGTATATGTATCTTCGTTCTTTGAGTAGATTGATGTAGTTCTTTAAGAAGAACAGCCAAATCTGTAATTTGTTTACTTAATCCGTTAAATTCTTCGCAAGAAACTGGATTAGACTCGTCAGATGAAGACATGATTGGCTGTAGGCTCATGGCCTTTTTGGACTTTGATCGGGTAATAGGTCTGAATGTTTTCCTGCGACAAAACTTGCATAGTTTAGTATTAGGGATTGTGTAAATGTTTACAAGCTATATGATGTGTTCGTTTTAGGATTATTATCCTGCAAAACAGATGTTAGATGTTTATAATACAGGATAGCATGTTAACTTAAATATGTACATGCACATATTTCTTCATATTACTCATTACATGGAGATGAATATGGAATGTAAATTACAAGTAATTTGAAATGAGAAAGCATGAAGAGACTTTCCTCCGCATTTGGTTTATCAGAGGCTGACCTATCTTAGGTTACTCTCACGGCTTTTTGGCATGAAGGTTCCCAAATCATCGCAATTTACTCAACGTGAAATTAATCCGGTCTTTCAACTTGAGCGAATTTGGGTGGTGCCTTTCCTGAGCCTCGTTGGAATTAGTCTTCCTACGAGTCCAGTAATCAAACACTGACAAGATAGCCTCCTGGTGGAGGAACCACACAAAATACATTCACATATAACGTGTCTCACCGTTTATGAAAATGATGACATGTGCGAAGAACTAATATCACAGATAGATATTTTGCAGTGCAGTTTAAAAAAATACATTCGTACACATTCATCATAAATGTAAATACAACATCCACACACAAGTAGATAACAGTTTTGAAAAGCTTGTAATAACGGCTTAAGTCCTCTTACTGGAGTTCCCAGCAGAGTCACCACCTGTCGACGTCGGGATTTTTATTTGTCTCTTTTCTATTCTTATTTTTTTGTGTTCTCATGTTAGGTGTGATTTGTTTGAAAAAATAAGCGAAAAAGGTCCGACATGTATATGTCGACGATTGGACTATAAGAGTCGGCAATTGGTTTTTTAACTGGTTGTACCAACACAACCAATAAAAGGTTTGCACATTGACCTAGTGATGTGACACTGCTAAACGGGCCTGTGAAACCGAGATTCAATAGGGTACGGGGACTTGCTTATGCGGAGGGAATGTGTTAGGCACCCCCCGACATCCGTGTTGCCACGGTGACCGCTACTTTTCAAGACACTGTTATATGAATTTGTGTGTGTGTGTGGGTCAATATGCCGTTATTTGGAAGTAGTGATATGCCTCGTTTTTAACTATATACAAAGGGTTTAAATTTGTGTAAAAATTTAGTTTTAAACAAGATATAGCAGTGATGTTTTGTAAAAAAGAGGTTTTTCAAACCCTGTGTTCAATAGTAATTGAGGCCTTTAATTCTTCCATTTTATTAAAATGTTCGACTTGATTACTTTTATTTTCGAGATGCGAAGCATCTTCGAGAAAATAACATACAAAGCAGTGCTGAACTCCTCATGGCTATGGAAACCATCTGAGAAAATTCAACACCGTGAATAAATTTACAAGCTGCTCACAGCTGAAAATATCCATCACGGGAACCCAATCTAGATTCAGTAGACTGAATCTGTGATCACATGATTCCTAGGCTCACATGATGCCGCAATTTGTATGAAAGCTGCAAGCAGTTATATATATAAAAGCTGTAAATATATATATACAAACATGATCAATCACCACGAAACACCTCCATGGGGGATCAGAAATGTAAATATATAAAAGCTGTAAATATATATATATATATATATATATATATATATATATATATATATATATATATATGCAAACAATCAGCCACCACGAAGCACCTCCATGGGGGATTGCAAATGTAAATAAAGCAATAAAACGATCGACCGCCTTGAAGTAAACTCCAGGCGGGATAAAATGTATAGAAAGCTGTAAAAACGGTCAACCGCCACGAAGTAAACTCCAGGCGGAACGAAATATAAATATATATCTATATAATAAAACAGAGCAACTCAAATCCCAAGACTTCAACATCCAACGGTCTCAAATCAATCCCAAGGCTTCAACATCCAACGGCCTCAAATCATTTGGTGCTTTAACATCCGACGGCCAAGAATTTATCTTTTAAAAATTCAAACCCACATCCATCATCTCACACTTTCACTTCCCAAAAAATACCATTATTTGAACACACACATTTATAATATAAACTGGCTGCCTATTATGCCTGCCTATTCATAAACTTTTAAACCAGCTCAAGTTTGTTAATATCATTTTCCTTTATAAACTATAATCACAATAAATACACCTGATCAATGTGATGATGTGACGATATTTGAGACATTATTTGAAACTCATGTCATTGCACTTTGATAAAATATAATATTGTTGCTACTTTTATAAATTAATTAATAAATAACTCTGAAACGAAAGGCTTATTCCCTTAACTGATTAATTAGTGGGTCCAACTATTCTCCTTAGTAAAAGAATGGGTTTAAATTTTGTGATTAAGTTTTAGAAGCTTTTTCACATGATTTATATATAATGAAATGATTATCCATTTTATTGGAGTTTCTGATTCTTTGTCATTAACAAGATCTGTTATTATTTGTCGTTATGGAGGAAATTTGATTAGTTTGAACAATCAATTAATTGTTTAAATAAGCTAAGTAATTTTGATTAATTTTCGATTTTCATACTATACATTAACTATGTTTTATGAAGAAATTTTTAAAAAATCTTATTAAAAAAAATGTAATAAATAAGTATTTTTCTCATACAAAAAAAAAAGAGAGGCAAAAAATAATTGTAATTCTCTCTGTGGTAACATTATAGACACTTTTTTTTAATAGTTAGTCTAAAATTAAAAATATAATTATGTACTCTCACTGTTAATAAAAAGAATTTTATTTATTAACCTTTCTGTCACATAAAAGAGTTTTTTTTATATTTTTTATTTTATTGATAGTAATATAAAAAGACAAATATTCTTAAATTTGTTATCTTAATTTCATTATCATTTTATCGTACCAATCGAATAACGAATTAATTATTGTTTATAGGGTAAAGATAGAATAAAACTATATCATTAGGCTATATTTGATTGTAAGAATTATACTTGAGATTTAATTATTAATCACAAATCTGTTGTTTGTTTTTTAAAATAGACATGTGACTATTAATCCGGGATAATAAAATGACCTGAAATGAGGAAGTATTTAGTACCATGTCCAACTATATATCTAGAGTGGCTCAAATCCCAAGGTTTGAACATCCAACGACCTCAAATCAATTTAGGCTTCAACATCCAACGATCTAAAATCATTTGGGGCTTCAACATTAGACGGCCAAAAATTTATCTCTCAAAAATTCAAACTCATATCCATCATCTTACCCTCTCACTCTCTCACTTCCCAAAAAATACCATTATTTGAACACACACACTTAAAATGAATCAATTTTATAAAAAAAATTAATCAACATTGAGAAAAGTGATACTTTAAAGTTAAAAGTAAATTTTTGTGAAACTTTGAAAGGGATAGTTTTAACCCTTAATAGAAAATTTAAAGTAAACAAGACAAGAGTGTATAATAAACTCTAAAATGACTGAAATAAATTCACGAAACCTATTTTTTTATTATTCTTAAAAATAGGGAATTATATTTAAATATAAGGAATTATAAAATTAGTGTGAAAGTAATATTTTTCATAACTTAACTTACTATAATGTAGGATGTATACCAATGACGTACGTACAGTGTCTAAGACGGTGAATCCAATCTTCCATTATTCCATATTCCATATTCTATATTTCATATTTCATATTCCATATTCCATATTCCATATTCCATAGCCTTCCTAAGTTAGACGCACGGATAGATAGAACAAATCACTCAAATTTTAAATTTGATTATAATTTTTTATTTTAATATTACAACGTAGCATAAAATTCTTAACCTTTTTAGTGTATCACATTATCATTATTAAATTTTAAATTAAAAAATATTATTTAAAATTTATCTTTAATTTCAAAATTAAAATTAAAACTGAAGAAATTTTTTTGCCAAACTACAACCAACTTTACACTACCCAATTTACTAAATTTCGATGTTAATATAAAATATTTGTGTGTTTATTATCTACACTAATTTATTTCTACCAAGTAATAATTAATTATTATTATAGTAATAATTCAACTATCTTTAATATAATTATCATAAATTAATAAATATAGCATGTTGCCTGAAGGCACTTATTATATGTATTTAATTAGAAATTCCAATTGAAACTTTGGACTTGTTTGGTAACTGAGAAAGTAGAATAAACTAGCAGAAATTTGATTGAAAAGTTTTTAGTCCTTTCTTTTCCCCTTTTTAGTGGTTATGGTTTTTTGTTCAGTTTTATTATTTTGATAAATGGATTTATAGGTGTTCTTTATTTTTAAAACAATAAATAGAACTATATTGATTGTTGGGTGTAGTCATTATGTTAATTCTGACTTCCCAAGAAAGAATGAAAGAAACAAAATCACAGCTTATAGTCAAAAGGCTGTGTTATGCCTCCTTGGGTCGATGTTTGTTTTCTCTGGTGTCTAAAGGCATGAAAAAAATTTAAGCTTTTCTATATTGTTATTACTTCTATTTATCATATTCTTATGCTAACAAAATTTATGTTTGCTTGATGTTTCTTATTTTACTACTACTTCAATTATATCGAGTAATTGAGCAAGTTGGAATTTACCCATTTTTTTTGAATTTGTTTGAATACATGTGATTTGAAATTGTAAATTCTTGTTGTTTTCCATCTTCTGTATTTTTTGATCTGGGTTGGAGGAGAACAATTGTTTTTAAAATTCTTTGGCTTGAGATTATATGCTTTTATTGACATGTCCCTGTTAGAGCCCTTGTCATTTTGCTTAAATGGTCAAAGTAAGACTACAGGTTTACGATCCCTCATCCTATTTCCTATTTCCTATTTCCCTTATTTGGAAAAGTTTTTTGTGGGTGACCTCATATGTTGACCTCACTGTGAGCTCTTGTGCCTTCCTTTTGGATTAATGTGTTTTTTCTTTAGCTGTTTTAAAAAGTTTTCTTTCTGCATGTCCTTTTATAGTTGTTTACCATTATTTGATTGATCTAATGAAAGAAGCTACATAGGTCATCCATATATATATGGATGAAAATTCATAAAGATTTGATCCTGCAATCTGTTACATTAGCAAGTTGTAAAATTGACTATATAACTTAACCATTAGTCATTCGTCACCTTATTTGTTTGACCTCTCTCTCTCTCTCTCTCTCTCTCTCTTATTTGTCTTGGTTCTTCATTTTTAAACTTCGTTGCTGAGCTAATCCTAAATTTACATAATGACCTGCAATCAGTTTTTGATTCAAGTTACGGCTCTGTAAAATTGTATACCCATCTACGTGCGACAAAAAAATAGTGACTGAGACTGAGACTGAATATCTCGGGGTTATCTCCGGGATGAATCGGCCTTCTCCGTTGGAATTTTCGGTATTAAAACTGCAAGCCTCGGGGTTGTCTCCGAAGTTGGAATTGATATTCCCGGTATGTGTTCTAGGGTTAAAACTGAACTTCCGGTAGTATCCAGACTGGATGTGAGCTGTCTTCCAAGGTTATCTCTGAAAGACAAATCTACTCTCCTGCAATGTCAGTAATAGGTGTGCAGAAAATTTCGCATGTCTACAGATACCTTGTTGAATATCCCTGGCTTCAATCCATTATCAAACCTTCTGGCTTTTCTTGCCTCCGTGTCCACCTGATTATGTGCAAATCTCGCTAACTCGTTGAATTTAGCGGCGTATTCTGATACAGACATGTTCTTCTACTTCAGTTCTAAAAATTTGACTTCCATCCGAGCTTGCATGCTCGGCGAAAAGTAGTTCTCAAAGAACAACTCCTTGAATCTTGCCCAAGTCACTACAACTATCCCATCTCTAGCCTGATTAGTCTCCCACCAGTAATTGGCTTCTCCCTTCATCAAATAGGTAGCAAAAGCTGTCTTTTGCTACTTTGCCACTCTAGTAATAACGAATGCCTTCTCTATCTCCTTCACCCAAGTTTGGGCTTCAATGGGATTCGTGGTTCCCTTGAATTCCGGCGATCGTCCTACAGCTTTAAAGTCTTTGAAGTTTATCAATCTATTAGATGGTTGTTCTCTTGCTCTTACTGCTGGAGCTCTATTTCCCATAGCTTATGCTGTCATATTCACAAAGTTTTGCATCGGGTGTGCTTGACCTCCTTCGTTATTCACTGATTGCTCTTCTCTTTGATTTTTATTTTGTCATCTAGGCGTCATTATCTGATTTATATAAAAATCTTACATGAATTCTCTATATAAATTCTTATTAATAACATAAGAATTTAATACAAAATTCACATATAATTGCATATTTATTCAAATAGCACATAGTACATTTAGTACTAACACATACAATTATCCCTTGTTAAACAAATATTAAGATTAACCCACGCAACTTTACACAAAAAAGTTGCAATTCTCCACAACTTTACACAAAAAGTTATAATTCTCCACAATTTACCTTAATATTCATATTGAAAATAAGGATTACATTCATACAAGCATATATATATATGCTCACACATCGTTCTCAATTTTTCACTCTTACCAAAAGATTTTACTGCTTATACTTAAGCTATTCACCGTCTACTCCTTTCACCAGTCTTCTTCTTGGGACACTTGTTAAATCCGTGACCCATTCCCCAACATGAAAAACATTCTTTCATATTCGGCTTAGGACAATTTGGAGAAATATGTCCTTCCTGTTTACAATTGAAACACACGTTCTTCCACATTATATATTCTCCAAAGTCAATCTTTCCACACTCACCACAGACTTGCTTCTTCTTCGTGTTTGAATTTTTAGAATTATTATCACTATAGTTGTCCCTCTTTCTCTTACTGCTATCCTTCTTCCTCTTGACTATTCCCTCAGATGATCCACCACCTTTAGCCTTCATTCTTTCTACTTGTGTCTTCAGTTCGTTTCGTTCTTCAGTCATCTCTCTCAATGCCCTCTCCGTCTTCCACAACTCCTCCAAGAGAAATACTTTACTCCGGAGTTCTTGAACTTCTGCAGATACTTAATCTTTTCTCCCACTTTGGCCCTAGTTTCCAACTCCACCTTAGCTTCTTCGGAGTCTACCTCCTCATCTTTATTCAAATACATTTTGGGATACTCGTCATGATCACTCCCCAGATTCACAATGGATTCATCTTTTCCAAGTTTCTCAATTGACTCGCTCTGTGCTGGCACCTCGGCTATTGGCATTGGTGCAACAACCGCTAACACCTCCGTACTCATTTTATCCTATCCTGACATCCTACAATCAGTTTAAACAACTTGATTAGTACTTCACCAATACGAAATTCATAAACAGTATGTGTCCACATATCTCAATATTGATACACTTCGTCAATCCCTCACTTAGAATTCTAAATAAGTCTTCTCTATCTCGCTTATGGTTATAATCCTAGGATTTTTCCACCCACTTAAGGTTTATAACCTACAGCTTTGATACCAACCTATAACGCCCCCAAATTCGGGTTACCTAACCACCAAGTTTGGTGCTCACGATCCAACATATAAATAACATCTAAATACTCATACATATATTAATTACATCATACATCTCATTAATTAATATAATTAATACATTATCCCCAAGTTTTCTAACCTTAACATAACAAACATACCCTTCGTTATACAAAAAAGGGTTACAAAATAACATAATAAATATGTTCATTATAACTACTCCAGCAATAAGCATTTGCCTTTTTCCTTCTCTGTCCCTCCGGCTATTTCGTCCTAGCTGAAATATTATATTTAAGCAAGGGTGAGCAACAAATTTGCCCCGCAAGTTAAGACATACAATAATGTATAAGAATCAAGAATATTATACTATCGATTCGATAGAATGACACCAAAGTTTGAAGAACTTTGAAATAGCTGAACAAATCGTTAATCATTAACAAGTCTTTCTCGCATCCTATGCTAAACCATAATTCAAGAGTTAAAGAGTACAACGCTTTCAAAGTTTCTTATGATATTCAATTGAATAACAAGAATCAATTCTACGTAATAACAAAGTGGAATATGCTCCAGATTTATGCTTAGCGATCCAAATGGATCTTGAGCTTCACTTCTCGAGTAACTATCAAATGTTTTACTTTGATATACCCAGGTGTATCAAATAACCATAAAGATTAAATCATACCCCTCCGCAAGTACACAAAGTGATCAGCTTCGTTATACCTAATATTATGCATAATACTAACACGCACGTAACGACCGAATATACGACCCAAAGGTTCCCTTTATATAAAAAGGTTGTTCTTCTCAGTCTTATAACCAGAATTCGAATCACAACAATGAAATACTATGATTTTAATATCTAATCGCTTTCTCGATATAGCCGAAAGAATTGGCATTGACTTGTCAATAATAATTAAGTTCTCTTCTCGAACCTATCAAGTTTCAATAAATATTCATTTAGCCAGAACAATTAGATAAGACATTTCTCAACACTGTTTGACAATAGACAGAAATCAACTATACTATTTGTAATCAAAATTAACTTCTACGGATGTGAATAACCAACAACAGTTATTCCTTAAGTATATTCTCAAAATCAATAATTTAATTTGAATTAATAAACATGCACTAACTGCGAATATTCAACAATCATTCTCAGACGTGGCATAATCAGCAATAATTATCCACTAATATATTTGAAAAGATATAACTCGAGATTGAGTTAAGGAAACTCTCATTCTGCATTGCTTACTGCTACACAATATACTTATTTGCGTTCGAAAGACCTATAATAAATAATATTGGTCTCACAATTAGCACAACAAATCACAACACATAACACTATAATTTATAGTCAATATTTCTCCTAGACACATCATCACATAGTCATGCCAGTGTTTATAACCTATATAAACACTTCTCAAATCTAACTAGTTCGGTCGGATTGGACTTCGATCTTATCTTGGTGTCCTAGTCACCCTATCCGACACTTAACACATTTATTGTCAATTAAACTCGGTCTTAAAGCTTCAATATTATTTTAGATAAGTCAAATATCGTTCATAATATTTTTCGAAAGCTTTTAATAATTTTCAAATAATTATTATATTTTTTAATAATTTTTCAAACACTAGAATCATTTTTAAATAATTTAAATACTGAATAATATCATCATCATTAATATTTAATTAATATTAAAATATTAATGAAATACTTGTAAAACTATTAAAGTTATTTATAATAATTCAACATATTTTTAAATCACCATTATTCTCCTTAAATGATTTTTAAAACAGTTAAAATCATTTTTAAACAATTACCATTAATATTCAGATATTAATGAATTTCTCATCAAAATATTAAAAGTTATTAATTATAACTTAAAATATTTTTAAATTAATTTTCTCATTTTTAAATCAATAAAATTATTTTTAACTCATTTATTTAATATCTAATATCATTAATATTAAATTATTAATAAAAATTACCTCAAAAATATTAAAAGTTTCATTTTATAACTTAAAATATTTTTAAACATTTTATTCTTATTTAAAATGATTTTTATAATATTAAAATCATTTTTCTCTAATTTATTTAATATACTTATTAAATAAATTAAATATCATTACTATTCAAATAAATATAAATATTAATGAAAAATATCCAAAATTATCAAAAGTTAATTTTCATAACTTAAAATAATTTTTATAACTAATTTTGTAATTTTTAGAAATATATTTCTATTTTTAATCATTTTCTGGAAATTAGAAAAACTAAATTTATTAAAACCATCGCTAAAGGCTTTAGCGACGCTTTTTGTCTTTGTTGGTGTTCTGGAGCCTCAAGAACATTGACAAGCAGTTCACCAGGGGTTCACTTTAACCACCTTTAATTCTTTTCTCAAGATGTTTGAAGGCTTGTTATATCATTGATTTTGTAGTGTTTATGTAACACTACAAGTGTCAACACCTATCTGGGTCATACAACATCATACCATGAAGATATAATGCTCCAATGTAGATGTCAGAAGCTTTTTGGGCTTTCTATGTTACCTAGAAACCCAGACAACTTCGAGTGGTCACTTTGTGACTCAAATTTCTCTAGGTTCTGGTCATCAACTGGGTGTTTGAATGCTTCAAACAGGTAGTCCTCATGTAATAAACCGATATTTTCTATATAATTAAATAAGAAATTTTGCGCATAATTTTTTTTAATAAAGGTGAGAATATATGCTAGGTAATGTGTGTGTGTGTGTGTATATATATATATATATATATATATGTGTGTGTGTGTGTGTGTGTGTGTGTGTGTGTGTGTGTGTGTGTGTGTGTGTGATAAATAAAATTTATTTATTACATGAATATTTAAAAATAATTTTTTTTAAGAATTATTAATCATTATAAATTATATTCTTATAATAAATTAATTTTGTTGTAGAAATATTTTTATTATTTATTTTCTATGAAAATATGATTATATATTATTTCAATAATATATAAATGATTATTATAATTATTATAATAATTATTTTATTATATGAATTTATTTCAGATTAATTAAGTTAATTATTTTAATTTAATAATGGTGTATATGAATGTTATGTCAGATATGTATTCAAAACCCTAATTCTGAATTTTGAATAAGGAATAAGAATAATAAATAATATTATTATATTTCAGTGCTATAAACATGTAATGTATGTACGTATTGATCATGGCTGGTCAATTATGGTGTAGCAATAGAAATCTAGTATTATTGTGATAAACCCTAATTTGAAACTCAAATTAGAGTTCAAGACTATATGTAATTGCGTTAAGGTGATTAATGACAAGTATTATAGAATTTGATGTTAATTAGGGAAACCCTAATAAGTATTTAGAAACTCTAATTACTAAATTATAACCTTAATTGTGAAATTAGAAACCCTAATTGTCAAAATTCGGTACCTTAATCGCTAAATTGGAAAGCTAATTGTAATTAGTAGATCTTAAACTTAGTATGCAAGTTTAAATAATTATGAAACCTAATCTAATTAAGGAAACCATAATTTTCATTTTTAGAAACTAAAATTTTTATTTTTAAACCCTAAATAAAAAGCCTAAAAAATTTAATTTTTGACAACATTAGGGTTAAACCCTAGGGGTCAAACCCTAAGGGTTTGCCAAGATTACCATATTGCCATTAAAATCACAAGACAATTGACCAAAATGCCCTTTTGCACATTCTTTAATTGGTAACTTGTATTTCTTGCCAAAGCTTTAGTTGGTGAACCACTCTTGACATTTTATTTGACAATAATACATAGCAATCAGTCATTTACCAGCCATACATTACATCTAACATAATATATATAGATTGAAAGAGAGAGAAAGTTCATTATTTAGCCCATATGTACACCAACTCTCTACCAAGTCCCTCTCTTTCTCTCTCTCTCTCTCTCTTTAACTCACGAATTTCTTTAGTATACCAGTTCCCAAATCAAGCCCCACTACTTCCATAACATATCAAGAACCCTAGATCAAGAAATTGTTCATAAGAGGTATAAACCCTAGAACCAAATCTGATATTTGATCCTATGTTAAACGTTATGATTTTGTGTTTAAACATGTTTTTTATAGTCTATATAAGTGATTTGGGTTGATAGATGTTAGATCCATAACATCTATAGGCTCGAATTTGAAGTTTTTCAAAATCTGGAAATCTGGAAAAATGATGTCTGATAACCGAATGTCAGACCCTGTAAATCTGTGTATGTTTATGATTTTGTGTGTTTTATGTTTTAGACTTGTAGTTTGCTATAAGCACTTTGATATGGACTTGAAATCATGCTTAGATCAGATCCAGATTACAAGATATTCTTGGTCAAACTCAGTTGACCGAGCATGACCAAGAGTTTCTGGGCAACCCATAAACTCAATCTTAGTGTCTGACAAGATTTTGCTAGCTCGAGATCTATCAGGATTTATTTGTTTTGATGATGTTATTGTATCTATGTTGTAGTCTGCTATATGGACTTTAGATCTATACCTTTTTATCTCTTAAACAATCAACAGGATTGATGTAGTGGATGGTTAAAGTAAACCATCCGGTCACATTTTCTGTTTTCTGGAATTTCCAGAAAACGTATGAACTATGTTTCTGACAGGGTTTGACCGAATAATAACTTGTGTCTGTGTTCTAGTTGGACTGATATGTTGCTATATATATGATCTATGACATGAGAACTACACGTTTGTACCATAAGAACACTTAACTAACGACCAGAACACCTGATTAAGCGAGCTTGAAAGTTGCACCATGTCACTGTCTGGGTGTCTTGGTTACCTAGAAAACCCAAGAACTGCCTGACAGGATCTCTGAGAGCCCAGATCTCTTTGTTATGATGTTGTTTGACCTATATGAGGATTGATAACTGTAGTACTACATACCTACTACAAGATCAATTCTTGAGATAGCCCATAACATGTTTAGACTGAGATTTAAGTTTGGTCAAACGTGACCCCATAAACACTGACTGTCAGTGTTCTTGAGCCCCAAGAGCACCTATCGCGACAGAAATCGTCGATAAAGCCTTTAGCGACGGATTTAATTATTTTAGTTTTCTAAATTTCGAAAAATGATTAAAAATAAGAATAAATTTTTAAAAATTCATTAAAAATAGAAAATAATTTCTTAAAATTACAAAAATTATTTTAAAAATTATTTTAAGATATAAAAAATTAACTTTTAATCATTTGACATATTTTTCATAAATATTAGTATTCATTTGAATATTATTGATATTTAATTTATTTATTAAATGCATTAAATAAATTAATTAAAAATGATTTTATTATATTAAAAATCATTTTAAATGATAATAAGGTATTTAATAATATTTTAAGTTACAAAACATAACTTTTAATATTTTAAGGTAAATTTCAATAATTATTTAATATTAATGATATTAAATTTATTTAGTAATTATATTAAATAAATTAATTAAAAATAATTTTAATATTATTAAAATTATTTTAAATGAAAATAAAGTGTTTAAAGATATTTTAAGTTATAGAACATAACTTTCAATATTTTAAGATAAATTTCATTAATTATTTAATGTTAATAATATTGATTTATTTAATAATTATATTAAATAAATAGTTAAAAAATAGTTTTATTGATTTAAAAATTATTTAAAAAGGATATAAATGGTTTTAAAATATTTTTAAGTTATAATAAATGACTTTTAATACTTTGATAAATAGTACATTTATATTTAAATATTAATTATAATTATTTAAAAATAATTTGAAATGTTTTAAAAATCATTTAAGGGTAATAAAAAATATTTTAAAAATATTTTGAGTTATTATAAATAACTTTAATATTTTGGCAATGGTTTCACTAATAATTTAAATTTTAATGATAATAGAATTATTTAATATTTAAATCATTTAATAATGATTCTAGTGTTTGAAAAATCATGATTAATTATAATAATTATTTAAAAATTATTATAAGGCTATGAAAAATAATACGACTGATATTTAAAATATCCAGAATAATATTGAACTACACGATAGAGTTTTAGACTCGATAATTACCCGATTAAGCCGTCGGTACACCGAAATGTTTCAAAAATTTATCTGGACTTGTATAAATTGTCTGTATAATTGTTGTTTGTGATCGAATGACTGTTAAATATGCGTGACAATGTGATTAGGTTATGTGCTAACTACAAATAGCAGTACTCTGTATTATGATATGTATTTCTAATCGATAGAATTATCTTATTAATGATAGGTCTCGACATAAAAGATAAAACTAAGTTGTGTAACTCTAAGCAGCATATCAAGCAAGTATCTAACCTTTGCATTTACTTTATGCAATGGACATGTGTAAGCCAGTTTCAGAACTATATTGTTATTATTATTGTTCATGTATCTATACTTTTGTCGATATGCCATTTCTTGAATTCTATCCGATCATTGGTTATCAATTCAGTATTATTATACAATCCAGATATATATTATGTTCGTTATTTTCTAAAATTTGTTAAATAAGTGACCTCACTTGGATAATCATTGTATTTAATCACATGTTGATACATAATTATTATTTTCCAGCATGTATATGTTAATTAAAAGTTGTCTAAGCTATTTGACTCGGCTATACATAGATTTACAGATAGCGTTGAGATATGTCTTAACTAATTATTTTGGCTAGACGAATATTTGTTAGAACTTAATAGGTTCGAGAAAAGAACCCAATTATTATTGATTGGTCGATGTCAATTGTTTCGGCTAGATCGAAAAAGCGATTAGATATTAAAATCATAGTATTTCGTTGTTATAATTCAAATTCTAATTATAAGACTGAGAAGAACAACTATTAATATAAAGGGAAAACTATTGGTCGTATATTCAGCCATTGCGCGCGTTTAAGTATTATGCATAATGTAAGGTATAATGAAGTTGATCACTTATTATACTTGTAGAGGGGTATGACTTGATCTTTATGGTTTTCTGATACACCTGGGTATATCAAAGTAAATCTTTGATAGTTACTCGAGAATTAAGTTCTAGATCCTTAGGGATCACTCAGCATAAACTCTGGAAAATATTCCACTTTGTTATTGCGTATAATTAATTCTTGTTATTTAGTTGAATATCAAAAATCAAAAACAAAGTTCATAGTCTGTTGACTGCTCTCCATTTATAGTCAGTACATGGTTTCAAAATTTGAGATAGATTTTATATGTTGTTATTATTGGTTCAACTTACTTCACAACTGTTGATTCGTTATAGAAGTGCTATTCACAGAAAACATTTACTTCTTTCAGCTAACGTTTATTGTCTGCTATTACTTCTTGAGCACCTAAATGCTCATTCTTGCTTTAAATGTAAATATTTTCAGTTAAGCGTGATCAACCGGAAGGTTCATACAAGACTAAAGGAAAGGGAAAGCTAGGATAATAAGTTATATGGTATCTTATGTAATAGTTAGACTATATTAAGACAATGATACTTATTATCTATCATGCAATGTAATGTAGTAAAGGTCGCGTACCTGGGACTAAACAACTCTGATATATGTAAATTAAGTTTGATATTTATATTATCATTATTATTCCGCTCAATGAAATGATATCGTGAAGCACTGAGTTTGGGTTCTAAGTACCTAAATTTGGGGGCGTCACAACATGGTATCAGAGCTATAGGTTAGAAACCTTAGGTGGGATAGACCTTTGGCTATAACCTTTAGGACAGAGGGAAACATTGAAAATACAAATAACTCATATAGAGTTTAAAAAGAAGATGAATTGAATAAGTTCATCGTAAAACAAAATAAAAGGTAACTTATATAAAACTATTTGCTGTGTGTATATTATTTGCTAGTTAAGATAATTTATGTGTATATGTCAGATAAAAAGGATTATGATACTCTCAGATTGTAAAGAAGGAGTCAACCTCCATAACCGAGCCAATATTAAAGCCAATAGCTGAAATAGAGGCTCACTTTGAATGCAACCCTGATAAGGTGGTTATTGTGGAAATTATAGTACCGGATCCAGAAACGGTAGTATAACATATAGGTAGAGTATGGTTAGAGAATATGAGGTCAAGTACGAGTTCTTAAAACTCATATTTATGGTAAGTTTATGACTCATAATTATATGAAATTTTTGAACCCCTCAGTGAATGGACGCCAAAGGTCTGACTAGGATAAGTTCTTAAACTCATATGATTGTGGTAAGTTCCTAAACTCATAATGTGTGGTAAGTTTGACGAACTTGGTATTGTTATGTCTATGAATGGATTATTGAGGATAATGGGAGTAAATAGATTTCTAAGCAATTGATCCTTAGTGAAGGTGTAGGAAATAAGTAGTATTAGCATTACTTGAATATGTATGTTCTATGATGTGTAATGTAATTTTCTCAACTTTTATATAAGTTATGGTAGCGATTCCTGACTTTTGTGTCACAAAGGGATAGCGGATGTTTAAAGCAGTATGTGCTATGCTATATGGTGTAAAGTACTATGAATTAGTTGGATGAACATGATTTTATTTAATTAGATAATGCCGCCAAGACAAAAACAAAACCAAAGGGCAGAAGAACCTGTCAACAAAGTTGGAGGACAATGATGAGTGGGATTTATACCCGCGAATCGGATATTTTATGACTTAAATAGTTGTCCGTTCTTGTAGATTTTATATAATTTTATATGATTATAGTGTTATTGTGCTTAATCGATGAATTGAAGAGCGTTACAGGTGTTTTCCATGCTTTTTGGGACAAAATGGCCAAATTACATATGCCCGTGCAGCGGCGCCAAAGCCAAGGCTTATGCTCGCGCCGCAGCGCCACCTTCCTGCTCTTGCTAATGTCACCCTCGCTCCTCGGTGCCACTGAGGCTTCTATGGCTCGCGCTATAGCGCGAGCTCCGTGTCCTAAATATTAAAGTGGCGCTGCGGCGCCAACTGCAGCTTAGTGACCCGCGCCGCGGTGCCACCTCCGGTGCCCAGGCAGAAACAATTACTTTTTGACCTAGCTGGAAAGGAAGGGAAATATATAACAGAAGCAGCTCTGCATAACTCAAAAATCAGACATCCTATATCATATTTTCCCATAGATTAGCTTAGTTTTTAGTTAGATTAGGGAGAAGTTTGGCTTTTCTTTGGAGCTCAAGAGCAACGAGCGACACGGATTGGAAAGCTTGATTTGAGCAGAATTCGTGGGAGTTGAAGGGGCTTTGACAGAGTTTCTTCTATCCATTTATTTCCTCTAATTTTGTATTCTATAAATGTTGTCTTATTTGCTACTTGTATTTAGTTTAGTAATTATGAACTGAATATTGGCTCTAAGGTTATAATGGATCCCTTTGTTATTTGAATTGACTATCTTTATCTCTTTGGTTGGCACCATATGATTTGGTTTAATATATTTGTGCTTCATGATTCTCGCTAAGACATTAGTGATGATTTTGGTAATCTGCATGATATCAACAGACGAATTATAAATTTACACCTAATTATATTAGCATGTGATTGTGGGTTTCGACTGCATAAGTTGCGCATAGAATAGACATATCTCTATTCGCCACGTGCGACCTGATATAGAACTTATGCTTAAATACTTGTTATGATTAATTCGCATAGACATGTATAGGATTGCATCTAGCTTGGACGTTCTTTTCTGTTCTATTCTCTTTAGGGTGGATCTGGAGAGGATATGATTGTGCATACCTCGATAGAGGTGCATTAGCACATGTGTGTTCTCGGTAGAAAAATTGTCATGACCATTAAGACCAAAGAGAGAAGGGGTAGCTAGTTTGATGAAACATAACACGCCAGGTATTCGACAGAATGCCTGTGTGGGGGTGAAGTTGTGACCTTAGGTTGTAATTCCTTAGATTTCCATTCGTTATCCATTTACTTGCTTTGTTAAGTAGTATAATTAGATTAATCACACTTCTATTTAGTGCTGTTCGAATAAGACTTTAGCTATAAACAGTCGGTATTTGGTAAATATTAGTCATAGTTCCTCGTGGGTACGACACACTTCTTATCACTGGATTACTTGTTAGACCGCGTATATTTGCGCATGTTTATCGATTGCAAAATTGACCAACAAGTTTTTGGCGCCGTTGTCGGGGAACTATTATTCTAATATTGTCCAATATTGATTTAAATCAATTTAGTCTTACTTTGAACGTGTGTATATTTACTTCTTTTATTTATTTGATCTTCCTTTCTTTTTGTTTGAAGTCTACAGATTATGGACGACCAATGTTATCAATGGCCTTATGAGGGGATAACACAACCAAGCTCGGAAGAAGGACTCGAGAGATTACAACTTTAAATTTCTAATGCCTTGAGGTTTTCTGACAATCTCAAGTGTTAGTCCAATCAGAACGCCTACTGTCAGGAACGAGCTAACTTTGAACCGATCTCCTATCATCCAAACTGCCAGTGTTATCCAAACTCATGGGACTTCAGTCAAGAGCAATATTATGATCCGAATCATGCCTTTCAGTTTGACTATCAGTCTCCGCCACATTATGAGCTAACGTCTCCACCCAATGAGAGCTTTTATGAGACCTCAACACAAGAAGAAGAGAACCGGCTTAAAGAGCTTCACACCAACTTTATTGAAAGAAATGAGGTTCGGATGGCAAGCCAAGAAGCTGCATTGCACAGCCTTGAGAATTAATTGGGGCAACTCGTTCATGCCATCACAAATCCACCGCAAGGCAATCTCCCGGTCGTAATTGATCTCGACGATGAAGCAGTAGAGTATTGCATGGTGGATACGCAAGGAAAATGCAATGAGTCTCGTATAGTTGTTGAGGAAGACGTCATAGTGCAAACTAGCCAACCGGTGGAGTCTGAAGTTGGAGACACAAGGATCAACAGTGGTGGTATCGTCAATACCCGCTCCCGACTGTGGAAATCTGTGAGGGCCCAATAACGTACAAAGAACGCTTTCAACTTAATGAAATAGGCGAATTAGTGGATAATTCCAGCGGCGAAAGCTTCTTTGTGCCGATTGATGACTGGATGGGAACGAGGATGACCAATCATCCGTGTCTACCAAGAATCCAAATGAATTGACGAATAGGTGGCATGAAAAAGTCATTTTCGCTTATGAGCCAGATTGAACGGCGTCGATATAGTCAAGCCGACGACTTTAAAACAAGCGCTTGGTGGGGAGGCACCCCCATCTCGGTATAAATTCTATTTGTGTTCTTGTAGTTATATCTATTATATTTTGTAGTCAGTTATTATATTATTTGGAATAATAAATATTTCCTCTATAGTATAGTTTTTGTTCTTGTCGTGGCATGTGTAGATAACAGTTAGAAAAATCTCAAAAATTGGCATTTGCGCCGCGGCGCCAGCAAATTGCTCTACAAGCCGCGCCGCGGCGCTGACTTCATGCCCCAGCGTCATGATTCACACTGCAGCGCCATTGCTTTATTGCCCAATCTCTCTAATCCGCGCCGCAATGCCGAATAACAAAGCCTCACTCGCGTCGCGGCGCCAAAGTCAGCCTCACCCACTGTTAACTCGCGCCGTGGCGCCGACAGCGAGATTTTGGATTTTAAATGTAGCTTTTAAGCCAGCATTTGGTCACGTCTCTCTCTTTTCTCAGTATAATTTGGCAGCACAAGCGCCAACCATTGCCTTATGTCCCATAGACCTTACCAATCGATCAAGTAGCAAACAAAAGGCCTTTACACATCTAGAATCACCATCACAAACCAAAGAGTCCAGCAATTTGTCAGAGTTGAGGCCAGCGATTTCTCACTAGGGTTTATAATTCAAGAGCAATCACAAACAAAGGTTGTCCAAGTTAGGTTTTCAGAACGCACGCAAGGTGTTTGTTAAATTGACCCAGAGAGAAGTTGAACTGTTTTGGATTAAATTTCACTGGTTTTGCATTGGGTATCTGCTGTGTTTGCTTGAGGAAAGTTTCTACAGAATTTTGGCACTGATTAGGGGTTGTTTTTGCATCGAACCAAATAAAAATTCCGAAATGGCACCAAAGAGGCAGCGACTCAATGTTGGAGGGTCTTCGTCCGCCGCGCCACAACCAATGGCGTGGGACACCACCAAGTTTATCAATGAAGCGGCTTGGAAGCGGTACAAAAATTCATTCGGTGCGCGGAATCTGTTTCATGAGCGGGGGTTGAGGCCCGACAAGAAGGATGGTGAGCTAACCACCATGATACAAGAACACAATTGGATCAACTTCAAAAAACTGCCTGCGTCGGCCATAGTACCAGTGGTTCGGGAGTTTTATGCCAATGCCAGCCCCGAGGGTCCTGCTGTTGTCCAAGTTCGGGGGAAGTTAGTGGATTTTGGGAGCCAAGCCATCAATGACCTATTTGCGACACTCAATTATCAGGGCAGAGACTATTTAGAGCTGGGGATCCGTACCTATGATCTCAAGGATATTATTAGGCGACTTTGCAAGCCCGGGACTGCGTGGAAGAAAAATGATTACACGGGAGAAAAGACCAGTTTCCCGGCTTCCGCACTTGGTCGCTACGGGAAGGCATGGTTTAGCTTCATATGTGCAAACATGATCCCGACCCGGCATCTGAGCGACATGACGAAGGATAGGGCGATTTTGCTATTCACCATTGTCACGGGTCTTAATGTGGATATTGGAGTGCTTATTCACGAATCCATTGTGAAGGCAATCAGGAGCAACATCACTGCAGGTCTCCCTCATCCATCGTTAATCACCCAGCTGTGCACGCAAGTAGGCATTTAGTGGGGGCCAGAAGAGATAGCCTCTCCACCCATGACAGTCATTGACCAAGTGACCATCTCGCGCTTCCCTGTGTGAGATGGGGCAGAGTCGCATATTAGAGGTGAAGGCTATGGGCCACCTATAGCGTAGCCTCCTACAGGAGAGCCAGAACAGGCACAGACTTAAGACGCCAGCCCAGCTGGACAGGGGCTACTGACTGACATTATGGCGTCCCTCACTTTGCTGCACCAGAAACATGATGCTGAAGGACAGAGACAGCGGAGGCACATTACAACAGTAGCTCAGAGACAGGAGATTGCTATGCAGTACCAGGCTGAGCTGGTGAACACCATGCAGAGCATCTACAACTACTATTATGGTGAGAACGCTGAGTTTACGCCATACCAGTTTCTAAAGCTGCCTGTCTTCCCACCATACCCTCCACCATCACCACCCGCCGAGGCTGACGAGGACGAGGTTGCTGCTGAGTGAATAGTTTGTTATTTCGTATGGGGGTTATCAGTGTATTTATGATTGGGAAATGTTAGTTTTTGGGGGGCTTTATGAGTTTTGCAAAACATTTGGTTGGTTGGAAGTTATAGGAAGGCTGATTGTTTAAGGTTGTGGTATTGGATTTATGGAACTTGAAGGCAATTGGATGTGAATATACCTCATGTGTAATAAAGGTAATGAATGCTTGAAGCAATCATCTTTGCAATTGGAGGAGGCAGAAGTTGATCAGCAGCAGCATTCTGCTGTGTACTCTATGGATAGCCCTACAACTACTACCCCTGGGTCACACCAGAGTTCTAATGATGAAAACCCTCGAGTAAAGTTTTTATGTAGCTTTAGTGGTAGTATATTGCCTCGACCACAGGATGGGAAGCTTAGGTATGTGGGTGGTGAGACGCGGATTGTAAGCACTCCACGAGATATTACTTATGAGGACCTGATGGGGAGGATGAGGGAACTCTTTGAAGGGGCAACTGTGTTGAAATATCAGCAGCCTGATGAGGATCTTGATGCTCTTGTGTCTGTAGTTAATGATGATGATGTGACCAACATGATGGAGGAGTATGATAAGCTGGGTTCTGGAGATGGGTTCACTAGACTCAGGATTTTTCTATTTTCTCAGTCTGATCAAGATGGCTCTGTTCATTTTATTGATGGGGATGAAAGGGATAATGAGAGAAGGTATGTAGATGCTCTGAACAGCCTTAATGAATTTCTTGACCTCAGGAAGCAACAGTCTAGTGAGTCCCAAGTCTTGGGTTCAGTAGATGATTACCATATTGCAGAACAGTACCTTAACCACATGAGTCTCGAAGGCAGCCTCCATAACCAGAGGAATAACGAGATGCCCATACAACAGATTAACTTGCGTAACCTCAGAATTCCTCATATGGGTTCAGGACAGCATCAACAATCTGTTTCACAAAGGTATAATGAGATGGAGGTTGCATGGAGTCCTGTATACTACTCCCCTAAGCACCATGACCCAAGGTCGATGACAGAATTTCCAACTTCACCTTCATCATCTCGCTACCTTATGCCGTGTGAGCTCTCAGACAGATGTATCGATTGCTTTATGTTTAGCATTGAGGGCATTACTCACCCCAAGTTTGGGGGTATTTTTAGCTATTATCTGTTTTATTTCTCTATTGCCATGTTAGGATGCATACTTTAGTACTTTTTATGGTTATTTTATTATCAGTATTGTGGTGCAGTCATTTTGAACTGCGGGATTATCAGGATTATGCTTTAAATTTTTATGCCATGAACTATTTTTGGTTTTTATTATTTAATGTTGTGATTATTATCAGCATGATTGTGGTTTATAGCCATCTTTTTGGGGCTTTTACAGATTTGATGATTGTGCCATGTGAATGGCCTTTTTACCCTATTTTGAGCTGCTATTTAGCAAGGGTATTATAGTTATTATTATTATTATTTGGTTGATGACAAGCGTCAAGTATTTATGCCTATCTCTTAGAGTCATGTCAAGCATATATGAGCTAGGGGACGTTCAATTGATAAGTTTAGACTGTTATTGATCCGTCCTTCTTAGCAAGCACCGACCAACTATGTTAACTAGTTATTTTTCGAAGTTCGCGTGTTTATTGCTTTAAAAATTTGTTCACTCTTATAAACTTTCATTTGTACAAGGTAATAAAAGACATAGACGTTTATAAAGTTTTGGATCTTGGATTCTAGCATGTTGACTTATAAAAAAAAGAAAAAATGAATGAAAACGGAATAAAAATAGAAAAGAAGAGTTTTTATATCAAAAAATTTGCGGTGGGTCGAGATGGAGCGTAAAACGCACTTGCCCATAAATGAAGGGCCGATATCGAGTTGGAGCATAAAATGCACTCGCTTAATAATCTTCGTCTGTGTTGTAAAATCTTAGTTGGTTTATGTTGATTACGTGGCCTTTACTGCTCGAGTTATTAGATTCATAGGGGTGTTCTACACCTAGTGCATTAAAGGCATCTGGCTTGGGAGTCACTGATCAAAAGCTCATTCATGGGCAGTTCTGAATAGCCTAAGGTAATTAAGTATTGTCCAAGTCTGATTTTACTGTTGTCATGCTAGAGTCTTTTGATTTTTTCCTGCATTTACGTCTTATTCTTAATACTTGTTGAATGTTTAAGTTGCGGAGTTTGCTCATTGGTTTTAGCAATCGACTGTGCGAGCTTATTCGAGTTATGATTAGTTATAACGGTTGGTCTCCACACACACACATAGAATGGATCGAATACAGTCTTATGCTTGAAATTGATTGAACCCCTATTCATGTCTGTGTTTGCCCTATTCTCTTGGAGTGGCTATGATCGAGCTTTGAAGCCATGATAATACTTTACTATTTTATTTTTCTTTCGTGTGTGTTTTATTTATTATTAGTGTTGTGTTGGTTAGCTTGCTCGAGGACAAGTAAAGATTTAAGTTTGGGGGTATTTGATGAGTGGGATATATACCCGTGAATCGGATATTTTATGACTTAAATAGTTGTCTGTTCTCATAGATTTTATATAGTTTTATATGATTATAGTGTTATTGTGCTTAATCGATGAATTACAGAGCGTTACAGGTGTTTTCCATCCTTTCAGGGGCAAAATGGCCAAATTACATATGCCCGCGCCCCGCAGCGCCACCTTCCTGCTCTTGTTGATGTCACCCTCGCTCCCCGGTGCCACTGAGGATACTATGGCTCGCGCTGCAGCGCGAGCTCCGTGTCCTTCATATTAAAGTGGCGCTACAGCGCCAACTGCAGCTTAATGACCCGCGCCACGGCGCCACCTCCGGTGCCCAGGCAGAAACAATTGCTTTTTGACCTAGCTGGAAAGGAAGGGAGATATATAACAGAAGCAGCTCTGCACAACTCAAAAATCAGACATCCTATATCATATTTTCCCATAGATTAGCTTAGTTTTTAGTTTTTCTTTGTAATTTCTCTTTCTTTCCCTTAGTTGATGTCTGTAAATATAGATTAGGTAGATTAGGGAGAAGTTTGGCTTTTCTTTTGAGCTCAAGAGCAACGAGCGGCACAGATTAGAAAGCTTGATTTGAGTGGAATTCATGGGAGTTGAAGGGGCTTTGACAGAGTTTCTTCTATCCATTTATTTTCTCTAATTTTGTATTCTATAAATGTTGTCTTATTTGCTACTTGTATTTGGTTTAGTAATTATGAACTGAATATTGGCTCTGAGGTTATAATGGATCCATTTGTTATTTCAATTGACTATCTTTATCTATTTGGTTGGCACCATATGATTTGGTTTAATACATTTGTGCTTCATGATTCTCGCTAAGACATTAGTGATGATTTTGGTAATCTGCATGATATCGACAGAAGAATTGTAGATTTACACCTAATTATATTAGCATGTGATTGTGGGTTTCGACTGTATAAGTTGTGCATAGAATAGACATATCTATGTGCGCCACGTGCGACCTGATAGAGAACTTATGCTTAAATCCTTGTTATGATTAATTCGCATAGACACATGTAGGATTGCATCTAGCTTGGACGTTCTTTTCTGTTCTATTCACTTTAGGGTGGATCTGGAGAGGATGTGTTTGTGCATACCTCGACAGAGGTGCATTAGCACCTGTGCATTCTCGGTCGACAAATTGTCATGACCATAAGACCAAAGAGAGAAAGGGTAGCTAGTTTGATGAAACATAACACGCCAGGTGTTCGACAGAATGCCTGTGTGGGGGTGAAGTTGTGAACTTATCTTGTAATTCCTTAGATTTCAATTCGTTATCCATTTACTTGCTTTGTTAAGTAGTATAATTAGATTAATCGCACTTCCATTTAGTGTTGTTAGAATAAGACTTTAGCGATAAACAGTCGTTATTTGGTAAATATTAGTCATAGTTCCTCGTGGGTACGACACACTTCTTATCACTATATTACTTGTTAGGCCGCGTGTACTTGCGCGTGTTTATCGGTTGCAAAATCGACCAACAGACAACCATACCCGATATAGAATTTAGCGAATATGGTCGCTCCAGCTCTGCATAATGGAATACCAACCGCGGGAAATCAGCCAGATAATCAATCAGCAAACTTCAAAGGCTTCAAGGCAATCGAACCGCCAGGATATAGAGGATCAACTGACCTAGTAGAAGTGTTTCTGATAGCTGGGGTAACGGAGGGGCAAAAGACAGCTTTTGCCACCTATACAATGAAAGGGTAGGTGAATTTTTGGTGGGAGGAAAATCAAGTTAAAGCCGTAAAAGGGAGTAGTGAAGGTAGAAACGGAAAAAGGAAAGGAAATAGTTTCGTGAATACCGAAAATAGGCTAGGAGGTGGAAAGAAACAAGTTCTGCAGTGTAAAAATTATGGAAAGAATCACTCAAGAGAGTGTTTAAAGGGAAAGTCTGTGTGCTACAAGTGTGGGCAGAAGGAACATATCTCTCCTAACTGCCCCAATTCAAGACTGTATAATTGGTGTTTTATTTGTGAATCAACAGAGCATAAGGTGAAAGAAAGTGCAAAAGGGAGAAGGGCGGTAGGGACCGCGAAAACGGGGAAAAGCAGTGGGGTAGTGGTGATGACGGGGCCAACTTCAACCAACAAACCAAGAAAATAACAAAATCAACCGCCGGAGTCTTCAACAAGACAATGTAGGATACGGTAGCAGCCGGTGATGGAATACCAGGTATTATTCAAATAAATTTATTTTCTTATACATGATTTTTCTATATATAGTAAATTATTTTATAAATAAATTTTGAAGGAAGAATTTGAGTTCTATTAGAAATCAAACTTTCGTATAATCAGATAGTCAAGTTTTATGTTAAATAGTTAAAGATCAATTCGATCAAATTTGATCCAGATTTACTTGCAATGACTGTGTATGCTATGTACCCTAGTATGTATAGGTTTTGAAACGGTGATTCTGGGGGCAAAATCCTTATAAGTGAGGGTGAATGTAATAAACCGATATTTTCTATATAATTAAATAAAAAAAATTGCGTATAATTTTTTTTAATAAATATGAGAATATGTACAAGGTAATGTGTGTGTGTGTGTGTGTATATATATATATATGTGTGTGTGTGTGTGTGTGTGTGTGTGTGTGTGTGTTTGTGTGTGTGTGTGTGATAAATAAAATTTATTTATTACATGAATATTTACAAATAATTTTTTTTAAGAATTATTTATCATTATAAATTATATTCTTATAATAAATTAATTTTGTTGCATAAATGTTTTTATTATTTATTTTCTATGAAAATATGATTATATATTATTTCAATAATATATAAATGATTATTAGAATTATTATAATAATTATTTTATTATATGAATTAATTTCAGAATAATTAAGTTAATTATTTTAACTTAATAATGGTGTATATGAATGTTATGTCGGATATGTATTCAAAACCCTAATTTTGGATTTTGAATAAGGAATAAAAATAATAAATAATATTATTATATTTCAGAGCTATAAATATGTAATGTATGTACGTATTGTTAAGGGTTGGTTAATTATGGTGTAGCAATTGAAATCTAGTATTATTGTGATAAACCCTAATTTGAAACTCAAATTAGAGTTCAAGACTGTATGTAATTGCGTTAACGTGATTAATGGCAAGTATTATTGAATTTGGTGTTAATTAGGGAAACCCTAATAAGTATTTAGAAACTCTACTTACTAAACTAGAACCCTAATCGCAAAATTAGAAACCCTAAATGTCAAAATTAGGTACCTTAATCGCTAAATTGGAAAGCTAATTTTAATTAGTAGATCTTAAACTTAGTATGCAAGTTTAAATAATTATGAAACCTAATCTAATTAAGAAAATCATAATTTTCAATTTTAGAAACTAAAATTTTTATTTTTAAACCCTAAATAAAAAGCCTAGAAAATTTAATTTTTGAAAACCTAAGGGTCAAACCCTAAGGATTTGTCAAGATTACCATATTGCCATTAAAATCACAAGACAGTTGACGAAAATGCCCTTTTGCACATTCTTTAATTGGTAACTTGTATTTCTTGCCAAAGCTTTAGTTGGTGAACCACTCTTGACTTTTTATTTTATAATAATACACAGCAATCAGTCATTTACCAGCCATACATTGCATCTAACCTAATATATATATATATATATATATATATATATATATATATATATATATATATATATTGAAAGAGAGAGAAAGTTCATTATTTAGCCCATTTGTACACCAACTCTCTACCAAGTCCCTCTCTCTCTCTAACCCACAAATTTCTTTAGTATACCAGTTCCCAAATCAAGCCCCACTACTTCCGTGACAGATCAAGAACCCTAGATCAACAAATTATTCATAAGAGGTATAAACCCTAGAACCAAATCTGATCTTTGATCCTATGTTAAAAGTTACAATTTTGTGTTTAAACATGTTGTTTATATTCTATATAAGTGATCTGGGTTGATAGATGTTAGATCCATAACATCTATAGGCTCGGATTTGAAAATTTTCAAAATCTGGAAATCTAGAAAAATGATGTTTGACAACTGAATGTCAGACCCTGTAAATTAGTGTTTGTTTATGATTTTGTGTGTTTTATGTTCTAGACTTGTAGTTTGCCATAAGCACTTTAATCTGGACTTGAAATTATGCTTAGATCAGATCCAGATTACAAGATACTCTTGGTCAAACTCAGTTGACCGAGCATGACCAAGAGTTTCTGGGTAACCTAGAAACTCAATCTTAGTGTCTGACAAGATTTTTCTAGCTCGAGATCTGTCAGGATTTATGTGTTTTGATGATGTTATTATATCTATGTTATAGCCTGCTATATGGACTTTAGATCTATACCTTTTTATCTCTTAAACAATCAATAGGATCGATGTAGTGGATGGTCAAAGTAGACCATCCGGTCACATTTTCTGTTTTCTGGAATTTCCAAAAAACTTATGAACTATGTTTCTGACAGGGTTTGACCGAATAATAACTTATGATTGTGTTATAGTTGGACTGATATGTTGTTATGTATATGATTTATGACATGAGAACTACACGTTTGTACGATAAGAACACTTAACTAATGACCAGAACACCTGATTAAGCGAGCTTGAAAGTTGCACCATGTCACTACCTGGGTTTCTGGGTTACCTAGAAAACCCAGGAACTGCCTGACAGGATCTTTGAGCGCCCAGATCTCTTTGTTATGATGTTGTTTGACGTAGATGAGGATTGATAATTGTAGTACTACATACCTACTACAAGATCAATTCTTGAGATAGCCCACAACATGTTTAGACTAAGATTTAAGGTTGGTCAAATATGACCACTAGAACACTGACTGTCAGTGTTCTTGAGTCCCAAGAACACCTATCGCGACAGAAACCGTCGCTAAAGCCTTTAGCGACGGATTTAATTATTTTAGTTTTCTAAATTTAGGAAAATGATTAAAAATTGAAATAAATTTCTAAAAATTCATTAAAAATAGAAAATAATTTCTGAAAATTACAAAAAAAAATTTATAAATTATTTTAAGTTATAAAAATTAACTTTTATTAATTTGACATATTTTTTATAAATATTAGTATTTATTTGAATATTATTGATTTTTAATTTATTTATTAAATGAATTAAATAAATTAATTAAAAAATATTTTATTATATTAAAAATCATTTTAAATGATAATAAAGCATTTAATAATATTTTAAGTTATAAAACATAACTTTTAGTATTTTAAGGCAAATTTCAATAATTATTTAATATTAATGTATTAAATTTATTTAGTAATTATATTAAATAAATTAATTAAAAATGATTCTAATATTATAAAAATTATTTTAAATGAAAATAAAGTGTTTAAAGATATTTTAAGTTATAGAACATAACTTTCAATATTTTAAGATAAATTTAATTAATTATTTAATGTCAATGATATTGATTTGTTTAATAATTATATTAAATAAATAGTTTTAAAATAGTTTTATTGATTTAAAAATCATTTAAAAAGGATATAAATAGTTTAAAAATATTTTTAAGTTATAATAAATCACTTTTAATATTTTGATAAATACTACATTAATATTTAAATATTAATGATAATTATTTAAAAATGATTTTAAATGTTTTAAAAATCATTTAAGGGTAATAAAAAATATTTTAAAAATATTTTGAGTTATTATAAATAACTTTAATATTTTGACAATGGTTTCATTAATAATTTAATATTAATTAAATAATAATGATAATATAATTATTTAATATTTAAATCATTAAATAATGATTCTAGTGTTTGAAAAATCATGATAAATTATAATAATTATTTAAAAATTATTATAAGGCTATGAAAAATAAGACGACTGATATTTAAAATATCCAGAATAATATTGAACTATACGATAGAGTTTTAGACTTGATAATTACCCGATTAAGCCGTCGATAAATCAAAATATTTCAAAAATTGATCTGGACTTATATAAATTATCTGTACAATTGTTTGTTTGTGATCCAATGACTGTTAAATATGTGTGACAATGTGATTAGGTTATGTGCTAACTACAAATAGCAGTACTATGTGTTATGTTATGTATTTCTAATCGATAGAATGATCTTATTAATGATAGGTCTCGACATAAAAGATAAAACTAAGTTGTGTAACTGTTAGCAGCAGACCAGGCAAGTATCTAACCTTTACATTTACTTTATCCAATGGACATGTGTAAGCCTATTTTAGAACTATATTATTATTGTTATTTTTCATGTATCTATACTTTTGTCGATATGTCAGTTCTTGAATTCTATCCGATCATTGGTTATCAATTCAGTATTATTGTACAATCTAGATATATATTTTGTTCATTAATTTCTAAAATTTGTTAAACAAGTGACCTCACTTGGATAATCATTGTATTTAATCACATGTTGATATATAGTTATTATTTTCTAGTATGTATATGTTAATTAAAAGCTGTCTAAGCTATTTGACTCGGCTAGACATAGATTTAGAGATAGCGTTGAGATATGTCTTAGCTAATTATTCTGGCTAGACAAATATTTGTTAGAACTTAATAGGTTCGAGAAAAGAACTCAATTATTATTGGCAGGTCAATGTCAATTGTTTCTGCTAGATCGAAAAAGCGATTAGATATTGAAATCATAGTATTTTGTTGTTATAATTCAAATTTTGATTGTAAGACTGAGAAGACCAACCTTTAATACAAAGAGAAAACTATTGGTCGTATATTTGGCCATTGCGCACGTTTAAGTATTATGCATAATATAGGGTATAATGAAGCTGATCACTTATTATGCATAATTTATGGTTATCTGATACACCTGGGTATATCAAAACAAATCTTTTATAGTTACTCGAGAATTAAGTTCAAGATCCTTAGGGATCACTCAGCATAAACTCTGAAAAATATTCCATTCTGTTATTGCGTATAATTAATTCTTGTTATTTAGTTGAATTTCGAAAATTGAAAACAAAGTTCATAGTCTGTTGACTGCTTTCCATTTATAGTCAGTATGTTGTTTCAAAATTTGAGATATATTTGATAGGTTGTTATTATTGGTTCAGCTTACTTAACAACTGTTGATTCGTTGTAGAAGTGTCATTCACATAAAACATTTACTTCGTTCAGCTAACGTTTATTGTCTGCTATTACCTGCTGGGCACCTAAATGCTCATTCTTGCTTTAAATGTAAATATTTTTAGCTAAGCGTGATCAACTAGAAGGTTCAGACAAAAACAAGGGAAAGGGAAAGCTAGCAGAATATGTTATATGATATCTTATGTAATAGTTAGACTATATAAAGACAATGATACTTATTATCTATCATGCAATGTAATGTAGTAAAGGTCGCGTACCTGGGACTAGACAACTCTGATATATGTAAATTAAGTTTGATATTTATATTAACGTTAGTATTCCGCTCAAAGAAATGGTATAGTGAAGTACTGAGTTCGGATTTCAAGTACCTGAATTTGGGGGCGTCACATCTCATGCCAAAGAAAAACTACATAACATGATCTTAGTCCAACTACAAAACACTCATAAGTTTTGAACTGGTCAAACCCTGTAAGAAACATTGTTCATATGGTTTCTGGAAATTCCAAAAAACTTAAACCGTGCTCAGATAGCCTACTTTGACCATCAACTACTTCGATTATGTTTATGATTTAAGGGATCTAAAGGCATAGATCTATAGTCCATCTATTAGGCTACAACTTAGAAACAACAACACCAACAAATCATCTGACATCTGTCAGATAAAGGCTTAAGAAAATCTTGTCATACATTGATGAAGAGTTTTATGGGTTTCCCAAAAACTCTTGGTCATGCTCGGTCAACTCACTTTGACCATCAATAACTTTTAATCTGGACATGGAATGGCCACGATTCAACTTCTATATTACAGTCCTCATGGCATACTACAAATCTAAAACATAAAACACAATAAACCATTAACAGAGAAGTATCTAAGGCCTCTGACATATGCTTGTCAGACAACTTTTTAGGGTTCTTAGGCAGTTTTCAAAACTTTGATTTTAAAGTACTTTGATGCTATGGATCTATGATATAACATCATAGATCATCATATAACATCTTATAGCATTTATTAAAACACAAAAACATAACTTTTGACTTGGCCTACAAGATTGAACATGAGTTAGGGCTTTATACCTTTCTTGATCAATCCTTGATTCTTGCTCTCCTCAACTGATCTTGATGATCTAGGAGCTCTACTAGGGACTGAAACACTTCTTTAATTCGTGGGTTTGGAGAGAGAGAGACTTGGTTAAGTGTTAGATAGCAAATTAGCCAATTCTTTGAACTTTCTCTTTCTTTATCTCTTAGATTTGATACAATGTATCTATAAAATGGCTAGGTGGCATGTAATAGATTAGATTTGGTGAGATTTTTCCAGCACATGTGATATCTTAAGGTGATGACTCGTAGATTTGGACATATCTCTTTACTTAGATTTTAAGTAAAGGGTATTTTGGTCTTTTAGCTCCTAAAAGGGTACTTTTGTAATTTCCCTCATGTTTTAAGGGTGTTCTAGTCATTTAACATCATTCTCTTTAATAATAACCCTTCGGGTAGGATAATCTCAATTAGGGTTTCCTAATTAGTGTTTAAGGTTCTCGAATTTAAAATTAAGGTTTCCCGACATTTGATTAGAGTTTCTAACTGTGTGTTAGGGTTCCTTAATCATAGATTAGGATTTCTAATCTCTCATTAGGGTTTACTAAGTTTATACCCTATCCAATCAATCATTGATCATCAATTCTATACCGTACAAACACATACTCACAATTACATGTATTTTAACTATGTTTTGTATTGAATCCCTATCAGGAATTAGGGTTAGGGGTTCTATTCTCTGTTAAGCACAACTCTACTCATATTTCTCAATCAATACACAAATTGACCACTTTTCGAAACTCATATCACAGATACTCATCCCAATATTGATAGTCAATATCAATAATAAATAAATAAATAAAATTATTTGTAAAATTCGAGTTATTCAAAATTATGGGTTCTCACATTCTCCCCTCCTTATAAGGATTCCGTCCTCGGAATCACCACTTTCTTATTCTCTACAATATTTTAAAGTTGTATCATCAATTCATTCTTATTAACACAATATTAATTTATGTCTCATATACTAACCTGTGACTTGAATCTATAAAAGAAAATAATTCACATCGATATCTATACAATATTACTCGCGTAATTCAATTACTAAATGAAATCGTTACCTGTCGCCACCTCCTGGGCAACTACTGCATCTTTCACCGTCATATTAAATGTACAGGTTGTTGGTCTTCCTGACTGAGCAGGTCCTCTAATCGTCAGGGTTCCGCTACCAGGTTCCTTGTTGACACTTCCCTTCTCCACATTCCTCTTTAGAAAATTTTGAACCAGATGATTTGTCGATCCACACGTAAAACAACTATATATCTTCTTCGGACTAGGGCAATTGGGCGACATGAGTCCATCTTGACCACATTTATAACAAACTCCTTTTCTTTTTAGACATACTTCTGGATGATTCTTCCTAAAACTCGCACATGGCTCACCTCCCTCTCTATTCTCTTCTGATTTGTTACTCGATTGGGTATTCTCACTCTATTTCCTCTTGTTCGAATTACTACCACCACTACTAGCTCTTTTATTTGTTTTCTTCTTCTTTTCCTGATGAAATCAAGATGCAGCTTCGCTCCCTCCTTCAGAAAGTATCGCTTTTTCCATTAAAGCCGTAAATGTATTGATCTGCAATACCACTACCTTATTAAATATCCCTGGCTTCAATCCATTCTCAAACCTTAGGGCTTTTCTTACCTCCGTGTCCACCTGATGAGGTGCAAATCTCGCTAACTCGTTGAATTTAGAGGCGTATTCTGATATCGACATGTTCTCCTGCTTTAGTTCTAAAAATTTAACTTCCATCTAAGCTTGCATACTCGGTGAAAAGTAGTTCTCAAAGAACAACTCCTTGAATCTTTTCCAAGTCACTATAGCTGTCCCAGCTCTAGCCTGATTAGTGTCCCACCAGTAATTGGCTTCTCCCTTCATCAAATAGGTAGCAAAAGTTGCCTTTTGCTTCTCTGCCACTCTTACAATAATGAAAGCCTTCTCCGTCTCCTTCACCCAAGTTTGGGCTTCAATGGAATTCGTGGTTCCCTTGAATTCTGGCGATCCTACAGCTTTAAAGCCATTAAAGTTTGCCAATCTATTAGCTGGTTGTTCTCTTGCTCTTGTTGCTGAAGCTCTATTTCCCATAGCTTATGATATCATATTTGCAAAGTTTTGCATCGAATCTGCTTGACCTTCCTCATTATTCAGTGATTGCTCTTCTCTTTGATTTTGATTCTATCGTCTAGGTGGCATTATCTGATTTATATTAAAATCTTACATTAATTTTCTATACAAATTCTTATTAATAACATAAGAATTTAACATAAAGTTCTCATATTACCGCATATTTATTCAAATAGCACATAGTACATTTAGTACTTAACATATACAACTATCCCTTGTTAAATAAATATTACGATTAACCCACACAACTTTACATAAAAAGTTGTAATTCTCCACAACTTTACACAAAAAGTTGTAATTCTCCACAATTTACCTTAATATTCATATTGAAAATAAGGATTACATTCATACAAACATATATATATATATATATATATATATATATATATATATATATATATATATATATATATATAACACACACATATGCTCAAACATCGTTCTCGATTTTTCAATCTTACCAAAAGATTTTACTGCTTATACTTAAGCTATTCACCGTCTACTCCTTTCACCAGTCTTCTTCTTGGGACACTTGTTAAATCCGTGACCCATTCCCCAACATGAGAAACATTTTTTCATATTCGGCTTAGGACAATTTGGAGAAATATGTTCTTCCTATTTATAATTGAAACACACGTTCTTCCACATCATACATTCTTCCAAGTGTGTCTTTCCACACTCACCACAGGCTTGCTTCTTCTTCGTGTTTGAATTTTCAGAATTATTATCACTATAGTTGTCCCTCTTTCTCTTACTGCTATCCTTCTTCCTCTTGACTATTCCCTCAGATGATCCACCACCTTCAACCTTCATTCTTTCTACTTGTGTCTTCAGTTTGTTTCGTTATTCAGTCATCTCTCGCAATGTCCTCTCCGTCTTCCACAACTCCTCCAAGAGAAATACTTTACTCCGAAGTTCTTGAACTTCTGCAAATACTTGATCTTTTTCTCCCACTTTGGCCCTAGTTTCCAACGCCACCTTAGCTTCTTCAGTCTCTACCTCCTCATCTTTATTCAGATACATTTTGGGATACTCGTCATGATCACTCCCCAGATTCACAATGGATTCATCTTTTCTAACTTTCTCAATTGACTCGCTCTGTGCTGGAACCTCAGCTATTGGCATTGGTGCAACAGCCGCTAACACCTCCGTACTCATTTCATCCTCTCCTGACATCCTACAATGAGTTTAAACAACTTGATTAGTACTTCACCAATAAGAAATTCATAAACACTATGTGTCCACATATCTCAGTATTGATACACTTCGTCAATCCCTCACTTAGAACTCTAAATGAGTCTTCTCTATCTCGCTTATGGTTATAATCCTAGGGTTTTCCCACCCACTTAAGGTTTATAATATACAGCTTTGATACCAACCTGTGACACCCCCAAATCCGGGTTACCTGACCACCAAATTTGGTGCTCACGATCCAACATATAAATAACATCTAAATACCAATACATATATTAATTACATCATACATCTCATTAATTAATATATTTAATACATTATCCCAGGTTTTGTAACCTTAACATAACAAACATACCCTTAATTATACAAAAAAAGTTTACAAAACAACATAATAAATATGTTCATCATAACTACTCCAACAATAAGCATTTGCCTTTTTCCTTCTCCGTCCCTCCGGGTACTTTGTCCTAGTTGAAATATTATATTTAAGCAAAGGTGAGCAATAAATTTGCCCCGCAAGTTAAAACAAACAATAATGTATAAGAATCAAGAATATTAGACTATCGATTCGATAGAATGACACCAAAGTTCAAAGAACTTTAAAATAGCTGAACAAATCCTTAATCAATAACAAGTCTTTCTCGCATCCTATGCTAAACCATAATTCAACAGTTAAAGAGTACAACGCTTTCAAAGTTTCTTATGATATTCAATTGAATAACAAGAATCAATTCTACGTAATAACAAAGTGGAATATGTTCCGGGTTTATGCTTAGCAATCCAAATGGATATTGAGCTTATCTTCTCGAGTAACTATCAAAGATTTTACTTTGATACACCCAGGTGTATCAGATAACCATAAAGATTAAATCATACCCCTTCGCAAGTACACAAAGTGATCAGCTTTGTTATACCTAATATTATGCATAACACTAACACGCGCGTAACGACCGAATATACGACCCAAAGATTTCCTTTATATAAAAAGGTTGTTCTTCTCAGTCTTATAACCAGAATTCGAATCACAACAACGAAATACTATGATTTCAATATCTAATCGCTTTCTCGATCTAGCCAAAAGAATTGGCATTGACCTGTCAATAATAATTGAGTTCTCTTCTCGAACATATCAAGTTTCAATAAATATTCATCTAGCCAGAACAATTAGATAAGATATTTCTCAACACTATTCGACAATAGACATAAATCAACTATACTATTCGTAATCTAAAATAACTTCTACGGATGTGAATAACCAACAACAGTTATTCCTTAAGTATATTCTCAAAATCAATAATTCAATTTGAATTAATAAACATGCACTAACTGCGAATAATCAACAATAATTCTCAGACGTGGCATAATCAGCAATAATTATCCACCAATATATTTGAAAAGTTATAACTCGAGATTGAGTTAAGAAAACTTGCCTTCTGCGTTGATTTCTACTACATAATATACTTATATACGTTCGAAAGACCTATAATCAACAATATCGGTCTCACAACTAGCACAAAAAATCACAACACATTACACTATAATTTACAGTCAATATTTCTCCTAGACACATAATCACATAGTCACATTAGTGTTTATAACCTATATAAACACTTCTCAAGTATAACTATATCGGTCTGGTTAGACTTCGGTCTTATCTCGCTGTCTTGGTCACCCTATCCGATAATTAACACATTTATTGTCAATTAAACTCGGTCTCAAAGCTTCAATATTATTTTAGATAAGTCAAATCTCGATCATAATATTTTTCGGAAGCTTTTAATAATTTTCAAACAATTATTTTATTTTATAATAATTTTTCAAACACTGAAATCATTTTTAAATGATTTAAATACTGAATAATACCATCATCATTAATATTTTATTAATATTAAAATATTGATGAAATACTTGTAAAAATATTAAAGTTATTTATAATAACTCAAAATATTTTTAAATCACCATTATCCTCCTTAAATGATTTTTAAAATAGTTAAAATCATTTTTAAACAATTACAATTAATATTCAAATATTAATGAATTTCTCATCAAAATATTAAAAGTCATTAATTATAACTTAAAATATTTTAAAATTAATTTTCTCATTTTAAATGATTTTTAAATCAATAAAATTATTTTTAACTCATTTATTTAATATAATAATTAAATAAATCTAATATCATTAATATTAAATTATTAATGAAAGTTACCTCAAAAATATTAAAAGTTTCATTTTATAACTTAAAATATTTTTAAACACTTTATTCTTATTTAAAATAATTTTTATAATATTAAAATTATTTTTCTCTAATTTATTTAATATACTTATTAAATAAATTAAATATCATTAGTATTCAAATAAATATAAATATTAATGAAAAATATCCCAAATTATCAAAAGTTAATTTTCATAACTTCAAATAATTTTTAAAACTAATTTTGTAATTTTTAGAAATTTATTTCTATTTTTAATTATTTTCTGAAAATTAGAAAAACTAAATTAATTAAAACCGTCATTAAAGTCTTTAGCAAAGCTTTCTGTCGCTATTGGTGTTCTTGAGCCTCAAGAACACTGACAAGCAGTTCACTAGGGGCTCACTTTGACCACCTTTAATTCTTTTATCAAGATGTTTCTAGGCTTGCTATAACATTGATCTTGTAGTGTTTATGTAACACTACAAGTATCAACAATTATATGGGTCATACAACATCATACCATCAAGATATAATGCTCCATTGTAGATGTCATAAGCTTTTTGAGCTTTCTGGGTTATCTAGAAACCCAGACAGCTTCGAGTGGTCACTTTGTGACTCAAATTTCTCTAGGTTCTGGTCATCAACAGGGTGTTTGAATGCTTCAAATAGATAGTCCTCATGCCAGAGAACAACTACATAACATGATCTTAGTCCAACTACAAAACCCTGTCAGAATCATTGTTCATATGGTTTCTAGAAATTCCAAAAAACTTAAACCGTGCTTAGATAGCCTACTTTGACCATCAACTACTTCGATCCTGTTTATAATTTAAGGGATCTAAAGGCATAGATCTATAGTCCATCTAATAGGATATAACTTAGATACAACAACATCAACAAATCATCTAACATCTATCATATAAAGGCTCAAGAAAATCTTGTCAGAAACTGATGAAGAGTTTTCTAGGTTGCCCAGAAACTCTTGGTCATGCTCGGTCAACTCACTTTGACCATAAATAACTTGTAATCTGGACATGGAATGACCATGATTCCACTTCCATATTACAGTCCTCATGGCATACTACAAATCTAAAACATAAAACACAATAAATCATTAACAGGGAAAGATCTAAGGCCTTTGACATATGCTTGTCAGACAACTTTTTTGGGTTCTTAGGCAGTTTTCAAGATTTTAAAGCACTTTGATGCTATGAATCTATGATATAACATCATAGATCACCATATAACATCTTATAGCATGTATTAAAACACAAAAACACAACTTTTGACTTAGCCTACAAGATTGAACATGAGTTAGGGCTTTATACCTTTCTTGATCAATCCTTGATTGTTGCTCTCCTCAACATATATTGCTAGTCTTCTCGTATGTTGTCACATAACACGAAAATCAGTTTCTAATACACTATGACATTAAAGAACATAGTTTTCCATCACATTTTGAATTTAAGGTTATACATACTTATTCATCACAGGACTCTTTCATTAACATGCTTAATGACATATGAATACTGCACTGAACATGTATTACAGATTAAGGTAACAATATAGGCAAGCATAAATCCTCAAATTATCAGCAGAAAACAGATCTTACTGCAGGGTGGCACGACCGCACTAGATTTGAACTAAGGAGTGGCGCAGCCGCGCTGCTCCTTACTCAAACCAGAACTGCTAAACTGAAGCTTGGCCATACATTTGCACCCATATACAATTATGATGACACTTGCAGAATAATACATGTCATGGTGTTCATAGCTAGGTTTGGTCTTTTTTATACCTTGTTCTTTACATGATTCATTTTCAAATTCCACAAAATCTAGACTTTAAGTATTGATTTCACAAGTTCTCTTACGTTTAGCCGTTAAATTCACACAAATAGATCAATAAGTCTCAATTAAACATGCTTACATTACTTAAATCATATATTTCAAGTCATGAAGTTCTACTTCATTGATGCTTGTTCTAAACCACACTTAACTAGTTTCACAATGCATATGACTAACTAAACATTCATGTTAATCATGTCTATAGGCATGACACACCTAATCATGATGTCAAATTTTAGAATACTTGTAACGTAGTTATTGACAAAACTAGTTTTCAAGGTTTCTTTTGAAAATCTCATGTTAAGCCATCAAGCATGCAAAATCACTTCACTTACTATACATCATACTCTCATATATATATATATATATATATATATATATATATATATATATATATATATATATATATATATATTAGACCATATAAGCATGCTCACAAATTGCTAACTCAAAGTGTATATAGTTTATCAAGTTCATATTTAAATTTTTAAGTGTCTATTGGTAGGTCATTGAAACTTATCAAGCATGCAAGTAAGTTCACATATTCTCTGTCATACTTTCATGCTTATGTTTATACGTAATGAGATCATGATATCATATTTTCAAGTTCAGAATTTGAAGTATACATGACTCATTTACACATAGCTAGTATTGTCTTTTACTTGAAATTTTTCTTTAAATCATGCTTGAATAGTCTATGTTATCTATAACAATATAAAATAACATATTGATCGCATGTCAAGGAATACCAGAACTTAATATGTTGATGCTTAAGGTTAGAATATGCATTGCACAATGTCTATCAAAACTAGTTTCCAAATCCTTATACTTTCTTTGAATACGCACACCAAACCAAGTTACAAAGACTTACTATATATTAAACAACATCATTCCATATTTTAGGGTCATTTATATGCATATTCAAACAAAAGTAGCATGCTTATGACAACACAAGGAACCAACATCAGTATCTGTGACCTGCAACCCGCGCGGCTGCGCGGCGAAGAACTAGGGAAGTGGCGCGGCTGCGCCACTTCTTCCAGAGGCAAAAAAATGGCTCTTCTTCTGTTGAGCCTTAACACAAGCATTGCCAACCTTCTTCTGCTGCAACTCAGACTGATTTTAATACTTCTAAACATGCATACAAACTTAAACAACACACTCTCATGCCAATTCATACCAATTGACAGAGAATTCAAGCAAATATAAGAATTTGACAAAACTCAAAATTAAGAGCCAAAACAACATTATACCTCTTGAAGCTTAAATGGATTCCTCAATGTAATAATTATACTTCCTCAATGCTCAGCAGCTCTCACTCTCAAATCACACTTATCATACAATTTTTCTAGCAACATAGAATGAGAAGAAGATGGTGCTATATATAGAGAATTGGTTCCCCAGTTATTGTTCTTGCACTATGGTTTGATTCAATGGAAGATGAAAGGAAACAATGGACAAGGAGTTAGCCAACCACTCCCATCACCCATACCCTTCCTCATCATGGCTAGCTAGACTGAGGAACTGAAATCACGCAACAATGGAAGTTAGGCTACTATGCAGCACTGTTTGGGACACTTAATATGGAACACAGGTTTTAAATCTCAACAACTATGTTATATAATGCTTAGTCTATTTTATTGGATCTCCAAAATGTAATTTTAGGTGTTAATGCTATTACATAATGGAAAGTTAGGGATTATTTATGTACCCACATCATATATTCCATGTACATTAATCCAGTCTAATTTATAACATGTATGGACTCAACTTAATTGCTCACAAATAATTCAATATGTTTTTAAAACTTTTTTTATTCCAATTAGACTCACTTATTGAAATAATTTACAAATCTTTGATATAGTACATCTTTAATGTTCCCACACATACTTACTGTCACATAAGCAATTATTTCTGTTACCTATAATTTCTTCCATTTTACTATATAGTTTTATATATTATATAGTTACAATAAATTGTCACACTACACTTCCTTGCACACATCAATTAAATGAATAATATAATTCTAATTATGTAAATTACATTGCTTATTCATAATTTATTACTCACAATAACAATTAATTAATAATATAATATTAATTAATCATTCACTTCTTAATTTATTCATTCCTTAATTAAGTTAAACCATTCAAATTTCCATTCTCATGCCACACAAGGCATTTCACAATTTTCAATACCAACTCCACATTTTTCTCAATTCTTAAAAATTCAATTCAATTAATTGAATTACTCACCTCACAAAACATCAATATTTATATTCAAATAAATATTTATTTTCTTATTATATCAAAATAATTTTTATTTATGAAATTTATGGTTCCTACACGTACAACCTCTTATCCCATGTCTTTGTGTAGCTCTCGACAACAGCATTCCGGAACGGTATAACACGTCTTAATTGGATGCCTAGATCAAAAGTAGACCCGTGCCTACCGCGGGTGTCTCCGTTGCCAGTTGGTCTATAAATAGTTGCCTTGGGGTGGCCATTTCAAGAAGAGAAAGTGTGAGGAAGCCTTGCCCATTTCACTCTGTACACACTTCTATAGTGCTCCAAATTGAGTGCTTCTTTTTTCTAAACACTTGTGAGCTCGTGTTTTACAACATACTGAAATTTAACCGGTGAAAACCGAGTTTTCAGGCGTCAAAAGTTATCTGAAGTCTTCTTGGCAGTCCACTGTAAGATATTTCAGATTTTTATGCTTTTTTTCACTTATATACATACATATCTACTTACGTTGAGTCACTCCGTGTGGATATGCCCGGATCGTCGATTTGTGGCTTTTTATTACTTATATATATATATATATATATATATATATAACTATTTATCAGCCCGTGGGTTAGATTTGCCTAAATCTACCTATTTCTCATTTTGACCGGTTCATGGTGACTAAACTAGAACTGTTGAAGCTAGAATGCTTAGATTTATTCAAATCTAATTCATTTTATAGCTTTTGCTACAGGCTAGATTTGTCTCAATCTGACTATTTCTCACTTTAACCGGTTCATGGTGACTAAACTGGAACCGATGAAGCTGAAATAGTTTAGATTTATTCAAATATAGTTCTTATTTTAGCTTTTGTACATATTACTTTATCGTGCTAGCCTAGGAATCCTATGATCATAGATTCAATTCCTGAATCTAGATTCGATTCTCGTGATGGACATTTTCAGCTGCAGCCGGCTTATAAATTATTCACGGTGTCTGAATTTTCTTAGATGACTCTCATGCCCATAAGGAGTTCGGCATTGCTATGTGTCTTATTTTCTCCAAGATGCCTCACATCTCAAAAATAATAAAATCAATCCATCCAAACACATAATAAAATGGAAGTATCAAAGGTCTCAATTACTATTGAGCACAAGGGTTTGAAAAACCTGCTTTACAAAACATCATTGCTATATCTTGTTAAAGTTGAACTTTTATTCAAAAGTCAAACCCTTTGTATATAGGTGCAAACGAAGCATAACACTACTTTCAAATAACTGCACATAAACCCACACACACATACACATTCAGATAAAAGTTTAAATTAAAAAGTGGTGGTAACCGTGTTATCACAGAAGTCGGGGGGTGCCTAACACCTTCCCTCCGCTTAATGAAGCCCCCGGACCCTAAAGAATTTCGGTTTTGCAGACCAGATGAACAGTGTCACATCACTAGGTCTATGTGAAAACATTTTCTCGGTTGAGTTGGTGCAACCATTTAAAAATACCAAATGGTGACTCTTATAGTCAAATCGTCGACATATACATGTCAGACCTTTTCAAACTTATTTTTTCAAACAAATCTCACCTAACCTGAGAACAACAAAAGATAAGAATAGAAAGGGACAAATAAAAATCCTGACGTCGACAGGTAGTGACTCTGCTGGGGACACTAGTAAGAGGGCTTAAGTCGCTATTCAAAGCTTTTTAAAACTTTTATCTGCTTGTGTGTGAATGCTGCATTTATATTTGAATATATGTGTACTAATGCTTTATTTTACTGAACTTAGTGCTTCACACCATATCTGCATGTGATATTAGTGCATCGCACATGTCATCATTTCCATACGGTGAGACGCGATGTATGCGAATGTATGTTGTGTGGTCCCTCTATCAGGAGGCTATCTTGTCGGTGTTTGATTACTGGACTCATCGAGAGACTAATTCTACGAGGCTCAGGAAAGGCACCACCCAGATTCGCTCCAGTTGAAAGATCGAATTATCTTCCCATCGAGTAAATTGCGATGATATGGGGACCTTCATGCCGAGAAGCCACGAGAGTAGCCTAAGATAGGTAAGCCTCATATAAACTAAACGCGGAGGGAAGTCTCTTCATACATTCCCATTTCAATTACTTGTAATTTCAATTACTTGTAATTTCATTTCCATCTCAATCTCAATGTAATGGAAAATATAAAGGATTATGTGAACATGCATTCCTTTTTCATATCAAAACCTGTCATGATATCCTGTCATTAAAATAGTTGACATCCGTTTTGCAGGATAATACTCCTAAAAAATGGACACATTACACAGCATGTAACATTTCCACATTTCCCTAGACTAAACTACATAGGTCTTTTTATAGGGAAACGATTGGTCCCGTTACCCGTTCAAAGTCCAAGAAGGCAATAAGCCTATAGCCAAACATGGCTACATCTGGCCAGCCTAATCCTACTCCTGTCTCTCAAGAGAAGCTCGAAGGATTAAGCAATCAAATCACAGAGTTGGCTGTTCTGCTCAAAGAATTTAACAAGTCAACTCAGGGTCCATAAATACCCATCCACATAGAATCCTCTGCACATGGAGGAATCTAGCACCTAAGTCTCAATCTGATAAGACCAACAAAACCCTTGAAATCACCCATCTTAAAGAAGATCAAGACACCGATGATACTCAAAAAAGGTTCTACAAATGGAAGAGACCATTTGGTCCATCAAAGGGATTGGAACACACGAGAGTGTTTCATATTCAGACTTTGGTATCTTCCCCGGGGTTCATTATCCGGAAAAATTCAAGACTCCTGATTTTGAGAAATATGATGGACTGGGAGATCCTTATAATGATTTAAAGGTATTCATTGGATAGCTCGGATCTTATGCCGAGAATGAAAAACTCTGAATGCAGCTATTTCAGAAAAGTCTGACTGGAGAAGCCAGAGCATGGTACACCAGATTGGATAACTCCAAATTTCATAGTTGGGAGGAGTTATCCAATGCTTTCCTCAGTCAATATAGCTTCCAAACTCAGATGGCTCCAGACCGATATCAAATTACCAAAGTCAAGAAACAAGTCAATGTGTCTTTCAAAGTGTATGCCCAAAGATGGAGGCGTCTGGTTGCTCAAGTTATTCCGTCAATGACCGAGTCTGAAATGGTGATGACCTTCATAGATATTCAAGAAGCTCCATTCTATGAGAGGGTCCTTATTGGAATAGGCAAGCCTTTATCAGAGATGATTAAGCACAGAGAAATGGCTGAAATGGGATTGAAATCTTGGAAGATTCAAGACCTCACCGCATTTAAAGCCGTAGCTGAGCACATCAAATCTGGAAGTTATGGGAACAACCCCCAGAGGGTCTATAAGAAGAAAGAAGAGGATGTTTCCTTAATACTGCAAGAAAAAAAAGGCAATCAAAACTTGCCTATTCAGAGGAGAAATTATTCCCCTTTTCAAGCACAGTCTTCAAACCCTCCATTCTCAAAAAGTGGAGAAGTCAGACGTACAAGAGTGTTCACACCCTTAGGGTATTCACTCGAGAACATTCTCAAACTTTTAACAGCTCAAAAGAAAATCACTCATTTCCTTCCACCAGCCAACCCGAGTGGAAAGAGTTTTAATGGAAGCAAGAAATGTGCTTACCATGCTGGAGCTCCAGGCCATGACACTCAGGATTTTTGGGTCCTTAAGCTTAAGATCCAGAACTTAATTGACAATGGTGAGATTGTGGTGACCAAGTCTGACCAACCACACGTTCAAGACAACCCTCTCCCTCAACACAAGGAATAAGATGTTAACATAATCAGCTGGGGCAGAGGAGAGAGCTCCAAATACTCCAAATATATGGGTGGTTCATCCCAAATTTGCAAGGATAATTCTGACAGATGGGATTATTCAGAGTTCCAGTTCATGATGGAACGGGAGTTAAAGGCTCTTGTTGAACAAGTCAATCAATTGGCAGAACTGGTTGTTCATCAACACCAAGTCACACATCAGTTATTCAGCCAAGAGCATGCTAGCCTCTTTTCTCTTATCACAAGTAGTCCACCACTTATTCGAGAAAGTGAAACATTGGAGGAAAAGTTTGCTAGTAAAGAAAAACCTAAAGCCCGTCGGAACTTCGCCAACAAAAGGGAATTCACCTATTTAGGCCAACCGATGGAAGTAATTTTGCAGATGCTGATTAATGAGGGAAAAATTATAGCACTGCTACCTCCGGTCAACCCACGCTCAAAGTGGTTTGATGCTAATGGAGTATGTCAATACCACTCCTACTCTCGCGGTCACAGCACTAAGGAATGCTGGGTACTCCGCCATCTTATTCAAAACATGATTAACGCCGGTGGCATCTTATTCTATGAGAGTGTGGACACGTTTCTTCCAGGATGGAAGGAAGTAGTAGCAGTTATATTCTCTGAGGGAGATTTGGCTACCACACCACTTACAATTTAACTAATTCAGCTCAAAGGAAATGACAATCCTTTGAAAGTGGCTGCACCAAAGCCAATCATATTGTCGTTTAGGCCACAGTATCCTGTTATCAGTCTTAAGAAAGTGCCATGGAACTGTGGAGAGGCTGAAGGATCCACATCCCACACAACTGCTGCAGTGTCTAATGAAAATCCATTGTATCTCCCTCAACGAGTGATGAAGCATATGATCAGATCTAAGGGGAAAGTGCCGAGAGAGAAGATTGAAGAATTCCTCCGTAAGATGGGACACAATGAAGCCAAGGTGGTTCAAAGCTTGAAAGAAGCTCCATAACAATTTTCTATATTGGACTTGGTTTTGTCTTCAGAAGATCACCAGAAGGTCTTACTAAAAGTATTAGAAGAAGCCCACTTGCCAAATACGGTGGATGTTGAAAAATTCCATCATCTGGTTGATCACATCTTCAATAGCAATGTGATATCCTTCACTGATAATGACATACCTCCCGAAGGGATGGGTCATAGCAAACTATTGCACATAGCGGTTACGTCTTTCGAATATGTGGTCGGAGGAGTGCTAATAGATGGGGTATCATCCCTAAACTTCTGCCCCTATGCCACATTGGAGAAAATGAACATCAATCTCAATAGGATTCGAAGCAACCAAACAATCATCAAAGCCTTTGATGGATCTCAACGAAATGATGTTGAAGAGATTGAACTACCCATGGAAATCGATCCACATATATTCTACGTATCTTTCCAAGTGCTTAAGATCACTATAGGATACAATTTACTATTGGAAGACCTTGGATTCATATGGCAGGAGCCGTCCCATCCACTCTTCATCAGCAACTCAAGTATATCATCAGCAGTAATCTGGTCACTGTCAGTGTCGAGCTAGAATGTCCTATTTAAAGTGATATACCACTTTTCAGTTTCAATACAGAAGTTGAGCCTGTCAGCTTCCAGGCCCTTGAAGTGAGCAACACTAACTATCATCCCATTGGGGCTCCACCTCTGAAACCCAGAGTTTCTGCCGAGGTAATGTCGGTAAGTTAAGAGATGATATCCTTAGGTTTTTAACTTGGACATGGGTTAGGAAAGGATTATCAGGGCGTCAAGTGCCCAATTCAAGTTCCCAGCCAGACAGGAACAGCAGGACTAGGATACTCCTCTGGTTACACTCACAGGAACCCACACAAGCATAAGTCGGTTCTTTCATCTACAAGGCGTCTGCCTAAACCTACAGATGCTAATTCTGTACGGCCTTCATTAAAAGTTCTTGCCCCTGTGGTAGCTATGCTATTTCCTAAGCCGATACCAGTTAAAGGAAAGGAAGTCCTGATTCCAGGCCAAGAGGTGGAGGAAAGGAATCAAAGGCACAAACAAGAGATAGAGAGACATTTATCTAATATGTGCATCCTGATCCATACAGAGGGTATGAATAGAGACATCCCAGATGATGATTGTCCAGACATCATGGTCATCATTCAAGAGAAGGAGGATGATAACATCCCCTTCATCATTGATGTCCACTTGTACTTGACCCTTAGCAATTGGAACAACATTCCTTGCATTTATCGATAAGGGTAAAAAGGGCAGAAACTCCCTCTGCCTTGTAGATAGCAATAATTACTTACTTTTGTTACATAGTATTAGTAGTTACTTTTGTCATTACATGCTAACACTTTATATGATTAAACAGTTTCATATATTAAGTGAAAGCATTTTTTTCAGGACTCTAAAGTTAGATGTGCCTAAACTTGCTGATGAGGTGCCTATTCTTCACAAGGACTGTAACTTTGATGTAAAGTTGGACTCAGACTTAATGGAGATTGAACAAGAGGACTATGAGATACTTCAGGAGATCAAAGTATGGGTCGAAGACAAACACAAGCCAAATATTAATCAAACCACCTCTTTTAACCTCGGAACCTCAGAAAACCCCAAACAAATCTAGATTGGTACGGAACTTACTCCAAAATAAAGGAATGACATGGTTACTCTATTGACCCAATTCCAGGATGTGTTTGTATGGTCTCATGAAGACATGATCAGTTTGTCCACTGACATAGTCATTCATTGCCTTCCCATCATAGAGGGATTCAAGCTAGTCAGACAGAAACTCAGGCGATTAAAACCTGAGTGGAGTTTAAAAGTCAAAGAAGAAATTATGAAACAATTTCAAGCTAGTATCATCATGGTGTCAACATTCCCTAAGTAACTATCCAACATAGTCCCCGTGCCTAAACACGGAGGGAAGGTGCGAGTTTGCATAGATTACAGGGATCTGAATAAAGCATGTCTCAAGGATAGCTTTCCCGTAACATTCACCCACATACTCATTGACAATACAGCTCAGTGTGACATGTACTCATTTGCTGACTGCTTTGTGGGGTACCATCAAATTATGGTTGCTGAAGAGGATCGTGAGAAAAATGCATTCATCACTCCTTGGGGAACCTTTTACTATAGAAGGTTTTCATTCGGCCTCATTAATATCGGAGCTACCTTTCAGGAAGCTATGATGGCTCTTTTCCATGATCTAATGCACAAAGAGATAGAAATCTATTTGGATGGCATCATTGTCAAGTCCCGAAGGGGGGAAGAATACCTAGATCATCTCAAAAAGCTTTTCAACTGATTACGAAAGTATAACTTGAAGCTGAACCCAGCCAAGTGCGCCTTTGGCGTCAAATCAGGCAGGTTACTAGGATTCCTAGTTAGCCACAAAGGGATTGAGCTAGATCCTACAAAAATCTAGTCTATTACGGAAATGCCCATACCCCAAACAGAGAAGGAAATACGGGGATTTTTTTGGAAGAATCAACTTCATCAGCCGATTCATCTCTCAACTCACAGCAGCCTGTGAGCCTGTCTTCAAGTTGCTAAGGAAGAATTCCTCCATGAAATGGAATGATGAGTGTCAGAAAGCCTTCCTTCTCATTAAAGAGTAGCTAATCAAAGCTCCTATTTTGGTACCTCCCAGGGATGGTGTTCTCCTGCTTATGTACCTGTCAATCAATGACAACGCAATGGGCTGCATGTTGGGATATAAAGATGATAGAGGCCAAGAAAGAGCTATCTATTACCTCGGCAAAGGATTCAGCTTCAGTGAACACAAGTACACTCTAATTAAGAAAACTTGTTGTGCATTAGCATGAGCTTCGATGAGATTATAACATTATCTCCATGGTCACACAACCCATCTCATATTCCGTGTGGATTCTCTCTAGTATGTGTTTAGTAAACCCATGTTGAATTGTCGACTGTACAAATGGCAGTTGATCCTAAACAATTTGACATCATCTATGTGACTCAAAAGTCCATTAAAGGTCAAGAAATTGTGGATCAACTGGCCTCCGCACCTTCAGGGGATTTCAAACCCTTGGAAACATACTTTCCCAATGAAGGGGTAATGATAGTTTAGCAACACCATCAGGACAATGCACACCATCTATAGAAGATGTACTTTAATGAAGCTATAAACATTGAAGGTTCTTGAGCTGGAGCAGTTCTAGTATCCATTTCGGGGGAGCAGTATCCTGTTGCCGTCAAATTATAGTTTGTCAGCACCAACAACACAGCTGAGTATGAAGGATGTACCATGGGGTTGAAACTAGCCCAATCCATGGGTGTGAGACGGTTAACTATCTTTGGAGATTCTGAATTGGTAATTAGACAAACCACCAGAATCTATCACACCAAAGAGCTACATTTGCTGCCTTACCATCGGCAGGTTTTACAGATAACTTCGGAGTTTGAAGAAATATCCTTCCTTCACATTCCTCGGAATATGAATGACTTTTCAGTTGTACTAGCAACTTTGGCCTCCTTAATCAATATGTTTGATAAGGAAGACATGTCAAATATCACATTTTCCCTACAAAAGGCTCCAACCTATGGGAACTACATTGGAGAAGTATCGGATGAACTGCCTCCCATCTAACACCCTTGGTATCAGGATATCAAGGAGTATCTAATAGTTGGATCTACACCCGTTGAGTCAAGTCAAGCTGAAAGAAAGCGGATCCATAGAATGGCCATGAAATTCTACCTTAGTGGAGACACACTCTATAAAAGAGATACGGGACTAGGCCTTCTCAGATGTCTAGATAAGGATCATGCTCAGAGGCTCATAGATGAAATCTATGGTGGAGTATGAGGCCCACACATGAGCGTCCCTTTACTTGTCAAGAAAATCCTAAGAACAGGGCATTACTAGCTCTCTCTCTCTCTCTCTCTCAAGGCTGACTTTGATGATCACGTCAAGAGATGTTACCAACGCCAAATTCATGGGAATGCTATCTACGCCCCTCCAAGGGAGCTCCACAATGTGAGTTCGCCCTGGCCCTTCTCAATGTGGAGAATGGACGTGATCGGGCCCATCGAGCCCAAAGCCAGTAATGATCATCGATTCATCTTGACCATTATCGACTACTTCACCAAGTGGGTAGAAGCAACCTCTTCCCCTAGGGTTACTAAAGAGGTTATAATTGGTTTCATCAGAAATAATGTCATTTGTCGATATGGACAACCAAAGGTGATTATCTTAGACAATGCCAAAAAAACTCAACAACCAAATGATGGAGGAGTTATGCAGTAAATTCCAAATCAAACATCTCAATTGCGTCATCTATCGTCCAAAGATGAATGGTGATATTGAAGCGGTTAATAAGAATATCAAAAAGATCATACAAAAGATGTCTGCCAATCACAAAGGATGGCCTGCCTTGTTGCCTCTGACTCTATTAGCCTACAGAACATCAATATGCACTTCTACTGGGCAACCCCTACTCATTAACCTATGGAATGGAAGCAGTGCTCCCCATAGAGGTGGAAATAGAATCCCTCAGAGTGTTGATAGATGCTCAGCTGGATGAAGAGCAATGGTTACAAGATCGGTACCACCAATTGTCTCTAATAGATGAAAGGCGGGACGCAACCATCTTCCATGGTCAGTTTTACAAACAAAGGATCGCTAGATCCTACAACAGGAAAGTCTGGCTACGACATTTCAAGCAACATGACTTGGTCTTAAAGAAGGTTCTTGACAACCAAGATCAATCCAAAGGAAAATTCACCCCAAACTGGGAAGGCCCGTTTGTTGTCAAGGAGGTATTGACAGGAGGAGCTCTCAGATTACAAGAGATGGATGGCGATGAATTTTCACAACTCATTAACTCGGACACCGTGAAACGATACTATGTTTGAAGTTATCAGCAAACCAACATCCTGCTTCTGGATCACCAGATCCCTAGTCAATTCAGGTTTTCAAAACCTTTCTCACCATATACATCTCTCAACCTTTTTATGCTAGGTTGGGAAAACATACACCTTTCACCACTTCAGTTCATCCCACTAGGGATAAAACCTTTCACACTTTCAATTTGTCCCACCAGGGATCAAGCATTTCACACCTTCAGTTTGTTCCACCAGGGATCAAACATTTCACACCTTCAGTTTGTCCCAATAGGGATAAATCTTTTCACATCTACAGTCTGTCCCATCAAAGGCGAACTACATAGACCTGATCTCCCCAATACACGAGAGTATGTAGGCAGTCATTTTTATGGTCCGGTCTAACTGCAAAAAAAAACACCTCTACACCCTTTTCACCAGCTACAACTTTGAACCTTTTCACACTAGGTTTGAACTATGCAGACATGGTCTCCCCTTCTCAATGGGAGTACGTAGGCAGCCATTCATGGTTCGGTCTTACCCCTTACCAAAACACAAAAACTTTTCAATGGTACTGGGATCATCCTTTAACCCATCAAGCCACACATCATCGAGTTTAGACCAAAGGGATGGAACTACCTGGTCTCCCCATGCCAATGGGAGAACCGGCGACCATCTAAGCTACGGTTGAGTCCTCAAAGAGAAACACCAATCCATAAGAGATGGAACTACCTGGGCTCCCCAATACAAAGAAGTATCGGCGACCATCTATGGGGCGGTCAACCTCAGAGAGGAAAGCCACACTTCTCTCCACAACTAAATACAGAAACCAGTCCCAAGACACCAAAGGGTAGGGGATACACAGATCAATGATTCATTCTGAAAGATCCTGAGACATTTCAATATCCATCCATCAAGGGGGAGTTCAGAATACATCAATATCACAAGCCCTGGAGAACAGGCAAATATCAAGCAAGTAACAATACATAACTAAAAGGGAAGTGAATCAAAATATATTTCCTTGCTATATAATATTGTTTGATATATACAATGTGTCATGTACATGATAAAAATGGCTAAGCTAGTCTGTATAGGAAAATCCAAGACAATCTACAAATAAGTGGATATGTGCGCTATCAAATCTAACATGGCATCCCTCTTAGATGAAGGGGGTAACCCTGTGAGCTCCTGCCCAAGGGTATTAACGCGAGCCAAGAGATCCACAGCCATCTGTATGGTGACACTACGCTCATCAATGAACGTGCTCATCTCTGCAATGATATCAGTAGTATGGGACCTCAATGCTGTACTATCTGTAATAGTGGCATCTCGAGCAGATATATAGCACCATCTCGCTCAATAACAACTGCATCTCTAGATGATTTGGCATCGTCCCGCTCAGCAACAGCGGTGTCTCTATGAGCTAAAGCATTATCTCTCTCAACTAGAGCGGCATCTCTGCCAGAAAGAGTTGTCAATAGTAAGGCCCTAGCCTGATCCCTCTCAAATGTCATCAGATGCAGACTCTGCTCTAAATACTCTGCTGAATGTGAAGTCACAATAGTAGGAATACTGGGAGAATCAACAAGAGCTGTTGACAACCCAACAAATAGCTCATCCTCAATCGGAGAATCAGGGTCCTTCATAGGCTCCCCACTGTCAGAATCAATCTCCAGCTCTGTGGATAAAACCTAGTCGATGCAATCTCTGCCTCCAGCCATACGAAATACTCTGCAGAACGACCTGGATGGCTAGTAGTAAAATTAGCCCTCTCACGCTGGGCCCAACAAGCATAAATCCTAGACAAATCCTCTACTTACAAATGCCGAGAAGATAAACGCTGACCCAATGCCCCCTCAAAGGGATAACATCCTGAAATTGGTCAAATTGCGCCATCACAGCCAGTGGATGATATATGGTCAAGCCCCTCAAACCAACCAGAGGAATATAATCCATGCCAGGTGCATGAGTAATGAAGCTGTAGGGAGAAATAAGCCCTTAACACGGCAGTATATCAAATGGATCCTCAATCCCTGCCAAGAAAATCGACTAAGAAGCAGCGTCTATACACTCCATCGACTAAAAGGAATAAGACATGGCTATCTCATGGGAAAAGAAAATACCCATAGCGTCGAAATGTGCCAATCGGTCTCAAGTGTTTCATGAACCACACGTACAATAATACCAAGCTGCCTGTAAATACCCCCGTAGAATGGGACTGGCAATACGTGGCCGACCTCAAGGTCTCTGCCAGAATCATTGGTAAAATGGTATGTCCCTCCCGAAGAGCTCGCACTGCCATAATCATGTTGATGTCTTAATGATCCATGTATAATGGCATATACAGATACGCCACCAGGCACATCAAGAGTACATTTACTCTAGCAACACGCCAATCATCCTCCGACGTGGTGAAATCCCCAGAGTGCTATACATAACTGTCCAAAGAGCCAAATCTGTCAATCAAAAAATGCATAGACACTACATGCCCTGAGGAGATCTCATCCAGGGCATCTCTGCGCCTCAAACCCGTGAGGGTCATAAACTGTCGGCTTATACCTCCTACAGCCATCCGAGCGCAAGGCATATCCAATGGCAAATCTGTCAGTCGCTTATAATCCTCTAAGGTAGGAGTCAACTCATGGGTGTCAAACCGGAACACATGCCTATCCGGTACCTAGTGCTCCAGTATGGCCTCTACAAAACCCAATGGAACCTGGAACATTAGGAAGGTCATGGAGTGATGCATCAGCTGATCTACTGTCACCCGATCTAGGGAGGACAAATTGTCATACCACAATATCAAACAGAAGGCCGCCAATACCGGTGGGGTATGATCTATCCGGTTAACTGTCGATGAAGACATCTGTAGGGTCGTGTCATAAGACCATCCAGAGGTCAATTTTGTACTCATCTCTGGGCATACATATTCATAACATAATACATACATGATAAACAATAGATGATAATATGATATAAGGAATGGAAAATAGTATACATACATTCCTAAGTAAATCATCATCTAATACATCATCTTTGTATACAGCTAGAAAATATAGGGAAATGGGGCACAACCGCCCAAAAATCCATATGCAACTATCCCAGATGGGTCCCACCCTCTCCTGCTCGATCCAATTTGAGTTACAAAGGAGGTCCCACAAGCTAAAAAGTCAAATTAGGAAAAAAGACGCTACGCGATTAAGCAAAAATGCCTGAAATCCTGATTTTCAGAGACCAAACTATGGGTCTACATATCAGTCATTGTTATTCACCTAAACACAGGGTTCACAATGTCGAAGATCACAGCTATTGCAATTTACACTGGGAAATACCTTGCGAATGTCTAATGCCATCAAATTGGGGTCGTAACTCCAATCACAAACATACATTTCATTAAAAATTTCTCCCCAGTTGAGATTTCACACATGTTCAGCCGTTGAAGGACATTTTAAAGAAGGTCAAGTAGCCTTGATGTTATCAGCCATTGGCAAGTAAATCCAGCGAAGCATCGAAGGTGGACCGATGATGTTCATCTATTGAAGTACATTTCAACGAAGGTCAAGCAGCCTTGACGTCGTCAGCCGTTGGTAAGTAAATCCAGCGAAGCATCAATGATAGTGCGTTGATGTTAGTCATTTAAGCACATTTCAGCGAGGGTCAAACATCCTTGATGTTGTTAGCCATTGGCAATTAAATCTAACGAATCATCGGAGGTGGTCCGATGAGGTATCATCTGTTGAAGTACAATTTAATGAAGGTCAGGCATCCCTGACAACACAAGTTATTGGCAGTAACTCCAGCAAAGCATTAGAAATAACTGTCGATACAAACCAGGAAAAACCATCCTCATCGGGGAGGACCGATGATGGAATCTGTTATACAAATCTTCATCAGACAGAGCATAACTCCCCAAGAGTCTCTTGTACATGAGAAGAACATCTTCAGTATAAAGTCTGTGATGAGGGTTAAGGACTTTGGTGATAACCCCAATGTTAACATCATCTGGTCTTATTTAATGGAGCAGCCTCCATTCCATACATTTAGCATACATTTGCATCATGTTTCATTACATTGCATCATATTTATCTTGTCAAATTTCAAGTGTCTAATGGTCTTTATCATATCCATGCCATTACACTGCATGAATATGATAAAGAGGGGCATTTGTATACACTCAAAATTTTACATTCCTGTTACTAACCCTACAGGAGGGCAAAATCGTCTTCTAGAGATAATCATGGAAGTCAAATCAGCTCAATCCCGGAGACAACCTAAGGATACTCAATTTTCAAGTTCGGAGACAACCTCAAGATACTCAGTTGCAGTCTCGGAGACAACCTCGGGAGTTTCAGTTCCAACCTCGGAGATAACCCCGAGGGCTAAAATTCTAGTTCCGAAGATAACCCCATAATAGTCAGTTTCAACCCTGGACACAACCCCAGGACACTCAGTTCCAACCCCAGAGATAACCCCGGGAGGTTAAGACACCTCAGAGATAACCTTGAGCAACGACTTCTACATCTGCACAGAATAGGAGATAACCCTGGTGAGGGGAAAAATCGTCATTTTGCCACCTCGATACTACATTCACGCCATCTCAACATCATTTCATCTCACATTTCATACAGAAGTCTCCCACAAGAACCATAGCTCAAAATCCCGAGTGACTACTACACAAGACAACACACTAGATAGAATTTGAAGACTTGAAGATCTGGTCATGGGCCCATCTTCCCGGCTACGTACAATCTCTTATCCCATGTCATTGTGTAGCTCACTACATTAACATTTTGAAAAGGTATAGCATGCCTTAATCGGATGCCCAGACCAAAAGTTATAAAGGTTCAAGCGGACAACGCGCTGCACGAGTGCGCGCTCTTCGAGATAGCGGGACCCACATAGCCCGGGGCAACATGGACAGTCGCAGGTAGACCTGTGGCTGCCGCTGGTAGACCTACGGCAAGTTGGTCTATAAATAGTGGCCTTAGGGTGGCCATTTCAAGAACAGAAAGTGCAAGGAAGCCCTGCCTATTTCACTCTGTACACACTTTTATAATGCTCCAAATTGAGTGCTTTTTTCTTAACACTTGCGAGCTTGTGTTTTACAACATACTGAAATTTAACCTGTGGAAATAGAGTTTTCAGGCATCAAAAGCTATCTGAAGTCTTCTTGGCAACCCACTGTAACATATTTCAGATTTTTAATTTTTTTCTCACTTCTATACATACATATCTACTTACGTTGATAGTCACTTCGTGTGGATATGCCCGGATCGTCGATCCGTAACTATTTATTACTTATATATATATATATATATATATATATATATATATATATATATATATATATATATATATATATATTTCCATCAAACTCTGTTTGATTGAGCCTGGATATACATCCGGAGTGTTTACTACTTTTGTATATATATAAATACTTATATATATACTTATTGTCATCAAATTGTTTAATTGAGTCTAGATATACATCCGGTACGTTTACCGCTTATATATATATATATATATATATATATATATATATATATATATATATATATGGGGTTACATCCACAGCAACCGCCTTTTTTGGTCCCATGTTGTAGCAGCTGAAGAAAAAAAAATTATAACAAGCCGCTACATGTTATAGCGGCTGGACCAAAAAGGTGTTGCTCCCAGCAACTAGTTGTTATGGATGCAACCCCTGTATATACATACATACATACATATATATATATATATATATATATATATATATATATATATATATATATATATATATATATATATATATATATATATATATATAGCTTTTATATATACATAGTTGTTTATCAGCAAGCGGGTTAGATTTGCCTAAATCTGGCTATTTCTCATTTTGACCAATTCATGGTGACTAAACTGGAACCGTTGAAGCTGGAATGCTTAGATTTACTCAAATCTAATTCATTTTCTAGCTTTTTATACAGGCTAGATTTGTCTCGATATGGCTATTTATCACTTTAACCGTTTCATGGCTACTAAACTTGAACCGATGAAGCTGAAATAGTTTTGATTTATTCAAATATAGTTCTTATTTTAGCTTTTGTACATATTGCTTTATCATGTGAGCCTAGGAATCATGTATTCATTGTAACAACACGGAGAATCCGGATTGTTCAAAATTTAAGTTTAAAGAATTAGCTAGTAATAAAATGAATTTTTACTAATACTATTGTGTGCTATGTGTTTATTAATCGTTTTATAACCTTGTATGATTATAAGTCAGGAGGATTCTGGCTACGAGCTACACTGAACGAGTAAGAATTTTTAAGACGAAAATAAAAATTTTCCGGGAGCAAAAATATTTCCGGGGAAAAAGACAAAATAGGCACTATTCACCCGACGAAACCCTAAGGGTTAGGGTTTGAATAGCATAAGCCTTTTCGAGAGTTCGGTATGTAATAACATTCTGTCGAAAGATTTGATGATAATATATCGTGAAAAGTTAAGTAAGCCGATAAAAGTTTTTCTCGAAAAACGTGCAGAAATCAGACGAAATAAAAATGACGAAAAGTACTGCTATGTACTTTTCACTCGTTTAACTACGTTAGGGTAAAACATGAAGGAAAACGCTTAACGCCAAAAATTACTTTTCAGTTTTTTGAAAATCCGAAGAATACGTAAAAGTTAATCAGTAAAAGAAAAACGAAATATCCAAAAATATTTGGATTCCGAGAATCGCAGTTTTCGAACTGTCGAACGAAACCCGAAAGACGGAATCATAAAACTTCCAAGGGAAGCTATGTGAATAGTAAGGAGGTGTATTGAGGAGGTGGGAATAGTATGGAGGTGTGAATAGTAAAGAGGTTAGGGGGCAAAAAGACTAAAATACCCCTAGCCTTAGTTTTCTATAAATAGGAAGCTTATTTCATTTGTTTGGAAATTTGAAAATTGTCCAACATTTAAGAAAGAGAGAGAGATATTTCAGATGAGGGAGAAGAGGAAAAGGAGGAGGAAAAGTTGCTCGTGAGCAAACTTTGTCCGACGGAAAGAGATTAAAGAAGGAAGGTAATTCGAAACCTAACTTCTATATAATTTTCTTTAAGTTTTTTATGTTTAAAACATAACTTAAGGAAGATAAGAAGTAGATAAGGTTAGAAATGATTTCATATGGTTGAAATCATGAGAAAATAAAGAAATAAGAATTAGAAATTTAGTTTATAAATTTCTCAAGGAAGTATAAGATTCGTAATGAATTGGAACGATACGAGTGGATTATATGAATGAGTAGCTGAAATAAGTAAGGAATGGTGTTCTATAACATCAAATTCCAAGAAAAAATGAAATCGTAATCCAAAATATCGATTAAAAATGAAGAACGAACAAAGAACACGAAGAACACGCGAAGAACACGAAGAATGTTGTTGATAGACAAATTTAAAACCATCGTAGGATAATTGTAATTGATGGATAATTAAAACCATCGCGTATAAGTTAATTTCTTATTGTTTGGTTAGGAACGGTAGAAATGCTCATGAAGAACGGATTAAAACTTAACTATAACGAAGTTATGGCGAAGTTATGGCGAAATTTCGTAAAAAATGAACGAGAATTAGAAAGTTAGTAAATGAACCTGAACGTGTAGGGTTTCATAAGAATGTAAGGGAACATAAAAAACGTGAGTCGTGGACTCAAGAACAAACGAGTTCCGAGTTCGGATGACCAAATTACGGACGAACTAACGAAGAACATTAAAAGCATAAAAATGAACGAAGTGTGAAGATCAAGCCAATCGAATAGCACGTTAATGGATTTAGAACGAAGTTCTATCCGATGGAGATTGAAGTACATAAGATAAGGAAGAGAATGGCTTTAGAACGACCTCGTTCTGAGTTATAACGAAGAAGTTATGAGATCGAGAAGTAAGCGTCTCAAATTGGATTTAACACTTAGAGAAATTTCTAGGGTTTAGGCTCGGCGCCGCAGCGCCAGGCTGGGGAGGTTATGCAATGCTAAGTTGCACCGCAGCTCGAGAGGAAATAAAGAGTTTGGCATCGTAGTGCCAGACCAAGGAAGAGAGGTGACGTGGGCTTGCGCCGCAGCGCGAGAGATAATGAAGAGAGTGGCGCCGCAGCGCCGGTTCAGGGAAAAAGCCCGGTAATGAGCTTTTATCTGCTCAAAACCTTGGAAAAGTGTAACGAAAGCTAATGAACATGTAGTTCATCGAATGTAACTCTTAATCTAATGAATTAAACATGTAGTAAAGGTTGAACAGAAAGATTAAACGAGATTAAAAGACAAAGAATATAAACGCGGGTTACGTAACCGATGTCCGGGGACCGTAGTCGCGATGAACGAACATAAGGGATTGCTATGGTTATGATTCCTTAGACATTGAGCGACAAGGGGAATGAATAACATTTCGATGTTATGTTATTATAGTGAGAGATAAGTGTAAGCGTATAGATGCTGTGAACGCAATGCTATTGCGATGAACGATCGGTCTTAGCATACAACGATTAATATGACTTCGACACTAAGAACGAGTAATGAACATGGGGTTCATGCAATGAATAACAAAAGTATTAATAAGATATGAATTATCAATAAAACCGTAATGAATGAAAGGTAATAAGATTAATGAAAGCCGAATGGGAGGCAGATAAAGAATGAATCTTGAGGTATGGCATTTAGTTGCCAGAAAGCCGTAAGGAATAAGAAAATGACTTAACGAACGTTATAGTTTAATAGTTCGGATAAGTTAGATGAATTTAGGTTGTGGTACAATCGTAACCGTTGATAGTTGACATATGGGAGTTGGGCTAAACAATTCTATTAGAGAGGGAAGGTATATACGAAACTGGCAACCGATGTAACTCACTGTGATGGCAGTGAAGATGAGATGGGAACTTATTTGTTGGTTGTTTGTGGGAAACCACTCAGAGTACCATATGGACTACTAGTAGAGAAGCGATGTGTGCTGAGTTCTATAGAAGTTATAAGAAGAAGATAATAATGTAAATCATCAAGATGATGAACGTTTTGAGTAAGACATCTCCCTATGTCATGAAGCCGTAAACTGGTAAAGGAAGTTAGTCACGTAAACTTATATTATAAGAACGCGAACCCTAAGAAGTAAAGTTAAGAAAACTAATGCGTAAGTTTAATATATGACTAATTGGTGTTTATACTTTCTCCTTATGTGCTACATAGGAATTGGATTGAGCAGTTTAGCGTAAGTTGTAGCTGTGCGTAAGGCAAATTTCCTAACTTTATTCATATTCTAAATGAATGTTAGTTTCTTAAACTTCTCAGATGTTGAACTTGAGAAGTTCTGTCTATGTACGAATGTGTGATATTTGTACAAGGTGGTAGAACGTATGAGGCCTTGAGCCATAATGTGAACACTTCAATGTTTCTATGATATGAATTGTTATGTGATTGAGTTGTTCAATACAAGTATTTTCTGTTTATATATGAACCGTTATTATTCAGTTTGTGCTAATGATTCTAGCCAGACAGGATGTATATGAAAAAGGTAGAAGAATGAAAGTATTTCAAAGTGAAAGTGAATATGGTTTTAAAATGATAGGAATCGAGATTATTCCTAGTATTCAAGCTGCTTCATAGCCTTTGTTCGGTTATCGAAGTTCTAAAGAAATGTTTGAGTTCTAAAAGTTGTTTGTTCAACTGTTATAACTTGCTGGGAAATTGAATGCTCACACTTGCTTTAAAATGAAAAACATTTTCAATGAACGAGGTTAGAAGAACTTAAGGATCCCGTAAAGATCAAGCTGACGGTATCCAGATGAAGAATCATTCAGAATGTGAATGAGCGAGAAGATCAAGTGAAGGCTTGTAATGTAGAAAGATGAAATCGAATTATAGACTAGTGTAATGAACTGTTATGTATCCTTGGTGGCAGATAAAAGTCACTCTTGTAAAATGAAATGAATAATGTAATTATCATTATTTATAATGAAAGAGGTTATAAGGTTTCCATAACCTGAGATTTGAGAGTGTATGTTGTTATATTTTAGTATATAATAATGTATGTTGGTTGAATGATGTACTCGTGACGTACGGAATCTGGGTGTAAAGATAGATCGGATTTCGGGGCGTTACAAGTTGGTATCAAAATTGATAGGTTATAAACCTTAGGTAGGAGTACCTAAGACTATAATCGTAGAGAGAAGGATAAGAAGATCACCACGTGATCATAGTGAATCGTAGTAACAGATGAGCTGTTAAACGATAAATGATGTATAGCAAATGCTATGTATGAATGGTACTACGAGGTAGTACGGGAAGAAGAACTCAGATTGAGTTGAGAAGGATAGCATACGAATTAAAGAAAATTCGTATTAAGTAAAGAGAAATTTAGAAGTTGTAAAATTTCAATTGAGGACTCATGTGATAGCTGAGTTGTATGAACCTTTGTTATGGGCAGAGGTTTGTGCTTGGTGTAACAATTGCTTAGCTTATTATAGTGATAATCATTAGAATTGGTTGCGCTATCAAGATGTATATGACGAGAAGGTGAATCTTTTCTCATGTATATACTTGGTAGGTAGAGAACGATAAGGTAGGTGCGAGTTCTTGAAACTCATACTTATGGTAAGTTTGTGATTCATAATAATATGGTATGTTTTTGAACGTCTCAGCGAATGGACGCCTATGGTCTGACTAGATAGTTCTTAAACTCATATTATTGTGGAAAGTTCTTGAACTCATTATGTGTGGTAAGTTGATGGACTGTACTAAGGTATATGGATGTTTAGACTGAAAACATATTATTTTTAGTAGGCTTAGTATTGAAGGTGCTAGAGAAGATTAAGTATTGTCGAAGTAAGACAATGAAGGAAGATGGAGAATAGAATATACCAAGTCATCTAGCTATGCTAGATTTCAAACTTCATTGAAATTGTGCTTATGTGTGCATTTAAAAAGGAAAGGATTGGTTCAATTTTTGGAACCAACAGATTTTAAAAAAGTGGTATTCTTTGTATGTCTACGGTAATTGTTTCAGTTGGACAGAAATTGATTTGAAATATCAAAATAAATTTTATATCATCCGTGCATTTGATGCAAAGATGGTAAAAGGATGGAGTTATTAATGCAATTGAACCTAGTGTTGAATGTGATCTTAGGATCAACAACCCGCTATGGTATAATATATAATGACGAAGTCACAAACTGACGAGGTCCTCAACGTACTGTGAAAAGTATGGTATTATTACGTCATAAAACGTTTTAATGTATTGCGAAAAGAATTTTAAAGAAGTAGTTGACGTTAATTGACTTTACTAGACGAATGTTTCACGTTGATATCTAATTTATTGGTATGGTCTAAGCTACTTGATTTAACTAGACAAATGGTATCTCATGTTTAAAAGAAAATCGAGATTTCTTTGAAAAAGTTGTGCCAAACAAAATTATTTTGGTGTGGAATCTAATGATTGAGTCTGAGGAGAACATGGAAGAGGTAGTTTACTTTCTTTGTGATTGTAAACTGACCGTGGAAGAAAGGTTACGGCGTTATGTTGTTAAACCTAGTAAGAGTTCATGGTCAATTTGACCCATTAGCAAAAGTATGAAATGTTTTAAAAAGGAAATTTTATATTCCTCGTTATTCCTTCTACTTCATGATTCTTGATAGGTTATGGGGGTTAGGAATGAGAGAAAGATAAGAACTCCGTTGAAAAGAAATTGAGGAGAAGGGTAAGCTAAAATTTTAAGGATGAAAATCTGTGAAGGGGTGAATGTAATGACCCGGGTAAGGGTGTGGTTTTAAGAAATTCCGAGGACGAAATTTTTATAAGGGGGGAAGTGTAACAACCCGAAGAATTCAGATTGTTCAAAATTTAAGTTTAAAGAATTAGTTAGTAATAAAATAAATTTTTATTAATACCATTCTGTGCTATATGTTAATTAATCGTTTTATAACCTATGATGATTATAAGTCGGGAGGATTCTGGCTACGAGCTAGACTGAACGAGTAAAAATTTTTAAAACGAAAATAAAAATTTTCTAGGAACAAAAATATTTCTAGGGAAAAAGACGAAATATGCACCATTCACCCGACGAAACCCTAAGGGTTAGGGTTTGAATAACTTAAGCCTTTCTGAGAGTTTGGTATGTCGAAATGAAATTTCGTCAAAAGATTTGACGATAATATATCGTGAAAAGTTAAGTAAGCCAATAAAAGTTTTTCTCGAAAAACGTGCAGAAATCGGATGAAATAAAAACGACGAAAAGTACTACTATGTACTTTTCACTCGTTTAACTACGTTAGGATAAAACGTGAAGGAAAATGCTTCACGCCAAAAAGTGTTTTTTCAGTTTTTCAAAAATTCGAAGAATACGTAAAAGTTAATCGGTAAAGGAAAGACGAAATATCCAAAAATATTTGGATTCTAAGAATCGCAGTTTTTGAACTGTCGGACGAAACCTGAAAGTTGGAACCACGAAACTTCCAAGGGAATCTATGTGAATAGTAAGGAGGTGTGGATAGTAAAGAGGTTAGGGGGCAAAAAGACTAAAATAACCCTAGCCTTGGTTTTCTATAAATAGGAAGCTTATTTCATTTGTTTGGAATTTTGAAAATTGTCCAACATTTGAGATAGAGAGAGAGAGAGAGAGAGATATTTCGGATGAGGGAGAAGTGGAAAAGGAGGAGGAAAAGTTGCTCGTGAGCAAACTTTGTCCGACGAAAAGAGATTAAAGAAGGAAGGTAATTCGAAACCTAACTTCTATATAATTTTCTTTAAGTTTTATATGTTTAAAACATAACTTAATGAAGATAAGAAGTAGATAAGGTTATAGATGGTTTCATATGGTTGAAATCTTGAGAAAATAAAGAAATAAGAATTAGAAATTTAGTTTATAAATTTCTTAAGGAAGTATATAAGATTCGTAATGAATTGGAACGATCTGAGTGAATTATATGAATGAGTAGGTGAAATAAGTAAGGAATGGTGTTCTATAACATCAAATTCCAAGAAAAAGTGAAATAGTAATCCAAAATATCGATTAAAAATGAAGAACGAACGAAGAACACGCGAAGAACACGAAGAACACGAAGAACGCTATTGATGGACAAATTTAAAACCATCGTAGGATAATTGTTGTCGATGGACAAGTTTAAAACCATCGCGTATAAGTTAGTTTCTTATTGTTTGGTTAGGAATGGTAGAAATATTCTTGAAGAACGGATTAAAACTTAGTTATAACAAAGTTATGGCGAAATTTTATAAAAAATGAACGAAAATTAGAAAGTTTGTAAATGAACCCGAACGTGTAGGGTTTCATAAGAAGGTAAGCGAACACAAAAAATGTGAGTCGTGGACTCAAGAACAAACGAGTTCCGAATTCGGATGACCGAATTATGAATGAACGAACGAAGAACATTACAAGCGTAAAAATGAACGAAGGGTGAAGATCTAGCCAATTGAATGGCATGTTAACGGATTTAGAATAAAGTTCTGTCCAAGGGATATTGAAGTATATAAGATAAGGAAGAGAATAGCTTTAGAACGACCTCGTTCTGAGTTATAACGAAGAAGTTACGAGATCAGGAAGTAAGCGTCTCAAATTGAATTTAACACTTAGAGAAATTTCTAGGGTTTAGGTTCGGCGCCGCAGCACCAACTATGCCTTGAGAGGTGGCGCCGTAGCTCCAGGCCGGGGAAGTTGTACACTGCTAAGTCACACCGCAGCGTGAGAGGAAAGGAAGAGTTTTGCGCCACAGTGCCAGACCAAGGAAGAGAGGTGACGTGGTCTTGCACCGCAGCGCGAAAGATAATGAAGAAAGTGGCACCGTAGCGACGGTTCAGGGAAAAAGCCCGATAATGAGCTTTTATCTACTCAAAACCTGGGAAAAGTGTAACGAAAGCTAATGAACGTGTAGTTCATCGAAAGTAACTCTTAATCTTGTGAATTAAACCTTTTGTAAAGGTTGAACAGAAAGATTAAACGAGATTAAAAGACAAAGAATATAAATGTGGTTCACGTAACCGATGTACGGGGACCGTAGTCGCGATGATTGAACATAAGGGATTGCTATGGTTGTGATTCCTTAGACGTTGAGCGATGAGGGTAATGAATAGTATTTCGATGTTATGTCATGATACTGAGAGATAAGTGTAAGCGTATAGACGCTGTGAACACAACGATGTTGCGATGAATGATCGGTCTTAGCATACAACGATCAGTAAGGCTTCAACACTAAGAACGAGTAATGAACATGGGGTTCATATAATGGATAACGAAAGTATTAATAAGATATGAATTATCAAAAAAGCCGTAATAAATGAAAGGTAATAAGATTAATGAAAGCCGAATGAGAGACAGATAAAGAATGAATCCTGAGATATGGCGTTTAGTTGCCAGAAAGTCGTAAGGAATAAGAAATTAACTTAACGAACATTATAGTTTAATAGTTCGGATAGGTTAGATGAATTTAGTTTTTGGTACAATCGTAACCTTTGATAATTGACATATGGGAGCTGGGCTAAATAATTCCTTCAGAGAGCGAAGGTATATACGAAACTGGCAACTGATCTAACTCACTGTGATGGCAATGTAGATGAGACGGGAACTTGTTTATTGGTTGTTTGTGGGAAACCACTCAGAGTACCATATGGACTACTAGCAGAGAAGCGATGTGTGCTGAGTCCTATAGAAGTTATAAGAAGAAGATAAGAATGTAAATCATCAAAGATGATGAACGTTTTGAGTAAGACATCTCCGTATGTCATGAAGCCGTAAACTGGTAAAGGAGGTTAGTCGCGTAAACTTATATTGCAATAGCGCGAACCCTAAGAAGTAAAGTTAAGTAAACCAATGTGTAAGTTCAATATATGACTAATTGGTGTTTATGTTTTCTCCTTATGTGCTACATAGGAATTGGATTGAGCAGTTCAGCGTAAGCTGTAGCTGTGCGTAAGGCAAGTATCCTAACTTCATTCATATTCTTTAATGAATGTTGGTTTCTTAAACTTCTCAGATGTTGAACTTGAGAAGTTCTGTCTATGTGCGAATGTGCGATATTTGTACAAGGTGGTAGAATGTATGAGGCCTTGAGCCACAATGTGAATACTTCGGTGTTTCTATGATATGAACTGTTTTGTGATTGAGTTGTTCAATACAAGTATGTTCTATTTATATATGAACCGTTATTATTAAGTCTGTGCTAATGATTCTAGCCAGACAGGATGTGTATGAAAAAGGTAGAAGAATGAAAGTATTTCAAAGTGAAAGTGAATATGGTTTTAAAATGATAGGAATCGAGATTATTCCTATTATTCAAGCTGCTTCGTAGCCTTTATTCGGTTATCAAAGTTCTAAAGAAATGTTTAAATTCTGAAAGTTATTTATTCAACTGTTATGACTTGCTGGGCAATTGAATACTCACACTTGCTTTAAAATGAAAAACATTTTTAGCGGACGAGGTTATAAGAACGTAAGGATCCCATAAAGATCAAGCTGACGGTATCCAAATGAAGTGTCATTCAGAATGTGAATGAGCGAGAAGATCAAGTGAAGACTTGTAATGTAGAAAGATGAAATCGAATTATAGACTAGTTTAATGAACTGTTATGTATCCTTGGTGGCGGATAAAAGTCACTCTTGTAAGATGGAATGAATAATGTAATTATCATTATTTGTAATGAAAGAGGTTATAAGGTTTCAAGAACTTGAGATTTGAGAGTGTATGTTGTTATATTTCAGTATATAATGATGTATGTTGGTTAAATGATGTACTCGTGATGTACGGAATCTGTGTGTGAAGATAGACCGGATTTCAGGGTGTTACATTCACAGATTCAGTTTCTAAATCTAGATTCGGTTCCCGTGATGGACATTTTCAACTGCAGCCATCTTGTAAATTATTCACGGTGTCTGAATTTTCTTTTATGGCTCTCATACCCACAAGGAGTTCGGCATTGCTATGTATCTTATTTTCTCGAAGATGCCTCGCATCTCGAAAATAATAAAAGCAATCCAGTCGAACACATAATAAAATAGAAGTATCAAAGGCCTCAATTACTATATAACACAAGGGTTTGAAAAACCTGCTTTACAAAACATCATTGATATATCTTGTTAAAGTTGAAATTTTATACAAAATTCAAACCCTTTGTATATAGGTACAAACGAGGCATAGCACTACTTTCAAATAACTGCACATAGACCCACACACACACACGCACACACACACATTCAGATAAAAGTTTAAATTGAAAAGTGGCGGTAATCGTGTTATCACGAAAATTGGGGGGTACCTAAAACTTCCCTCCGCTTAATCAAGCCCCCGGACCCTAACGAATTTTGGTTTTGCAGACCAGTTGAACAGTGTCACAAGACTAGGTTTATGTGCAAACCTTTTCTCGGTTGAGTTGGTGCAACCATTTAAAAATACAAACTGGCAACTCTTACAGTCAAATCGTTGACATATACATGTCGGACCTTTTCAAACTCGTTTTTTTAAATAAATCTCACCTAACATGAGAACACCAAAAGACAAGAATAGGAATGGACAAATAAAAATCTCGATATCGACATTAACATTTATATTTTCACAATTGGTTTAATTATGGTGATGTAATTATTTAATTTTTCGCATTTGATGAATGATTTAAGATTAAATGAGCTGGGATTTATTGGTTTAAGTTTTATAACCCTTTAATGGGAAGATTTATTGTTTAAATTTTATTATATTTGGGTAGTTAGAAATGAATGATTGTACAGTAAGTACCAAATCATGTGGGAATGAAGTACCCAGATTTGGGGGCGTCACATATATATTTATAGATTTCATTAAAAAGGAAAGCTTCATAACCTAATTATACATTACGTGAGATAATTAAATAGCCTAATGGTTATGCTAATAAAGAAAAGTTAGTATTTAATATGTATACTAACTTAAGTAGATAATTTTATTATTGAAAGTGATTAGTAATTTTAATCCTAATTCTAGTAAACCTAATTCTAGTAAACCCAATTAGGTTACGAGTTAAAGAGATATATATAAGTAATTAAATTCCATAATATTGGAAATAAAAACCCTAAATGAACAATTAGGGTAATGTATATTAAAATTGTTAAACTATGTTTACTACATAGCCCAAAATAATTAAAGGAGAAGCCCAAAAGAAATAAAATGCAAACCAATACTTAACCCACTTGATTAAAGGTATTTTAGACTTTTGATTAATCAAATTTGTGCATTTAAAATAAAAGAAAAATGGAGGGGATATTGGGCAAGGAGTAGCCGGCCACATTAGGCCTTTTAAGGCAACAATTTTAGGATAATCAAGTTCCTTAAATAGAAATTCTTACAAGGACAAGTGTGTACATCTCCCATTGGTGGAAAATCTAATTAGCATCCTTAATGACATGATTAGGCTTAATTAGAAGAGATAAGGCTAAACTTTTTATCCAAAGGACAAAAAGAATATGGGGGATATTAGCTTAATCGCCAACATTTCATCTTCATTTTTCATTTCATTTCTCCTATCATTCTTCTTCTTCTATTTTCTCCCAAACTAGCAAAATACAATGAGAGAGAGAGAGAGAGAGAGGTTCGGATATTGGGGAGGGAGAGAAGAAAGTTGTTCATGCATCCCAAGTTCATAAGTTACTTTGGAAAAAAAGGAGGACATCCCACAAGACTAGGTAAGAAAATCAAATCCTAGTCTTTATGTTTTGTATGTTTTATGTAATCTTGTGATAGATTCATAGAAGTGCAAGTTCTAAAAGGCTAGAATCTTATGAGGATGATAAATCTTAAGTATAATATGTTTAACTTGTTGAACTATATAAGTTGTGTTGGAAAATTTGGAAAAAATGAAGTTAAAGGAGTTTTTGAGAAAATTTATTTTAAATGGGTGATCTATGCTTTTCATTTTATAAATCCTGGTATGCTAGAACTATGAGTTAAGGGCAAAACCTCTTTGGAAGCATGTAAAAATGTTTAAAAAATGAACAAGATTTAGATTTATTACCAAAACCCTCCAACTATGAAATCATGTTGCATATCCAGCCACTTTTGGGCTATTTTTCGAGACCAAAACATATCCAAATTTGATGTTTGATGAATGCAAAATGTAGTTCGGGAATATACGAATCCAATGAGACTAACTGGACCTAAATCGAAGTTGTAGATTTCATTTTATTCAAGTTTTAATGAAGGACCCCAAATTTGGAAAAATCAAAAAATATTACAAAACATACTGTCGGTTCACTGTTCACCGAACCGGCGCAGATTTTTTGGCGACTGGTTCGGCCCTTTTCTGGCAGGTTCCGGCAACGGTTCTTGAACCCAAATTTTTCTAAAATTATGAAGAATATTAAGATAATTAATTCAAAATTTTTCGAAACAGTTATGTAATTATTAAGTAATTAGTGGTTTAAACTCATTTAAATCATTTAAAACTTACTAATTTATACTTTTTAATGTCATTAAATGATTATTAAACTAATTACATGTAATTTAAATATAATTAACTATTTAATTATTATCTAAGTGTTATTAGGTGATAATTAAGTAGAGATAGCATTAATAAATTAAATTATTTAAATAAGACTAAATAATAAATACAGTTAAACTATTGATTAATTAATATTAAATAATGATTAAAGAAGGCTTAAGTAAGATTATATAATAATGATGTAATTACTTACTTAAATTGACATAATATTTATAAAATAGTTATTTATTATTTAGTTAATATTAAATAATAAATAATAACAAATGATAATTAATTATTCTTAAGCTTATTAAGAAAGAATAATTAAAGACATATAAAGTAAATTAATTATTTATTTTTCAAGGATAAATAAATAATTAATTAATATTACATAAGGACAAATGTTATTTAATTGTTTATTTATTAATAATAAATGAATAATTAAATACTAATGAAGAAAATAAATCAATTATTTATTATTCAAGGATAAATGATTAATTAATTATTACTTAATTAATATTAAATAATAATTAAAGACAAATAATGTTAATAATTTAATTATTCATTGTTTAATTAACATTAAATAATAAGTATATGTAATTAGCTTTTATTTATTAAATAATAACTAAAGGTAATTACTTAATTACTATTTAACAAATATTAAATGGTAATTAAACGAAGATAGAGTTAATAAATCAAGATAATTTATAAATTGACTCATTAATAAACAATTATAATAAATTGTTTAAGGTTCTAATAAGTTTTTATTACTTAAGAAAAACCTTATAAATTTATTAAATCATTAACCTAAGATTTATTAAATATCTTATAAGATTAATGATGGTACATTATATTATGTGTACCTTGTGATTGAATTATTTGCTAGATAATAGCTTAAGTAAGTGTATAGACGTACAATAATACGCAATACTAATTAGTAAACCAACATTGTCAATGCTAGGTCGTTCAAAGAGTTTTAATTAAAGTTAGTTAGCCGTAGCTCGTCGAACATGCAAGTTCCCTAACTCAAACTTGAGTTATTATTTTGGAAGTATGTTAGTGAATAATTATTGTTGATTATTCACATCTATACTAATTATTGAGATTCACACTTTTTGCAATTGAATTCCTGTTCTATTATTATTGAACTGCGAATTAGATTAAAAGTTCTTCATTCATGAAATATTTATGAGATAGATCTATGCTAATTGTATCATATAGATCAAAACATATATAAATTTGTTAAACTAAATGTGTTATAAAAAGCTGTTCTTATTAAATTGATATGATAAGAACTCTTGAGTGAGAAAAGGACGAATTTGAATAAAACATGATATCAATGCTAGATTATTAAGTGTTTATGCATAAATCATGGGGTATGAAAGGTTGATCCCCTTGATTACCAAAACTTATTAAAAGGTCTAATTTAAATGTTGAGAACATTGGTAAATGTTCATGGTTATTTCAAACCACTCAGTACCTGTTATTCAATTATTCGAATATTCAATTGTTAATTATTAATTTATGTTCCTTCACAATTTTATATCGTTGTTGAACATTAAAAGCAAAACTTTTTTCCAATCATGATATATCTCCCTTGTATATAAACTTGCTAAGTAAATTAGTTACTTACCCTTGCTATATCATGACATTTATTTAAGTTAAGGCATAATCGTCCGAAGGGGACAAAGGAAAGGGGAAGGTTCAAGAGTAGATGCTTGAAGAAACTTATGTATTAGTTTATTTTAAATGTTATTTGGTTATGTAAACTCTTTATAGTATTAGAAGTATGTTTCAATTAAGGTTAGTGAACCTTGGGACCACGTGCAAGACTTTATTATTACGATAAACAATATATGTTTATTCTTCCGCATTAGTTAGAATGTATGTTTGTTGTTAAGTATCGTGAACACCGAATTCAAGGTTAGGAAACCCGAATTTGGGGGTGTCACAATAATGATAATAATAAAATCGAAATAGAAATCCTCCCAATATAGGGTTACAACAACTTAAAGGTATAAATCCTAGGTTATCTAACCTTAATACATCAAATGCGGAAACATCATAAACAAATGAGTCTTAAACATCACATCATAAGTCTTAACATAATAGTTCTCAAATAATAATAACAAGTCTTCATCACTTGCTTGTTTTGCCTTTGCCCTTACTTGTGGATGACTCATCAACTCTTTCAATCTTAGCTGCAATGTTATTATGAAAGAGTGAGCAACAATTGCCCACAAGTTTAACAATAGAATAATAATAACATGCAAATAAACAATGGATACTGAACCAAAAGAAGTGTCGACCTTTGAATCAAGATTAGAACAGGAACCAAAAGTACATCTGAGAGTCAAAAGACCATGAACTATGTCCCAGGTTATCAAGTATTTCTACTTTAAACCTTTAACAGTCGTAAAACTATATGGACCTAACATCTTGTACTTAGGAGGATCATCCCTATGTACCATGTATGTGCACAACATCTTAACGCTATTGCATAATATAATCTCCTGTAGTAGGGTTGTTCATCTCAGCTTTGACATTAGAGTCCGCACTAAAGGAAGTTTGGTTTGGATTGATCTCAAGGGAAATTTAGAGTTCAATAATCATCAACTAACGATTAGTTGAATCAATAAGGATTTAATAGTCATTCAAGAGTTTGCTAACAACATAATGTTATAAAGGGGCACAATAGAAATGATACAATACCGTTGAATCATAAGTAGATAAGCATCATATATCAAAGTTATGCTTTCATAAAGAATTAGAAGACTTAACCAAAACTTAGGCATTAAATGTTATAAGAAATCTTGCTTGAATAATAATAAGCTAAGGTTAAACTTACTCAATAAGGTAGAGCAAGAAAAACTTGTACAACTATAATCAAATTAGAGATAAGGAACTTGTTCAATGAAAATAACAATTTTCTCAATGTAGGATTATATAGGGTTTAGAAAAACTTGCTCAACATAAGAGTAAGGTTCAGAAACTTTCTTCGTGCGTAGATTACACGTTAACTATTCACGTTTCTCAATTTATTCCTACATACCATTTACAATCATAATACTAGTTAATTATATCATAACTAGCATCATAAGTTCATTCTATTCTCACTAAACTCTGATCATAATATTAATTCTCACGCATTATTAGACTTCACGAATGACGAGTTAAATACGCATTCGACATATCAATTAAACACGTAAGAACATCATTGACATGTAAAGAATATGTTTTAACATCACATTATATGTTTAATACATTTTCATGTTTATTAGATTAGGTTACAATTACATTTCCTAGACTTGAACAATTAACAATCTCATTTCCGGGTAAAACTGCCAAGTGGCGCTGCAGCTCCACCATTTAAACTAAGACTGGCGCTGTACCTCGGCTGGCGCTGCAGCTCAGACTTTAGGCTTATGTCTGGTGCTGCAGCACGTCTGACACTTTAGCTCAGATTTTAAGCTTAAATCTGGCGCAGCAGCGCGACGCGCTAGTTCCAGAATTTGAAGTTCGCGAAAAAAACACAGAACATGGCCAAATTAGGCCAAAACTTCGTTCAAACAACAAATTCAGTTTCACCCATGTGTTCTGAACTTTACATAAACATTTTATAACATTCTTAGCATGCTTTTAACAACTTTAATCACATAAACAACTGAATTTGAACTCATAATTTTCATGTTCTTGCTATTTTTCAAAGTTTCGTCAAATTTCGTGAAATTGCAAATTACATATTCGTTATAAAACCAAATCCGTCCGTTTAAGTTTTGTTCATTTCGTTTTAACATTTATAAACGTAATATATTATCAATTCACCGATTAATATGCGATTAAAGCATGAATTTTTGCACATATAAGCCATATTCATATGTTCGTACTCTGTAAACTACAAAATTCTAATAAAACACAATTACAAGGATTTGATTACTCTAAAACACATACAAATTATATATAATTGAACTATACATGCTAATAAACATCTAACATCATGTTTTTAACAAATAAATCATGAATTTCAATTAACAAAGAACTTAAATATACGTTCATGGAGAAAAATTAAAAACATGAATTGAAACTTGCGATTAAGAAATTACCCTTGATTATTTGTTTAGAGTGCTAGAATGTGAAAGAAAACTTCTTAATTCTCCAACTACTTCTTCTTCAATCTCACTGACTCTCAAATTTTCTCTCTTTTTCTCTCTGAGTATTCCTAAATTTTTAAAAAAATGAATAGAATGCGTATAAATTTAACCGGTGCGTACATGGGTAGTGGTTAGGCGCAGTATGGCCATAACTGCTTCCATGTCCTCAAGGCCATATTTGACTAGGTTATTTAACTCCCATTTTAATTTATTTTAATTAACTTATTTATTATATAGTTTATTTGTCACACTTTCATTACTCAAATAATATCATTTAAACTCAATTAAATATAAGGCTATATTACCCATTAAATTACATCATCACATAAATATAATTCTCATTTACTAAATATAACACATAATTTATATTCTCAATAAATCTCTAATTAATTATTTAATTAATCAGAACAACGTTAAAATTATTTAACAACTAATTTAATTTAATTATCCCAATTAAATTCACACTTTGAACTATAAAATTATTCCTCACTAGTTTAATTAACGAATTTAATTAACGTGACACACTTAATTAAATTAATTTACCATAATTCCATCCAATAATTAGTTAACGTAATAAATAAATCAACAAAATATTTATTTTATTCAATAAATATTTAGAATTAATTACAAAAGTCTCATTTCACATTCGTCGGTAAGGCACTCCCCTCAACCCATTTAGAGACATAGTCTACTGCCAACAGGATGTAGAGGTTGTTGGAAGAAGATGAAAATGGCTTCATAAAGTTTATCCAACATACACCAAAGATTTTAACTTCAAAAATTGTATTTAATGTCATTTCATTTCGTTTGGAGATGTTACCCACTCTTTGGCATCTACCATAGTATTGCACAAATTTATGGGCATCTTGGAACAAAGTAGACCAACAAAATCCTGCTTGTAGCACTTTGGCGGTCGTCGTCTCAATTTCATAGTGCCCCCCATATACCGATGCGTGGCATATATGTAAGATACTTTCCACTTCACTTTGTGGCACGCACTGATGAATCATTCTATCGACACACTGTATAAACAAAAACGGCTCATCCCACATATACCACTTCACATCATGTAAGAATTTCTTCTTCTGGTACAGTGTCAAATCAGGAGGGAGGATATTACTCACCAAATAGTTGGCAAAATTTGCATACCATAGAAATTCAGCACTCACCCTAAACATTGATCAACATTTTATCTGCTTTATTTTGGTCTAGATTCTCCAATCTCGAAAGGTGGTCACCACCTGATTTTCTGTCCCCTTCCTATCTTTGATTTCTAAGTTAAACTTTTGAAGGAGTAATATCCAGCAAATCAGTCTAGGCTTTGCATTTTTCTTGGAAATCAAGTACCGAATAGCCGAATTGTCGGTGTACACCACAACCTTAGTTCCAATTAAGTACGAGCGAAATTTTTCAAACGCATACACAACCGCTAGTAGTTCCTTCTCGGTGGTTGTGTAATTCAACTGAGCATCCGTCAATGTCTTACTTGTATAGTAGATCGTATGAAAAATCTTATCTCTGCGTTGTCCCAAAATAACCCCTATAGCATAATCACTAGCCTCACACATCATTTCAAATGGCATGGTCCAGTCCGGTGCTACAATCACATGTGTTATCGTTAATTTCTTCTTTAGCTGCTCAAACGCTGATAAACATCCTTCATCAAATCTGAATGGTGCATCTTTCTCTAACACACCGCATAAGGGTTTTAAGATCTTGGAATAGTCCTTTATTGTGACACCCCCAAAATTAGGTATACATCACCCATTCTGAGTCGCCAGATATATGGTACAAAATTCAAATACAACTTCATTTATTTGAACTATCATATAGAATACGACCACAGTTAATTGTGAGTTTTAATACAAATGTATGTAACTCTCATGGTGCCTCGACCACAACCTTACAATGGTACTTTACATAAAAGTATAGTCAAAAACTATTTTAAAAATTAAAATCTTTGGAAAGTGCTCAAGGAAACCTTCTTACATGGGAGGCCATGCGTCTAGGTTATAATAGATATCATATGTCCATAGAATTATCATTGGTTGACCCAATAGACTCCAAAGAAAAATGAGAAGATTACTATCATCTTTTTCCAATGGTGAGTCTTCTCTTGACATATAACTATCTCCACTATCTCAAAAGTGAATATTATATTTCAAATAAACTTGAAGATCATATAGGTAGTGCCCATAGATATATTCAGCAAGTGGATGCGCACAACCCTGTCTTATGATAACACGAGGTTGTATGTCATTAGACATCTTGTATGATAGTGGAAAAACACCTTTCTAAAGTTGGGTTCACCTCACCCTATTCAGTTCAGAAAAATTAAATATCAAATGACGTATACAATACGACACATTTATCTAAAGTTCTCAATAAAAATTATTTTCATACTATTTAGGGAGAACCTCAACAGCTATAGACCACCGTTTTAATCCTCTTAATACCCCGTTCGACCCAGCTACATTTTTATTACCTGAAAGGAATTGTGAAGCAAAAGGGTGAGCATAACAAGCTCAGTAAAGAATATCAACACTAAAGATAATTAAATTATCAATAGCTTTCATCAATAATAAATCAAAGATTTATAACATATGGTAGATAATAAAACTTTTCAACCTCGAGAATTATTTCCCTACATGTATGCGAGACAGGATGGAGATTAAGTTCATAGAACTTAAACTAGGGGACATGACAGTTCCCAGTACATGGCCAAATTCAATGAATTGGCAAGGTTTGTTTCACACTAAGTGGACACTGACGAGATGAAGGCTCGTAGGTTGAGCAGGGCTTGAAACCCTGGCTCTATAGTGGGATGTCGGTGTTCTAGAGTGTTTCTTATGGGACCATTCTGAAGAATGTAATTATAGTAGAGGATGGTAGCGAGGTGTTGACTCAATACCACAAAGAGAGGAAGAATGAGAGCAAGGGAGAGGGAGGAACCAAGGTAGAGAATGCCAATGGCAGTATGCCAAGAACAAAGAATTTTAAGTCTGGGAATACTAGAGTGGGATAAGGGGATCCTAAGCGTAGAATCGAAATGTGTAAAATATGTGGAAAGACTCATCCAGGAGTCTGTCTGAAAAGGATTATAAGTACCTTTAAACATTAAGGTAGAGGATGAGGAAATAACTTTTGTTAATTGTATTCGTGGAAATGGTTTCATCAATAATAAAGTTAAGAGAATTTGAAGTAATTCTCAGTATAGACGGGTGGATTAACTATATAGCTATAATAAATAGTTATAAGAAAAGTATGAATTTTCAGTTTTTTAGAAAACACAAGGTAGTAATTTATGATAATAAAACACCGAGACGCCTTGTCGTCTAACCTAGACGTAAGTTAGTAGGATGTTAAAGAAGAGGATGAGTCGTTACGATTGCGTATCGACTATCGTAATAGGAGTAAGTTAGTGATTAAGGATAAATACCCATGGCCCAGGATCGATGATTTATTTGATCAGTTGAGAAGGGCAAAGAATTTTTCTAGGATAGATTTGTGTACGGGGTATAGTCGGTTGAGAGTAAGGAATAATGAGGAGGTACCTAAGATGACGTTCAGAACTCGTTATTATTATGATAAGTTTCTGGTTATATCATTTGGGTTGACTAATGTGAGGAAGTTAGACTTTTCGTAAGGGGCGCCGAGCAAGTCGATGATAAACAAATAGATTCCCATATGATGTGTTATGGTTAAAGGTACCATTAGCATCACAACATGTAAGAGGAAGGTTAAGTGAGACACCTGTATTATCTTTATCAGATGATACGAGGAATTTTGTAGTGTATCTCGATGTTTTGCATGGATGACATGATTGCGTGCTCTTATAGCATAGCAATGTCATTGTATATACATCACGCCAGTTAAGGATTATGAAAAGGTCTATCCTACTTATGATCTAGAATTGGCAGTTGTAGTTTCGAATTAAAAATCAGAAGATAGTATTTATACGGAGAAGTGTGAGATATACACGGACTCTAATAGTCTGAAATATATCTCCACACAGAAGGAGTTGAAAATGCAGTAGAGAGATGACTGTGATATCTTATATCATTCAGGGAAGGTAAACGTTGTAGCCGACGCGTTAAGTAGGAAGGGTAGGGAAAGTTATCAATGTTAACAACTCAGAATGAGTTAATAACGGAGATGGTGAGAATGGAGTTAGAAGTTAAACTATGGAATTGAGTAGTAGAAATGTTATTCACAACATAGACTCAATCCACGATAATGGAACGAGTTAAGTAAGTACAATTAGGTAACGAGGAATGCAGACAAATGAAGAAAATGATGAAAGATAAAGACAAGACTAAGTATAATCTTGGTTTGAGGGAGAAATTTGAGTTCCAAATAATTAGGAATTAAAAGAAGGACTAATAAAGGGAAGATAGCGTAATATGTTAATAAGTGGTTAACTTCCAACTCAAATTACTGATAGGAAGTGACAAGTCATGTAAATTAAGGTAATACCTTCGTTGAAGGTGAAATGAAAGAACCACAATATCGAAGAAGCATTGTGGGAACTCGAGATTAAAATGAAGAAAATTTTTTCCTCATTTGTTTATTTAAGTATAGCGAGATTCTGGGGACAGAATCCATATAAGGAGGGAAGAATGTAACGCCCGAGAAAAATCGGATTTTTAGGAGAATTAAAATTTTATTTAATTATGGGGATTAAATGAATTTAATTGATTATTTAAGGAAGTAAGCTATTTGAAGGTCATTCTATGACCTAGACATGTCAAAACGTCGTAGTATTTTAGCTACGTGACAGAATTAAAGTGTTTGAATTTTCAAGATGAAAATAAAAGTTTATCGAGAAATTTTTTGAAAAATACTATTCACGCATTTCTGCTCGGGAATTATTTTTGAACTTCTGAGAAATACGTAATAATAGAATATCAAGGTGAGATGGAATATCCAATAATATTTTAGTTATGAAAAATGCAATTTTTCGCCTGCGGACTTAAAACCTAACGATTAGGGAAAATGATTTACAAGAAGGAAATGTAATGTGATTAATGAAGTAATCAATAATCGTATAATACGTAGGTATTATACGAAGTAATGAATATGAGTATGATACGAGGTATTATACGAGTACGTATGAATGATGGTATGTTATATGTATTGAATAAGCATATGAGTTAGAATATGAGATTAATATGTAAATTATGCGTTATAAGGCTTTAAGCCATTTATGAATAGAATTGTGGATTGTGTACGAAATGCAAGTCCATAAACTTTAAGGGCAAGCCCAAGATAGATTAATGTTTAGCCCAAGTGTTTATTAATATTAAGCCTAAGTATTTGTAATGTAAAGTCCAAAGCAATTTATTGCAAGCCCAAAATGATTAAGCTAAACTAATTAAGCTAAAGCCCAAAGTAAATATCCAATGGGTTAGGGGATGGTTTGAACCCGTGGGGCAACCCATGGATGATCCAAGGTGATGAGAAAGCAAACTTAGAGGCTAAGTAAGTGTGGTGAGCACACAAAGTGCTTAAGTGATGAGCAAGTAGACTTATTGACAAAGAGACTTAAGAGTTAAGTGTTGTGTTGGACAAGTAATTTATTTGGAGAGCAAGTTAACTTAATGCCTAAGTTAGGAATAGTAAGGAGGTGGAGTGGCCTTATGACCATTATACCCTCATCTAGGATTTCCTATAAATAGCAAGCTTGCCTTTCATTTTGTTGGTTGTTAGTTTTTCATCCAACTTAAGTTGAGAGCTTATTTTGTAGAGAGAATAAGCACATATAAGTTATACTTCCTTTGTTAGATTTTCAAGAGGCAAGAAGAAGATTAAGACTTAGCAAGAGATCATCAAAGAGTAAGTGTTCTTAAACCATGTTTCTCTTTCTCTTCTATTATTAGAGAAGGGGGTATTGGTAGAACAAGCATGCTAAGAAGTGGTTGGAATAATGAATCAAATGGCTTAAGTCTTAATAAGCCGAATAAGTCATGAATAAGAAATTCATTCGTAAATAAGTTATGAACTTATAATGAAAGTATAAGAACTTGTTAGAATTTATAACATGTTTACATTAAAAAAATTAGTATGATTAATAAGATGTGAGAATAATTATTAACGGACTTAATTCATTAATAAGTCATATGAAAGGAAGACATAAGTCAAGAGTAATGAAAATATAAATAATTTATATTTTCATAAGTTAAAAATTTATCAAGAATAAGTAATAACTTATCATGTTATGAGTTAATGCATCATGTATGTCAGGATATTAGTATAATGGATCGAATCCAATTGAAACGGTTTAAAAATCTCAAGTAATGAAGTTTTGCCGGAATTAAAACGATTGGACGATAATCGTCGAATTCATGAAATTCTCAGAATGGAAGTTGAATTTTGATATTGAGCTTGGAAACATTGGTTTCGAATGGAGACACGACTTATTTGGCATTATAGAGTTGTAGACTCGAAAATGGCCGGATTCCGACTTAGAACGAAGAAACAAGCGTTGAACGTTCACGAACGTTTATCGTTTTCATTAAAAATGAACTAATAGGTGAATTTTTAGTAAATGAAGTCAAATAGATAAAATTCTTCCATGACCACGTAGAGTACGTGATTTGTGAACCGCAGGATCTTGAACGAACCAATTCGGACTTATAACGAAGAAGTTACGAGTCCGAGAATCTCACAAATGGAAAAGTCTGTAAAATTTTTCTAGTGCACAGAGCTGGCGTCGCGGCGCTAGCCCAAGGCCAATTAGCCCGAGCCACAGCGTTGGAATGGCCCTCAGCCTCTGTTAGTTCACGTCGCAGCGCGACAGATAACACTAGGACTCGCACCGTAGTGCCGAGTTCGGTCTTTTGGTTCTAATGCATGGCGCTGCAGCGCGACACAAAGAAGAAAAGCTAGCACCGCAGCGCCAGCCCTAGGGTTTGCATAGAGAGGATTGGTTATGAAGATAAAAAGAAAGGCAATGAAGTAGTACAAACTTAATGAACATGAAGTAACATTGTTAAGTCATGATTAAACCTTAAGTATGATCACTTAGGGTTGAAGTAAGTTAATTTCATACGAACGTAGAACGACGTAACGAAAAGCCAGAACCGATAATAAAAAATCTAATACATGATTATATTGAGAAGAAATGTAAGATTCATTAGGAACCATGTATGTTCATTTACGACCTAATGTAGTATGTTATGTGGTTATGTGTTATAGAGACCATAAAGACTCAAAGGAAAAGTAATTATACTGTAGCAGACGCTGAAGGCAAGTTTTTCTTAAACGCTTATCTAACCATCATGTTAGCCAGGTTTTCAAATGATTTAAATTATGAAATGTATGTATGGTTTTGAAGAAAGAGTCGATGCCAGTTTTAGCTCGGCTAGACTAATCTTGATAGATTGATTGAACTGTTTACAAGTCTTTCAATATAGAATTGCCAACACTATCATACGCCAATTAATTGGTACGGATTCAAGGTAAGCCTGAATATGAATAAACAAATGTATTTTCATCGAGTATTCGATGGGCACGTGAGGTTGCTACAACTTAAACGTACACACGTTTAATGGATGTAGTGTTGATCAATATAGAGTACTATAGGCTGATCACCTAGAAGTGCTCGTAAGATATGCCGGACTTACGGACTTCGTGCCGGGTTGTCCTTTTCAAATAAACTATAAGACGTTCACGTCTTGAACCAGAATTGATGTATTAATGAATCTTGTTATTGTAAAATGTTTTGAAGGAAAAGAAATGCTATTTTAAGTTATTGATAGTACTTCATAACTATCATCCAGTTATTGAAGATATACGATTCCTATGTTTCAAGCATTCTTTTAAAAATGAAATTGTTGTACTTACTGAGCTTGTTATGCTCACTCTTGCTTGAACCATATGAATGCAGCTTAGACCGAATGGACCAAAGGATTCGTCAAGGTTAAAGTGAAGGCTAAAGCGAACGTGTAGATTACCTATGTAATAGTATAGGTTGGTAATGATAATATTTGATATTATGATAAGAACAAGTGTAATGGTTATAAAGAACATGGGGAATGGTAGTATTATTTTGGAATATATATAAGACATATTCGTTCTTTTGAGGCATTTCAATTGAATGGTTGTGTGAACTATAGCACCGTGGAGCGCCATATGCCGGGTTGAAAGAGACCCGGATTTGGGGGCGTCACAATCTCCGTAGCCTTGCGGCGTCTAAGTATGACAAAATTTATATTTCCACAATTGATATTTATATAAATATTTTCAATAGATCACTACGATTCTCTAATTCGGTTTGGATGATTCCTCTTTTTGGAGGAATATCTCAGTATTGTTTTGAGTTATCAAGTGTCGTATCTATTTTATGATATTTATATAAATAATATCGATAAAAGGTTACTGAAGACTATAAGGAATTGTATGGCTCGAATTCCTCTCCGTAGATGTGTATCTCCATAGCCTTGTGGCGCCCAAGTATCCTTTTATTTGATAAATAAATGAAATATAGATGTATAAAATTATGTATAACAATGTATATTCGTATATCTATATATATATAAAGCAAGTAAGAAATAACTCAACAGAAGTTAAACTCAAAAGACTTATCTCAATACTTGGACCAATTTCCTCTTCTAAAATAATCAGAAATTTTGTAAATAGAGAGATAAAGCTTTTAGAGAGAATGTAGGCAAGGAGAGTATGTTTTTGCTTTTCACTAAATTAGTAAAAACCAAATGAATGAAATACTCCTTATTTATAGATTTTTGAAGTCGCGGGAAAAGATGTAATTCTGTGAAACTGATTTTGAATACATGGTCCGGATTGTGTATTTTTAAAATTAACGGTCCATATGAAAAAGGATTTCACGCGGAAGAATTAAAAATTCCGCCAGGGCAAAATTCCATCAACTTAGCATTTATTATTCATTTTGACCATGTGTGGAAAATTTGATACACGGTTTCATGCCAGCACACACACAAGGTTTTTAAGTCCAAAATTGAATGTCTCGCACGATTTTTTTTATAAAAAAATTGACAGCACATGCCTACACTTAGTATATATAAATGATGCATACATGATTTATATATATAATACATATAAAGCACATGCTTTCAAACCTTATATATATATATATATATATATATATATATATATATATATATATATATACGCCACAGTTCAAGTCCAGACTCCTGGACTTTCTTAAAATACGGATTTTTTTTTCGTTTTTTTTAAAACAACTAAAAAAAAGTTCAATATTTTATGGAACTGGAATTTTTCCATAATACAGTGTTTTGGGCGTGATTTGGATACATATAAAAGAACATCTTTTAAGAAACACTGTATTATGGAAAAATTTCAGTTCCATAAAATATTGAACTTTTTTTTAGTTGTTTTAAAAAAAAAGCAAAAAAAATGTCCGTATTTTAAGAAAGTTCGGCAGTCCGGACTAAAACCGAACCATATATATATATATATATATATATATATATATATATATATATATATTATTAGATAGGTGTATAAGATATATAAATACATATCATATTATATTAATACACACATATGATATATGTATGCATGCAAAAATTATTTTTGCCCAGCTTTGATTTTGAAAAAAAATAGGATCTTCTTGCCTTGAAGATTTATGTGAATCAATTTATTTAACACTTGACATTTAAATTATCAAGGTCAATAAAAATTAATTCAAGTTAAAATTAGAAAAATAGTTTAGATAAAAATAATAAATAATTACATATTTATTTAATTACTACATAATTGTTATCATCAAAATATATAAAATAAAATGAGACCTATCAATCTCTCCCTTTTTGATGATAACAATTATAAAAATATTTTTATCCCTTAAGAAGCTCCCCCTTAAACTATGAACAATTTAAGTCCAATCTTATAATAGTTATAGAAGTTTATCCAATCTCATAGCAGTTATAGCAGTTTATCCAATCTCATCAGTTATAGCAGTTATATCCAATCTCATTAGTTATAGCATTTATAACAGTTTATCCAATCTCATCAGTTATAGCAGTTATATCCAATCTTATAGTAGTTTATAATATTTTTCTTCTCCCCCTTTGTCATCATTAAAAATGATGGGGAAAAAAACTTAATCCTGCATAAAATTAAGGTAAGTAATCCTGCACAGAGAGTTAGTAACCAAAATATATATAGAACTAGATAAGATATTTCTAGTAGTAGTAGTAGTAGTAGTAGTAGAGAGGGGTTAGGAGAGTTAAGTTACAGTCATCTCAAATAGTTAGTAAGATTACAGTTAGTTCAAATAGTTAGAGATCCTCTAGATTTAGAGGAGAGAAGTGAGATATTTCAGGAATGTGGTCATCGGGATCTTCTGGAAATGGTTGTGGTACAAGATCAGCTGGGTCATCAATAACATTAGCATTAAACTGATAGGGACCCATAAGTAGTCTATTGTTCTCCATCAGAAAGCATACCATGAACTTAATAGCATGTAAAGATAACTGCACATCTTCTAACTTTTCTAACAAAAGAGTTTGGTTGTGTAGAAGAAGATGATTCATGCTATCAAGTTAATCAATTTTAGTGGCCACGTTAATGTTGGTCTAAATAACCTCATGATCAACAGGTTTAAACACAATTAAGGACTGAGGTGGCAAATTTAAATGGGAGACAATATTACTTGTGGGAATAAGTTGGGATTGATGTTGTGACACAATGATATCCAGATAATTAAAAACACGAGTAAGCAACAAACCAAATCCAAGACAATTGTTATAGAAGTAGAATTCAAAGGTTGATAATAAAAAGTTGGCCAAGTTGTAAGGTATGCACTCATTCAATATGCTCTTGATGATTTCCAAATCAAAGTGCAACAGTTTCCTCTCATCTCTAACAGGCATGAAGTTGTTTCTAAGAATTTTACCCAGAAATTGACACTCAGCAGTAAGGAACTCTAATCCAACTTTGCAAGGGAAATCAAATAACAATGCAGACACCATTTGATCAGTCACAATAGACAAGTTGTGCTTAAATAGCATGCATTCTTCTACAAAAATGCTAGATGGATGAATATAAGAGTTGATCCTAGGTAATTCTAAAGTAGAGGGATGCAGTTGAAGTGCATGTACAAGAAACAGTTCATCAATAATGTATGCCTGACCTTAAATGCAAGTAGTGATGCTTTTTAACAAACTAGAAGAATCATTAGAAAATTCCATATGAGAGTAAAATTCAGCTATAAGACCAGGATATATAGATTTATCATAGAAAGTTACTAAGCACTCCCACCCAACATTTTTAAATTTTTTGGACAAGTCTGGAAAACTATGAAAGGTAATGACATTTCCTGGAAACATATTGTGTCCCATAATCCTATATTTAGATTGTGCAGATGAAGTAGTGAGATGAGGAACAATATTAGAAAACTATAACTCAGAATGCAGAGGAAGTGTTTTTCGTTTAGATGAAAAGAGGTTAGACATTATTAGTAAAGAAGTAGGGAAGATAGGGGATATGATGAAGCTAAATAAGGATTGAAGATATGAATGCACCATGTTTCAAAATGAGCTTATATATAAAGATATGTAGAAAGTAGTGTAATGATATGATGCAGGTAAAATAGCTCTTATACTGAATATAAGTAATCAAGATTTAGTAATAAATATGAGTATGAGGTTACAAGTAATATGACCATACGAAGAACTGTAGTTAACATCAGAAAAAATTTAAGTAAAACAGTAAAGTGGATAAAAGAAAAAAAATTAAAAAAAAAAACTTTTATTTAAGAGGGTAGAGAAAACAGTAACAGAAGAGAGCCACATGTCACATAGAGAACATAGAGACCAATTAAGTTCAGTCAATTTCAAGAACGATTACAAAAGATTTGAGAAGAATATAGGAAGATTTTTCATTTAAAATATTCCTTGGTAAAACACGGCAAGGAACTATTTGAGAGATAAGAATAGAGTCGAGTTAAATCAGCAGATAGAAAGATTGTCATTTCATAAATAAATTTTTAGAGAGGCAGGTAATTTGCAAAATTTAACATTTATTGCAAATCTCAATAAGATAGATCAAACAGCAGTTAGTGCAATAAATAACTAAGTGTATGTGACAACCCGGAGAATCAGATTGTCCAAAATTTAAGTTTAAAGAATTAGTTATTAATAAAATAAATTTTTATAAAAAATATTATGTACTATGTATTTATTACTCATTTTAGAACCTGGGATGATTATAATATGGGAGGATTCTAGCTACGAGGTAGACTAAACGAGCAAGAATTTTCAAGACGAAAATAAAAAAATTTTGGGAACAAAAATAATTTTCGAGAAAAAAGATGAAATATGCACTATTCACCCGACGAAACCCTAAGGGATAGGGTTTGAATAACCTAAGCATTTTTTGGGAGTTCGATAAGTCGAAATGGCATCCCGTTGAAAGATTTGATGATAATATATCGTGAAAAGTTAAGTAAGTCGATAAAAGTTTTTCTCGAAAAACGTACAAAAATCGGACGAAATAAAAATGACGAAAGTATTGTTTTGTACTTTTTATTCGTTTAACTACGTTAGGGGAAAACATGAAGGAAACCGCTTAACATCAAAAAGTGTTTTTTAATTTTTCAAAGTTCTGAAGAATGCGTAAAAGTTAATCTGTAAAGGAAAGACGAAATATCTAAAAATATTTAGATTTCGAGAATCGCAGTTTTTCGAACTGTCGGACGAAGTCCTCAAGACGGAAGCACGAAGCTTCCAAGAGAAGCTTCGTGAATAGTAAAGAGGTTTAGTAAGGAGGTGGGCATAGTAACATTGGGGCAAAATAACTATTTTGCCCCTAGCCTTGGTTTTCTATAAAAAGAAAGCCTTAGCTAATTTGTTGGTGATTTTGAAAAATCACCAATACTTGAGAGAGAGAGAGAGAGGTCGAATGAGGAGGAAAAGCTAGCCCAAGTGAAAACTTTGTTCAGTGGAAGAAGATTAAAGTAGAAAGGTAATCTTAAAACCTAGTCTAATATAATTTTCTTTAAGTTTTATATGGAATCATATAGCTTAATGAGAATAGAAATAAATGATGTTAAGAATGATTTTCATATGGTTGAAATCATGAGAAAAAAAAGAAATAAGAATTAGAAGTTTAGTTTATAAATTTCTTAAAAGCTTTCTTAAGGAGGTATGAGTTTTGTAATTAATTTGAACGATCTGAATGAATCATATGTACGAGTCGGTGTAATAAGTAAGGAATGGTGTCTTATAGCACCAAATTCAAAGAAAAAGTTAAATCATAATCAAAGTATGGATTAAAAATGAAGAACTAACGAAGAACGCGAAGAACACGAAGAACGTTGCTGATGGACAAATTTAAAACTATCGTAGTATAACTTGTTATTGATGGACAAGTTTAAAACCATCGCATTTAAGTTAGATGTTTATTACTTGGTTAGGAACGATAGAAACGTTCATGAAGAACAGATTAAACCTAGCTATAACGAAGTTATGGCAAAAATTTCGTAAAAGACGAATGAGAAGTTGAAAGTATGTAAATGAACCCGAATGTACAAGGTTTCATAAGAATGTAAGAGAGCGTAGAAAATGTGAGTCGTGGACTTAAGAATGAACGAGTTCCGAGTTTGGATGATTGACTTATGGACAAACGAACGAAGAACGTTAATAATGTAAAACGAACGAAGGATAGAATTTAAGCCAATTGAATGGCATGTTAACAGATTCAGAAGGAATTTCTATATGAGAGAAGTTGAAATACGTAAGATAAGGAAGCTGATGGCTCTGGAACGATCTCTTTTCGAGTTATAACGAAGAAGTTATGAGATTGTGAAGTAAGCATCTCAAACATGTTCAAGACTTAGAAAAATTTTGAAAATTTTGGAACTGGCGCTACAGCGCCAGTTATGCCTTGGGAAGTGGCACTGCAGCGCCAACCCATGCAATCAACTACTACTAAGTCACACAGTAGCGTGAGAAATAAAGAAGGAACTAGCGCCACAGCGCTAGTGCATGGCAAAGCCTAGAGAAGAGCTTTTAATTACTCAACTCTTGGTGAAAGTGTAAGGAAAGATAATGAACATATAGTTCACATAATTTAACACTTAATCAAGTGAATTATACTTTTAGTAAAGGTTGAACGGGATTAAAAGACAAACAATGTAAACGTAAAATACGTAACCAATATGCGGGGACCGTAGTTGTGATAAAACGAACGTGTGGGATTACTATTATTGTGATTCCTTAGACGTTAAGAGATAACAGTTGAGTGTACGCAAATACTAAAAGGGCAAAACCTACACCTGTGTATGGTTTGTCCATAAGATAATGAATAATAATGATTAATCTTGTGAACGGTGAAGAAACAGAATTAATGACATGATATATAGCGTTAAGAAGCCGAGTTAGTAATAATAACTTGGATGAAGTTTCGAGTCGAATGAACCGGACGTTATAAGATATTAATACGGTAATATAACATGCTTAACGCTATGAACTCATAGTGTTAGCATTGAACGAACGCTCTTAATATACTAAAAACGGTATGAATTAGACGATAAGAAATAAATCTTGAGGTATGGCATTTACTTGCCAGAAAGCCATAAGGAATAAGAAATCAACTAGACGAACGTTATAGTTTTAATGGTTCGGATAAGTTAAGTTAAGTTTAGGTTGTGGTACAATCGTAATCTTTAATGATTGACATATGGGAGCTGGGCTAAACAATTCCTTTAGAGAGCTGAGGTATATACGAAACTGGCAACCGATCTAACTCACTATGAAAGACAGTGTAGATGAGACGGAAAACTAGTTTGTTGGTTATTTGTGGGAAACCACTCAGAGTACCATATGGACTGTTAGTAGAGATTCGATGTGTGCTTAGTCCTAGAAAGGTTATAAGAAGAAGATAAGAATATATATCATCAAAGATGATGATCGTATGAGTTAAGGCATCTATGTATGTCGTAACGTCATAAAACGATAAAGAAAGATGGTTACGTAAACTTAGGTTATAAAAAAACTAACCATGAAGAGTAAAGTTAAGCTTAAACCAATGAATAAGTTAAGTATATGACTAATTGGTGTACATGTTATTTCTTTATATGTTATATAGGGATTGGAATTAGCAGTTCAGCGTAAACTCTAAGCTGTAGTTGTGCGTAAGGCAAGTTTCCTAACTTCTTTCATATTTTAAAGGAATGCTAGTTTCTTAAACTTTCTCAGAGGTTGAACTTGAGAAGTTTTATCTATGTGCATATGTGTGATATTTGTACAAGGTGGTAGAATGTATGAGACCTTGTGCCACAATTTTAACACTTCAGTGTTTCTATGAGATGAGATATTTTGTGATTAAACTGTTCCATATGAAAATGTTCTTTTTATACATGAACTGTTATTATTAAGTCTGTGTTAATGATTCTAGCCAGACGAAATGTGTATGAAAAAGGTAGAAGACTGAAAGTATTTCAAAGTGAATGTGACTAATATTTTAAAATGATAGGAATCAGAATTATTCTTATTATTCATGCTACTTCATAACCTTTATTCGGTTATTGAAGTCTTAAAAGAATGTTTAAATTCTTGAAGTTTTTTACTTAACTGCTATGACTTGCTGAGTAATTGAATGTTCACACTTGCTTTAAATGAAAAACCTTTTCAGCGTACAAGTAGAAGAACTTAAGGATCCCATAAAGATCAAGCTGACCGATATCTAGATAAAGTGTCATTCAGTATAAGAATGAGCGTGAAGATTAAGCCAAGAATTGTAATGTGGAATAGTGTAATTAAGCTGTAGAATAGTTTCATGAACATTTATGTATCTTTGGTAGCGGATGAAAGTCACTATTGTAAGATTTAAAGAATAATGTAACTATCATTATTTGTAATGAGCAAGGTTATAAGGTATTAGAACTTGGGATTTGAGAATGTATATTGTTATATTTAGTTATATAATGATGTATGTTTGGAAGTAAATGTACTCGTGACGTAAGAAATCTGGGTGTGAAGATAGACTGGATTTTGGGGCATTACAAGTTGGGATCAAAGCAGATAGGTTACAAATCTTAGGTATGAGTACCTAAGACTATAATCGTAGAGAGAATGATAAGAAGATCATTGAGCTAAACGATTAAGGAAGAAGATTGTGACAACCCGAGAATTTAGGAAATTATTTAAATCTTAAATGATAGATTAAAGGTTGAATAATAAACCTAGACAGAAAATAAGTGAATGGATTTAAGATTTCTGGGAAGGAATTTAGTGAATTTAAAAATTTTTGTGGTGAATTATTCAGGATTAAGTGTATATGTTCTGTGAATATGAATATTATGTGATAGTTTATATTTGTTTATTATATAACCAAATAAAAGAAACTAGTGTGATCCTAATTATATATTAGGAATGAAGAATTGAATAACTTAAGGGTTATGGGATGAGAGAATTATGGTATATAGAATATATACAAATTCTAAGGGATTTATTTTATACATCTCAATTAGTTAATTTTATAACCTATTTATAGCAAGTCTAATTGGGTTAAGAATTTAGTGTATGTAAGCAAGGATTTAAATTATAAATGTGTACATGAAAACACTAATTAAATAATTAGGGAATTGTAATATTAAGAGTATTGGAATATGTTATTTGTAATGGCCCAGAGATTTTAAATTTGTAAGCCCAAAACATTAAAAGAATAGTAGAATTAATTATTTAAAGTCCAAAACAAATAGACTAGAAATCTTAATTAAATATATAAGGTTATGTAAATTAAATAAATTGGACTATAATATTTTATACATGACCCAAAACAATTATTAGAGAGCCCAAACAAGTAAAGAATTGGACCAACATTTAGCCCAAGGGGTGAGAAAATAAGCACATGTTATTTTCATAGATTTGCTAAGATATTTGGAGAGATTTGTAAGATTTTGTAGAGATAGGAGAGAGAAAGAGAAAAGATATTAGATAGATTTAGTAGAGATATAGAAAGATATGAAAGAGATATGGAGGGGATTTTGGGAGATTTTATATATACATACATATGTTATATATATGCATTTCTCTTACTATAAATATCACTCATCTATTTTGCAAATAAATTTTTTCATCTCATTCTAAATAGATAAGGACAGAAAAACAAAATAATAGAGAGAAAATCCATAGGGGTGCTACCGTGGGGCTTAGAGAGTAGTAGAAGACTAGCTTTGGTTCATGACTTAGAGCTCCACCTAGCAAGAACAAGAAGAAGAAGAAGAAAAACCCAAAAGGGAAAAGGTATAAACCCTAAACAATTAGTTTATGTATTTTTATTTTAATGATTTGGATGAAATAAAGAACTTATGTTTTGAATAACTACTCCTGCAGTGTGCCTTTACCCTTGTCCGTCTCTGACCCTCCGGCTACTTCGTTCTTAGCTAAAATATTATATTTAAGCAAGGGTGAGCAACGAGTTTACTCTGCAAGTTAAAACATACAATAAAGTATAGGAATCAAGAATAATAGACTATCGATTCGATAGAATGTCACCAAAGTTTAAAGGACTTTGAATTAGCTGAACAAATCGTTAATCAATAACAAAACTATATTGCATGTCATGCTAAATAATAATTCAACGATGAAAGAGTAAAACGCTTTCGAAGTTTCAATAACGTTCAATCGATTATCAATAGATAATTCTACGCATTAACAAAATGGATTATTTTCCAGATTTTATGTTGAGTGATCCCACTGAATCTTGAACTTCTCAAGTAACTATCAAATGTTTAACTCTTAATTAGCCAGGTGTATCAGATAACCATAAAGATTAAATCATACCCCTCCATAAGTACACAAAGTGATCAGCTTCATTGTACTCAATATTATGCATAATACTCACACACGCGCAACGACCGTATATCCAACCACAAGGTTCCTTTTTATATAAAAAGGTTGTTTTTCCTAGTCTTACATCAAGAATTCGTATCGCAATAATATAGTTTGGATTTAACGAAATACTATGATTTCAACATTTAATCTCTATCTCGATCTAGCCGAAATAATTGGCATTAATCTTTCAATAACAATTGAGTTCAAATACTCGAACCTATCAAGTTTTAACAAATATTCTTCTTGCCAAAACAATTAGCTAAGACATAGCTCAAGAACTGTTCTATAATAGACAGAAATCAACTGCACTATGTGCAAGTAACAATAATACCTACAAATGTGAATAACCAATAATAGATATTCATCAATCACGCTTTTGAAATTTAAAACTCAGTTTAAATTAATGAATTTACACTAACTGCAAATAATCAACAATAAATCTCAGACGTGGTATAATCAGCAATAATTAACCACCACTATATTCGAAAAGTAATAACTCGAGATTGAGTTAAGAAAACTTGCCTTCGTAGTTGTCTATTGCTACATAATATAACTTAGATGCGTTTGAAAGACCTATAATCAATAAAATCGGTCTCAAAATTAACATAACATATCATAACACGTAACATTGTCATTTATAGTCACTATATCACTTAATCACGTAATCACGTAGTCGTAACAGTGTTTACAACCTATACAAAGACTTAACAAGTCTAACTAGTTCGGTCTAGTTAGACTTCGGTCTCAATTCTAGGTCTTGACTATCTTATCCGACAATTAACAAGTTTATTATCAATCAAACTCTATCTCAAAGCTTCAATATTATATTAGATAATTCAAATATCATTCATAATATTTTTCGGGAGCTTATTATAATTTTCAAATAATTATTATATTTTATAATAATTTTTCAAACACTTGAATTATTTTTAAATAATTTTAATACTGAGTAATCCCATAATCATTAATATTTAAATAATATTAAAATATTAACGAAATACTTTTCAAAATATTAAAGTTATTTATAATAACTCAAAGTATTTTTAAATCACCAATACTCCCCTTAAATGATTTTTAAAACATTAAAATCATTTTTAACTAATTACCATTAATATTTAAATATTAATGTATTTTCCATCAAAATATTAAAACTCAATTATTACAGCTTAAAATATTTTTAAATCATTTCTATCATTTTTAAATGATTTTTAAATCAATAAAACTATTTTTGAATCATTTATTTAATATAATTATTAAATAAATCTAATATCATTAATATTAAATTGTTAATGAAATTAACCACAAAATATTAAAAGGCACATTTTATAACTTCAAATATTTGTAAACAGTTTATTCTCATTTAAAATAATTTTTATAATATTAAAATTATTTTTAACCAATTTATTTAATACATTTATTAAATAAATTTAATACCATTAATATTCAAATAAATACAAATATTAAAGAAAAATATTTTAAATTTTCAAAATTTAATTTTTATAACTTAAAATAATTTTTAAAACTCATTTTTGAATTTTTAGATATTAATTTCTATTTTTAGTGATTTTTCAAAAATTAATATAATTAATTTAATTAAAATAGTCGCTAAAGCCTTTAGCGACACTAACTGTCACTGTTGGTGTTCTTGAGCCTCAAGAACATACAAAGTCAGTCACTAGGTGCTTGGTTTGACCATCTTCAATTCACTATTCAAAGTGTTTCTAGGCTTGCTAAGGTACATATCTTGTAGTATTGATGTAATACTACGTGATCCAATAATCATCAAGGTCATTCTACATCACACAAAGGAGATTTAAGCCTTTAAAGTCACTGTCAGATAGTTTCTGGGTTTTCTGGGTTACCCAAAAACCCAGACAGTTTCAAGTAAGCACTTTGCAACTCGATTATCTTTGGGTTATAGTAATAGATTAGGTGTTTAAATGGTTCAACCATGTAGTCCTCGTGTCAAAGAACAACATGACTACACTTGGGTAGCCTAACAATAACACAATCACAAGATTTGAGCCGGTCAAACCTTGTCAGAAAGCATGTTCATACGTTTTCTGGAATTTCCAAAAAACACAAATCGTGTTCGGTCAACCTAGTTTGAATGTCCACTACTTTGATTTTTTTTGTTATTTAGGTGATCTAAGGCCATGAATCTATAGTCCATATATCAGAGTATAACTTTGATACAACAATACAAGCTAAACACATAACACCTGACAGTTCTAGACTAGACAAAATCTTATCACACACTGATGAAGAATTTCTGGGTTACCCAGAAAGTCAAAGTCATGGTTGGTCAACTAACTTTGACCATCAATAACTTGTAATCTGGACATGCTATGAGCATGATTCCACTTCTAGATTACACCCCACATAGAATACTACAAGTCTATAACATCAAACAAGACAACTAATAAACAGATATAGATCTATGGCCTCTAACATTCAGTTGTTAGGCCATAGAACTAAGGTTCTTAACAGTTTGAAAATTTTGATTTTTGAAAACTTTGATGTTATGGATCTATAATATAACATCATAGATCACTAAATAACATCTTATAACACCTAAATAAACACATAAACACATAATCTATCTTAGCATACAAGATTAAATAGGGTTAGGGTTTATACATTCTCTTTAAACAAGCTTTGCTTTTTACTTTCTTCAACTGATCTTGGGGTGTTATGAGCTTTGTTAGGGACTGAAATGCTAATATATGTCGTGGCTTGAGAGTAAGGAAGCTTGGCTAAGTGTTTGGTGTACAAATGAGATAAGTTTTAAACTTTCTCTCTCTTTAATCCTTTAAATTGGATTTAATGAATGTATAACTTGCAAGGTGGCATGTAATATCTGATATTGTATAGATTTGAGCACATGTTGATATACCAAAAGTGATTAGTCACTAGATCTTGGAAATCTATTAACTCAAAACTTAAGTAAAGGGGTATTTTGGTCATTTCTCATCCAAAAAAGTATTTTAGTAATTTCTCTCATGATTTTAAGCGTATTCTAGTCATTTGACATCATACCTTTTAATATTAACCATTAGGGTTTGATAATCTCAATTAGAGTTTACTAATTAGGGTTTAGGGTTCCCGAATATAAAATTAGGGTTTCCTGGAATACAATTAGGGTTCCTAACTATTCATTAGGGTTTCTTAATCACATATTACGATTTCTAATCTATAGTTAGGGTTTGCTAAGGTTATACCTTATCTGACCAATCATTAATCATTAATCTTTTACTGTACAAACACACATTCAGTGATACAATTATAATAACTGTATTATCTATTGAATCCCTATCCGTAACAAGGGTTAGGGTTTTCGATATCTGTTAAACATATATCCACTCATATTTCTCAGTCAATACACAGTTTGACCATCTTACTAAACTCGTATCACAGATACTCAGCACAATATTGATAATCAATACCAATATTAAATTAAAAAAATTATTCATAAAATTTGAATTGTTTAAAATTCTGGGTCCTCACATTCTCCCCACCTTCAGTTTTAAGAATTGAACTTCAATCTGATTCTGGGAACTCGCCGGAAAGTATATCTCAAAAAACATCTCTTTAAACCTATCCCACGCTACTATTCCTTGTCCCCCACGGACCTTATTCGCCTGCCACCAATAGCTAGCTTCAGACTTCAACATAAACATCACAAAAACAGTTTTCTGATCATCATTGACTCTAGCAACATTGAAAACCTTCTCCATTTCCATGATCCAGGTTTGGGCTTCAACTGGATTCCCTTGAAACTCCGACAGTCCAATCGCATTGAAGTCCTTGAAAGTCGTAACTTGAGCTTGCGGCTTATTCGCAAGTGCTCCCGTTAACAAAGTCAACAACTACTGAACCGAGTTAGCGTTGGCCTCGTTATTGTTATTGTTAATAGACCCCTCAAGAGGTGGTTGTTGGAGTGGTTGTCTTCTTCTAAGAGGCATTTTTTGTTTAAGATATATGCTTATTAGATCACTACTCAATTCCTTGAATATTTAAGGTTTAACTTTAAACATGCTAAGATTAAAGCTTAACACATAACATTTCAATAAACTTCGACATTTGATTCATTCATAATGTTTTGAAACCTAATAAGGATAACATCTCTGCTATCTATATCAACTTTCCTGAACTTGAAAAGTTTTAGGATATCATACTCATCTTACCCCTTTATTTTTCTCAAAATAAGGGATTTACAATTTATTTAATCAGATATTTAATCACATATTATTATTATTATTATTATTCCTATCTTGGCATATTAAGACGTCGAGAGGCTTCTCTACGCTCTTCTTCCATAATACGATATGTCGTCCTACGATCCATCATGTACCATAATAATGTTAGGTTTGTAATATTTATGAACGTAATCAAATTGCACAAAATAAGCGGAATCATGAAAAATCAGAGTTTTAAAATTTTACAAACAATATACCTTGATCATCCTTTATGCATAATTATTAATTAAACAAAAAGATAAAGAATAAGAATCATACCCTTGAAGATTCGAGCTTCCTCAGGTACAAGTTCACCTCCAAATCCTTTTCGCGTTCAACTTGAATCCATCGGGTTTGGTTCCTTCCTTTGATCAACGTTAGCCACACAAGTGTTTGGCCTCTAGAGGTGATCCAACAAGGAAGAAGAAATATTCAAGAAGAAGGGTGGTTGGCTAAACCCTAGTTTTCTATCCCTATAAAAAAAAGGTGTACTCTCCAACAAATTGGAATCACGTCATTTGATATCTAATATAAGACTCCTCTTATATAGATATTAGTTAACCATTTTAATATTATTAAAATAGGGTATTATTTAATTAATTAAACTCCTTTAATTAATTAGGCTCCCTAATCATATTAGGGATAATTAATTAAACTTTTTTAATTAATTTTCCTCCTAATCTTATTAGGAATAAATGAGAGTACTTTTATTAATTAATTCCCAAACTACTTTAGAAATTAAATAATAATAATAGTAATAATAATAATAAGACTCCTCTTATTAATTTATATTTAATATTTCCAAAATATTAAATAATAAATATTAAGCTATTTAATTTATTCTATCACCATAGATTAAATTAAATATACTTAACTTATTATTACGATTATGCCATAAACTTCTTAAATAATTATTCTTCCTCTTATGGTGTTACCCTTTAGGTTCTCCATATTAAACCGGATGTGAATAAATCAATTAGAACAATTCTAATCTTACTTAAATAAATACATTAAACTATTAATTTATTTAAATAAATAATATTTATTCTACAATAGGGATAAGCATCCCTAGCGATTAATGACTTTCTAGATAATATAGATTTCAACATTAATCATAAAAGAATCTTTGAGTAAATAGTTACCGTACAATTCAATCATTCTACCATACAATGTCCCAATTAAATATAAGACATGGAATTACTGTCAAGTCTTATTTTATTTAATTATATATATTTCGACTCTTAAATTCACAAGACCAAATAATACAAATTAGAAACTCCTTTCTAATTTCATTCTGCCTTGGCCAAGGACTACTGAGTTGTCATTTATCGAATCACATAAGACATTTCTCCTCTTTTACTAGAAGCGGTAGATTCTTTATTGATCATACATTATCTCCATGTACAACATATTATACCCAAGCATACCCTTTGATATACCCTAAGGGTCTTAAGGAATAAGTCGAAGTATAACTCATCATATATAAGATACTATGATGATCTCAAGTCCAAGGATCACTTGTACTACTATCACTACAGGAATTTTGATAAGTAGGTTTTATACCTACTTATCTGGAATCTATTACTTGAATTAGTTGCTTAAACCTATGTTCCTTAGTTACTTTTCATACATTTTATATTTTTTTGTAGACTATGACATAACATTGGCATGAAGAAGCATGTGAAAGTAATTCGGACATCTTTTGGACCAAAATACGCAAGCAAATGCAAGAAGGGAAGATTGAAGGACTTTTAACACCATGTGGGATGCATGTTCTTGGCTTGGAACTTACATTATACTGTAGAGCTTCTTCTTACCTTTCCGAAACATCTTGAATCATCCCAATCGGAGTTCGGATGTGAGAGTTATGGCATTTTTATCAACAAAGATCAAAGCTAAGAGTTCTCATGTTCAATTTACATAGCATCTACTTCAAGGCCAATTTTCAACTTGATCCAATCCGAATCTGTCAATTCTCAAAGAATGAAAGTTGTAGAGCTGGTCGATATCTTCGATTTGATAGGTGGCGAGCCTCGTAACTCCTCCCGGATTAAAAGTTATGGTCGTTTTCCCAAAGGACATCAGAGTAGAAACAAGACCCCCGCTGGGGCGGGCATACTTGCTGCAAAATAGTGTGTATGCCAGCCGGGGCGGGCCCTTTTAGCCTTATACCCCCCGTCGGGCTGGGGGTACGCGCAGAAAACTCATTTTTATACAAATTTGAGTTCGAGAAGGATTGTTTCGATCCGATTGACTCAAGGACTTCCAAGAGGACTTAAAGACATATAAAGAGACTTATAAAAAGAGGAGAATCACAAGGATTAGAGGAGAGATTAGAGGAGAAAGATGATTCCATTAGATTAGATTAGAGTAGATTAGATCAAAACATTAGTTCTAATTAGATTTGGAGATTGAAGCAACTTGGAGACCATTGAAGATTCAAAGTAGGAGCAAGGAGAGAGCATCAAATCTACATACAATAGATTCTATATTTTCATCTTCTTCTATTTTTGTCTTTTATTGTTTATTCAATTGTGGATTCTTAGTTTTAATTCAATAATCATGAACTAATTCTTTGTTTGAGATTACAATGGATCTTCTTGTGTAGTTTATTTTAATATGTTTCGCTATCAATTATTATGTTCTATTGTGAGGATTGTCTATTGTGATTTGGACTTAATTGTTTAATTGATTGGTTATCAATTACCGTGATAATCTATATGAACTCGAGAGATGAAGTTTAGATTATGTGATTGTATTTTCTGCATGGCGTTGGAATACATAATTTATGTCTAGGATAGAGATATACCTAACATTGCATGTAATCTTATAGAGAACTTGTGCTTTAAATCCTTTTTAATTGTAATTCACATAGAGATATAGTGGATTAGTTAATTAAGGTGTCTTGCTTAATTCTATCATCTGTGGATTTAAGTGAATATGAGTATTATGCACTGAGAGGTGGTTTTATCTGCTTTAGTGTTCTTGATTAACAATTTAGGATAGAAAATAATTGATGAAAAGTGTGTTAACTTAAATGAAGCAATAAGTGAAGTTGTGATCTTAAATATCCATAATCTGATTTTTAATTAGTGGTAATTATAATTAGTGTAATTAAATAATGTAATTTATATATTTTGAAATTCATTCGTTTAAATAAGATTGAATTGGTTACGAGTTAGTACTTGGTGATTTTTATTTAACAATTCCTCATGAGAACGATACTCTACTTTCACTTTATTACTTGTTGACCAGTATACTTTCGTGTTGTGCGTAATTAGATTTTACCCAACAAGTTTTTGGCGCTGTTGCCGGAAAATTAGTTAATATATTTTTGCCAATATTAGCTTCAATCAAATTAGTCTTAATTTAAACTTTTTTTCCTTTTATTTAATTCTCTTCCTATTTTTCTTTCTTTTCAGGTACCATGGCGGAATTTAATTATCAATGGTCGTATACAAGAATGACTCAGTCAAGGGGAGCAGGGATTGATGGTCTCAATGCATTTTCTACATTATCAGCGCAGCTTGAGACACTTTCGTGGAGGTTGGACGTTGTTGCAGCCCAACGTAATCGAAGGATAACAGTTAATGTTGGGTTTCGACAGAAACACACAGCGAAAATAGAATAAATATAAAGCAATTTCGAAACCCTAAACAGGATCCATGCGAAAATCAATTAACTCAGTGGTTAGAAATTATACCGATTATGAAAATTAAATTGATGCGCTCGAATCTCCAACGCAATCCAAATGAATCGCGCCTCTACGGTATCCACATGAACACTCCGCGAATCGTCCTACGATCTGTAGAAGAAGGAACTGCGGTACTAGCCACCAAGGATGAGGATTTTAGAACTGTTTCTCTCTAGTCTCTCTCTAAGAGTGGCTAGGGTTTTTTTTTGGTTTTTAATAATACCCTAAGTGGCTGCTATATATCATATATATAGTAGTTAAAAGGTATTAATCAAAACCGAATTTCATAAAATCCAAATTTATATATATATATATATATATATATATATATATATATATATATATATATATATATATATCTTAATTAAGTCTTACTTAATTAATATACATATATACAAATTATCCTTTTAATTAAAATTCGTAATTTAAATACTATTAATCATATTAATATATTGAAATCCTTAAAATTTAAATTAATTCCCTTTTAAATTACGTTCTATGTGTGTGACCCTATAGGTTATTATTACGTTGACAATAACTTTAAAATCATATTATAAAGTTATAAATGGTGAGCGACATCTAGTAATGCATCACTTCTACCCAAGTAATAATAAGATCGATGATTTGATGCAACCTTTTCGTGACCAATGTTTCAATGTAATTTAATCCTTTTAACCTTAATATCCAAGATTGAACTCGAGTCATGGAATGTGTCATACTCTTCATAATTTAATCTGAGTTTTTCTTGATTAATGAGTGGACTATATGAAACAAATCACTATTTGAGCATGGCCATGCATTTCATAGTCATACTCAATCAAGAGGCCTATGGATATCACCCCTAATATATAGGATGGTTAAATTCCATCTAGATCACTCATATTCCTCACACGATTCATGATGTACCCAATAATCACCTTTATAGTCCACCCTATTAAAGGTGACATTTGATGATATCAAAGTACATACATTCTCGTGTAATAATATAGTGATTTCAGGTCGGAGGACCATTACATCATTGTCACTATGAGAATTACTAATGACACTTTGCATAATGCTCCATATAGAATTCTCATGGTGGGTCTGTCCAGTACATCGTTCTTTAACATGTACGTATGCATTGACTTAATATCTCATATATTTATGACCAATGAGATTTGGTCATCAGTCAATCAACATACTAGTCTTAATGCATCATTGTTGTCCCATCAATAATGATACTCGACTAAGGACATTTAAGAACAATGATACTAATTATAATTATATAATCTCATGTTCAAGTCACATACTTGAAACTATATAATTTGTATCATTATTCTAAGAATTTTTATTATGTTAACATTTATATAACGCAGTAAATAAAACTACAATAAAATCATTCATTTATTCAATCAAACATAATATCAAAACGTTAAGCAATTATATCAAATAATTGGCCTCTAGGGCATAAACTCTAACAGTCTCCCACTTGCACTAGAGCCAATCACTCATGTATCTAATACCCATGGAACTAGTGTGACCGTCGTGGTTCTGTTGTGACAAAGCTTTGGTCAGTGGATCTGCAACATTATCATCTGTTGGCACTCTTCCTATATGTACATCTCCTCTATCAATGATTTCAAGGATGAGATGGTACCGCCTAAGTATATGCTTGGATCGTTGGTGAGATCTGGGTTCCTTAGCCTGTGCAATGGTTCCATTATTATCACAGTATAGAGCAACCGGATCAACAATGGTTGGAACAACACCAAGTTCAGTGATGAACTTTTTAATCCATACAGCCTCCTTGGCTGCAATAGAAGCAGCAATATACTCAGCCTCTGTTGTAGAATCGGCTACTGTTTCTTGCTTTGAACTCTTCCAGCTAACAGCACCACCATTAAGGCAAAATACAAAACCTGACTGAGACTTATAGTCATCATTATCAGTCTAGAAACTAGCATCTGTGTAACCCTTTACTGCCAGTTCGTCTTCACCTCCATATACCAATAATGAATCCTTAGTCCTTTTTAGGAACTTGAGAATATTCTTGACTGCTGTCCAGTGACCTTCACCTGGATTTGACTGGTATCTACTCGTCATGCTCAAAGCATACGAGATATCCAGACGAGTACATATCATTGCATACATGATAGATCCAATTGCCGAAGCATAAGGGATTTTTCTCATACGCTCCTCATCATCTTGTGATTTAGGACATTGGGCCTTAGAGATCTTTACACCATGAGTCATTGGTAAGTGTCCTCTTTTTGCCTCTTGCATGCTGAACCGTTTCAGCACTTTATCAATATATGTACTCTGACTTAGGCCGATCATTTTTCTTGATCTATCTCGATAAATCTTGATACCTAAAATGTAGGCTGCATCGCCTAAATCTTTCATGGAGAAACATTTTCCTAACCATGTTTTTACAGCCTGTAATGAAGGAATGTCATTCCCAATATATTAATATGTCATCAACATTTAATATCAGGAATACAATGTGACTCCCACTAACCTTCTTATATACACAAGGTTCATCTTCATTTTTAATAAAACCAAACTCTTTGACTGCTTCATCAAATCAAAGATTCCAACTCCGAGAGGCTTGCTTCAATCCATAAATAGATCGCTGCAGCTTACATACCTTTCCAGCATCCTTTGGAGTGAAAAATCCCTCAGGTTGTGTCATGTACACATCCTCAAGGAGATTTCCATTAAGGAAAGCAGTTTTGACATCCATCTGCCAGATTTCGTAATCGTAAAAGGCTGCAATAGCAAGTAAGATCCTGATGGATTTAACCATTGCCACTGGAGAGAAGGTTTCATCATAGTCAACACCTTGAACTTGTTTGTAACCTTTTCCTACCAGTCGACCTTTGTAGGTTTGTACATTACCATCCATGTCGGTTTTCTTCTTGAAAACCCACTTGCACCCGATTGGTTTTACCCCTTCGGGTGGGTCATCCAAAGTTCATACTTGGTTAGTATACATGGAGTCCATTTCAGATCTCATGGCTTCAAGCCATCTCTCAGAATATGGTCCATTCATAGCTTCTTGGTAGGAAGCAGGCTCATCCTGATCTATGAGCATCACATCACCGTTTTGAGTCACAAGATATCCATAATATCTCTCGGGCTCTTGGCGTGTCCTACCAGATCTACGAATTCCTTGTGTAATTTGAGCAGGTTCACTTTCCACAATTTCTTGTGGTTCCTGCTCACGTTCCAACTCAGGTTCAATGATATTTTGTGGTTCTTGAATTTCTTCGAGTTCTACTTTCCTCCCACTATTTCCTTTAGAGACAAATTCTCTTTCTAGAAAAATACCAGTTCGAGCAACAAACACTTTATTCTTAGAAGGTTTGTAGAAATAATACCCTTTTGTTTCTTTTGGGTATCCCACAAAATTACATTTGTCAGATTTGGGTCCGAGCTTATCAGAATCCAGACGTTTTACAAACACCTCGCATCCCCAAATCTTCATGAACGATATACTAGGACGTTTCCCAGTCCACATCTCATATGGTGTCTTCTGAACCGTCTTTGTAGGAACACAGTTAAGTGTGAATGTAGATGTCTCTAGGGCATGACCCCAGAAGCTTATTGGAAGATCTATATGACTCATCATTGATCGTACCATGTCCAACAAGGTTCGATTCCTCCTCTCAGACACACCATTCCATTGTGGTGTTCCAGGTGGAGTGAGCTGTGATATAATACCACACTCCTTTAGAAGATCATCAAAGTCTTGGCTTAAGTATTCACCTCCTCGATCAGATCGAAGGGCTTTTATGCTTTTGCCAAATTAGTTTTGAACTTCATTCTTGAATTCCTTGAACTTTTCAAAGGATTCGAATTTGTGTCTCATTAGATACACATATCCATATCTACTGAAGTCGTCAGTAAATGTAATGAAGTAATAAAACCTACCTCTTGCTAACGAACTCATGGGTCCACATACATTACTATGTATAAGTCCCAATATATCGCTAGCCCGTTCACTGTGTCCAATGAAAGGGGCTTTAATCATCTTGCCTAATAAACACAATTCGCATTTTTTATATGATTTAAAATCAAATGAATCCAAAAATCCATCATTATGGAGTTTTGATATGCGTTTCTCATTTATATGGCCCAAACAACAGTGCTAGAGATATGTCGAATTTGAATCATTTGATTTAAATCGTTTTGTATTTATGTTATAGATAGGCATTTCCAAATCAAGAATATAAAGACTGTTAAACAATTGTGCAACACCATAGCAAATATCATTTAAGTAAAACGAACAACGATTGTTCTTAATTATAAATGAAAAACCTTTCTTGTCCAAACAAGAAACATAAATAATATTTTTGCTTATAGCAGGCACAAAATAACAATCTTCTGATTCTAAAACTAGCCCAAAGGGCAAAGATAAATGATAAGTTCCTACGGCCAGTGCAGTAATTTTTGCTCCATTCCCAACTCGTAGGTCAACCTCTCCTTTTGCCAAAGTCCTACTCCTTCGAAGTTCCTGCAAATTAACACAAATGTGAGAACCACATCCAGTATCCAATACCCATGATGTAGAAGTAGACAAGTTGACTTCTATAACATATATACATGAATCAAAAGTAATACTTCCTTTCTTTTTCTTCACTTCTTCCAAATAAGCATGACAATTCCTCTTCCAGTGTCCAGGTTTTCCACAAAAGTGATAATCACCTTCTTTAGCCACCCCACCTTTAGATTTTAAAGCCTGTTTTGTTTTGGAATTAGGTTTGGCACCAAAATTAGATCCTATCTTTTTCTTGCCTTTCCATTTTCCCTTAACATGTTTGCATATATATATATATATATATATATATATATATATATATATATATATATATATAGTATAAGCATGTACATATAGAATACTATATTCTATCCGGATTGATTATGGACTTTATTCTAGTTTGGTTCACTAGAGCCACCAAGTGAACCAAAAGGTCAAACCTAGGGTGCAATAATTAAATTTAAATATAACTATTACATTTAAACCCAGGCTCCATTACAAACGGGTCTTCAAGCGCTCCTTGCTCCTTGATCTTTGATCTCTAATTCTTCAAAATAGTTCTAACTATTCCTATTACAAAACTATTTAAAATAAATAGAAACCTTGATCAGCAGTCAAGGGGAAGTATATAGGAGGGAGATAGAATTTACATTAAGAAAAATTAGAGAAGACGAGGTACGCACTATTTAATAAAACTCATACATTCATGCATCCAACAAAAATAAAATTCAATCATATTGGTCAATAGTCCATAATTAATCCCATTTATTATCATACACATTACCATATATATCAATAAATAACATTCATCTCATGAATAATAAATATTCAATATATATATTGATATCATTTAATGGGCAAAATTTAGTTAGCATAAAATCTAATTTTGAATCAAAATAAACTTATTTATTTTAATCCAAAATTAAATCAAACTAAACCTCTTTTATTTTAATTTATCCTATTTTGAATAAAATAAACTATTTTATTTTAATCAAATTCTTTAATCAAAATAAACTCATTTATTTTAATTAATTATGCAATTCAATTCAAAGTAAAAAAAAAAAACTACTTTATTAAAGGAAACACATATTATCTTTCCTATTCACAAATAAACACTTTTATTTTGAATAACATAAAATCTTATTTCATATCTAAATAAACTCCTTTATTTAAGGAAACATGGAATCCAATTTCAACTCCAATTAGTTATCATGGAATTCAATTTTAACTCTAATTAGTTAACATGAAATCTAATTTTAAAATTAAAATAAACTCTTTATTTTAATTATAAAATTAATAAGAATATATATATATATATATATATATATATATATATATATATATATATATATATATATATGGGAAAAAAAGTTTGTACACGGCTGTGTATTACATAGTAGGTTATGGCGACGATTTTTTGAGATATAGTGACGGACCATCGCCATAGTTATCTGGGTTATGGCGACGGGTGAACCATTGTCATAGCCCAAAAAATTCACCGCCATAGCCCTACTGTGTAATACAAAGCTGTGTATATACATATAACCCAATATATATATATATATATATATATATATATATATATATATATATATATATATATATATATATTTCCCTTCAGTTGAGGGATCCCTCAAATAGTGTTATTTGAGGGATAGTGCGCTCAACCGTTGGATCTGTTTTAATAACTTTATGTGGCTGAGATTTTACATCTTTTTAAACCTGTTTTCCCAAATAACCCAACACATCCAATGCAACGGTTATCCAGTGCAACACATAAGATGTAAAATCTCAGCCACATAAAGTTATTAAAACAGATACATCAGTTGAGCGCACTATCCCTCAACTGAAGGGGACTGTATAATATATATATATATATATATATATATATATATATATATATATATATATATATATAGAGTCCGGATCCTATCCGGGATCCCAGATGTTGTTAAAATACGGTATTTTATTTTATTTTTGCTTTTTTTAAAAAATAACTAATTTTTGTTAATAATTTATAGAACTGAAATTTTTCTATAATACAGTATTTTTGCGTGATTTGGATACATATAATATGTAAGACCCCAACTTATTAATGAATAAAATCAAATTTCCTCTAATTATTATTATGAATAATAAGGTGTTAATTTGATATAATATTTTGGTTATGGGTAAAATGTGCAAATTTTACAAAATAAACAAGTGGTTATAAAATACTCATTGTTATCGGGAAATATTCGTTTGGTCGTGGAATATTCTTTCTGTCGGGGAATATTCGTACGACGGCGGAGCTATTTGTGGTCCCCATAACGGAAAATAGTCGGATGAAGATAACGATAAAATCGAGTTTTTATAAATAACGGCGTAGTTATTACCGTTAACACTGTTAGAATACCCGGTGGTTAAAATACAGTAATACGCGTGGTTGCACAGTAGCACACAGTTTTGTACAGTATTTTTGAATTATTGATCCTTACGTAAGAAGGCACTACTCAATAATTGTTACAATAGTTACCGTTCAATATTTTATTTTATTGATTCAATAATTTCTACGTTGATATTTTATATTATTGTTATTTTAATAATTGTTACTGCACATTATTTCCCATTATCAGATCAATCAATCATATTATTTGAATAATATTATTAGATAGCATTATTGGTAATGTCTAGCAAGTTCTGTCTAAGGAGAGGTTTGGTCACCTAATTGCGCGCCAGTAAGGAAAAATATTTATCGGAAAGCCCCCTCTTTCCTGGGAACGGCCTGGTTGTCATAATTGTGATTCTGTAATATTATTTGTGAATAATTAATTATTGATTTATATGATAAAGAAATATTTATTTGATGTGGATATAAATGATGGATTTATTTATGTGGTTATTATTGAAGGAATTAATGTTGACGTGTTTTATCAGTATTTCTATCGGAATGGAGGTATTAAAAAATCAAATCAGTATTTTTCAGATATATTGCGTGAGTTATAATTTTTAATCTGACCGTTAGATCGTTGTGATTTTTGGATATGTTATACATATATAAGTTGAGTATATGTCCACAAATTTTGAACCGTTAAAAATGAACGTATGATTTGTTATGAATTTTAAGAGGTGACTGATTCAGAAATTAGGTTTATAAATGATTTTGGTAAAAAATTCTAGAATTGAGTGGGCCCCACTTGTTGTTGGTGAATAAATGTGCTGAATTTTATTTCAAATGTGTTGGGTGGCAATAGTAGCAGGTAAAGCCATCAGGTTGCAGGTCAAGTCTGCTTCGGCGTGCTAACATTTTCCTATAAATAGAGGGCTAAGTTAGAATTGAAAATCACATCAGAATTCATAAGTTTTCTCTCTTTCTCTCTCTATATTCTCGAGCGTATTTTGTGAGTATTTTGATACTTTGAGAGTTGCTATTCAGTGCAAGTTTCTGTCAGCACTATATCCGAAATTCAGTCAGAAGTACGGTTATTCTGAGGTAAGGGATATTTTTTTTTCGTAAATGATATTACTTCTTTCAATATCATTATGTCGAAATATTGGTTTGAACTTTTTATCAAATTTTGAACTTTTTGTGTCGGGATTACTATTCACGTATACGGCACTATTCACGTATACGACACTATTTACGAATACGGCACTATTCACCGAAAAATAAATTTTTTTTCTTTTTATCGAAGATGGCTATTATGGTTACTATCTTTGATTGTATCCATGTTTTGATCATTATTTTTGAATTCTGCTTCGAAATTGATTATTTCGGAGTATTATTGAACTTGGATAAAATATAATACGAATCCCTAAAATTTGTTCTTTTATCTCACTGGATTCGCTTTATTTAAGATATTTTTCATCATCCTCAGTCCTAAATGATGATATTACTGAATATCTTTGGCCTGTAGTGCAAAGATGAATGATTACCAGATGAATATCTTTGGTCCGTAGTGTAAAGATGAACATGTGTTGAGATGAACATGACCAACTGAATGTTATTCTTGAATTTTTCTCCACAAAGTAGTATCATGTTGACAATTTGGACGTTATTGATTTCTGGATAAATTAAATTATAAATCTTTAAAATTTATCCTTGAACTTATTTAATTGAATTATTATATCGTTGTCATCATCCTCATGTTTATATTCTGTTGAAAGTCATCTGTGGCATGTAGTGCATAGATGGACTTGGTATGATTATGACCAGGGATTATTCGGTATAATCATGACCGTAATGTTACAAATGACGTGGTAAAAGTCATATGTGGCTTGTAGTGCATAGATGGACTTGGTATGATTATGACCAGGGATTATTCGGTATAATCATGACCGTAATGTTACAAATGATGTGATAAAAGTTCTCATTGGCCCGTAGTGCATCGATGGACAATTTTTGGTATGATTATGGCCATGGATTCTCTTCGACCAAGGGTGCAAAGATGAAATGTTTTATGGCATGATCATGACCGTTGATGAAAACACGATTATCTTTGGCCCGTAGTGCAGGGATGATTCAATGATGTGGATTATTTATTAAGCTGAATCTCAGCAATAAAATTGATGATAAATCATTTAAATCATAGAAGATAGTAGGTTTTATGCTCTACTTGACTCTTCTAATGGATTACTTTTTTCGTTGCAGTTGTTGATCTAAAACTTGTTGTCTATTATATTTTATCAGATTTTTCTCTGTTGAAGACTAATGATAATTTGTTGTACATTATCTTAGTCATAATATTTCTTACTGGGCTAGTTGAGCTCACCCTTCTTTTCACTGTTCTCTTCAGGAAATGAGAATATAGTTGGGACTAGTCGGAGAATTGATTGACGGTCCAGATGGTTGCATTAGTAGTCCTCACTATTCTGTGAAATAGTGTGATAATTGTAATGAGGACTCCTTTTGAGTTTGTATACTCTCTAGTAGACAATATTTGTATTCAAACTCACAGTATATGTGTTGTCGTATTCTGCACGATAATTGTATTACTAAAGTTGTATTTGTTTCTGTACCATGTATTTGGCGACTCAGAATGGGTGATGTATACCTATTTTGGGGGCGTCACAGTTGGTATCAAAGCTTAGGGATATGATCCCTGGCTGAAATGTGAGACAAGAACTAGGAGGGGAGAGATGAGGTATTCCTTCGCTAGTATGACGTGAATAAGTTTATGTGGTATTTGTTTGGTCGGTCAGAATATAGGGATAATATGTTGCATGTCAATTAACCCTTATTTTGTGACAGTATTTAAAAATGACATCTGAGAATGTTGAGAATAGCAATGGAGCACAGGAGACCGTTGAGTCACCACAGAACAATACTCAGGATAATGTGCATCAGGAAGGCAACAATCCTCAAGTGAACAACGGCACCGACCAAATGACGAACGATGGTACATTTAGGAGCTTTTTAGAATTCATGCAACACTAAACGAGAGAGACTCCTGTTCATAATGCAGGTGGAAACACTGGCAACCCACGGTTGGTCACCGCTAAGCAGTTCAAGGAGCTAGGACTACAGGAGTTTTTCGAAAAGCCAGAACCACTTAAGGTAGAGATATGGATAAAATAGATCACCAAGATATTTGATGTCTTGGAATGCTCAGAGGAGCAAAAGGTTCTATTCGCCACATTTATGTTGCGTGAAGAAGCAGATCATTGGTGGGAATTTGTAAAACATACCCAGCCTGACGCACTCAAGATGTCTTGGGAGAAGTTCCAAGAATTGTTCAACGACAAGTACTTTTCCGAAAGTATTCGTCACATGAAGGAAGTGGAATTCATCAAGCTGGAGCAAAATAATATCACCATGTCGCAGTACGAAGCTAAGTTTACCTAGTTGTCCCAGTTTGCATCCCATTTAGTTGATAACGAGAGGTTTGAAACCCGAGATACGTCAACACCTAATTCTCAAAAACTGTGTTTGTATGCAGATGTTGTAAATAGGGCTCAGTTATTAGAGCGCGAGAATAATTTAACCCAATGAAGAGAAAGCAGCCAAAAAAATGATAATAGCAATGGTAGCAGTCATCGAAGCGGTGACAACAATCGTGGAGGAAATTATCATACCAAGAATGGTAACCACTTTGGTGGTAATCATGGCCAAGATAATAGAAGTGGAAATTTTAAGAAGAGGAGGTTCAATAATGATGGAAAGACAGCAACACCAGCACCCGTTTCAAAAGAAGAAGAACGACCACCGGTTGTATGTTTCAAATACAGACAGGAGGAACACATCCGTATAAACTGTACGCAGCAACCCTAAGTGTGTTTCAATTACGAAAGAGAAGGTCACCTAGCTCGATTTTATCCTGTAGTGAAGTCAAGTCCTGATAGTGAAGTCAAGTCCAGTCACCCGAACGGATAGTAAGATGTTTATACCTTATTCAATACCGGACTTGCGCTCCTTAGACCTAAAACGAAGTATTATCTGAAGACGTTGGCTCGAGCAAGATGAACGTTATTCGTAGGAGCATACGAACCTACATGAAGATAGCAAATATACGATTAGAACCGACTTTAAATTGATAAAGTTAAAGCCGCTCTACATACTCAGAGCGAGGTTCAAGATGACGTTATTCTGTCGTTTATTTGAAATCCTCGATCGAGTAGGAACTGTGACCTATAGACTCATTTTAAGTGCCAAGTATGTCGCGTGTTCATAACGTTTATTTCGTATCGATGTTACGTAAATATATGGATGATCCGAACCATATTATTGATTAAGAACCGAACGAGATAGCGGAAGATTTAACGTATAAGGAGATACATGTTAAAATCTAGGATAAGAAGGAATATATTCTACGCTCAAAGGTTATACCTCAAGAGTTAGAATCTGAAATGAAGTCAAGGTATCCCCATCTGTTCGGCATATCAGGTACGTACGCAAATTCCGGGGACGAAATTTCATAAGGAGGGGAGGTTGTAAGACACAACCTCCCCAACTTATTAATGAATAAAATCAAATTTCCTCTAATTATTATTGTGAATAATAAGGTGTTAATTTGATATAATATTTTGGTTATGGGTAAAATGTGTAAATTTTGCAAAATAAACAAGTAGTTATAAAATACTCATTGTTGTCGGGGGAATGTTCGTTTGGTCGTGGAATATTCTTTCTGTCGGAGAATATTCGTACGACGGCGCAGCTATTTGTAGGCCCCATAACGGAAAATGATCGGATGAAAATAACAACAAAATTGAGTTTTTATAAATAACGGCGTAGTTGTTACCGTTAATACTGTTGAAATACCCGCTGGTTAAAATATAGTAATACGCGTGGTTGCACAGTAGCATACAGTTTTGTACAGTATTTTTGAATTATTGATCCTTATGTAAGAAGGCATTACTAAATAATTGTTACAGTAGTTACTGTTCAATATTTTCTTTTATTGATTCAATAATTGCTACGTTGATATTTTATATTATTGTTGTTTCAATAATTGTTACTGCACAGTATTTTCCATTATCAGATCAATAATTCATATTATTTGAATAATATTATTAGATAGCATTATTGGCAATGTCTAGAAAGTTTTGTCTAAGGAGAGGTTTGGTCACTTAATTGCGCGCCAGTAAGGAGAAATTCTTATCAGAAAGCCCCCTCTTTCCTGGAAACGGCCTGGTTGTCATATTTGTGATTCTGTAATATTATTTGTGAATAATTAATTATTGATTTATATGATAAAGAAATATTTATTTGATGTGGATATAAATGATGGATTTATTTATGTGGTTATTATTGAAGAAATTAATGTTGAGGTGTTTTATCAGTATTTCTGTCAGAATGGATGTATTAAAAAATCAAATCAATATTTTTCAGATATATTGCATGAGTTATAATTTTTAATCCGACCGTTGGATCGTTGTGATTTTTGGATATGTTATACATATATAAGTTAAGTATATGTCCAAAAATTTGGAACCATTAAAAATGAACGTATGATTTGTTATGAATTTTAAGAGGTGACTGATTCGGAAATTAGGTTTATAAATAATTTTGGTAAAAAATTCTAGAATTGAGTGGACCCCACTTGTGATTGGTGAAGAAATGTGCTGAATTTTATTTCAAATGTGGTGGGTGGCAATAGTAGCATGTAAAGCCATCAGGTTGCTGGTCAAGTCTGCTTCGGCGTGCTAACATTTTCCTATAAATAGAGGGCTAAGTTAGAATTGAAAATCACACCAGAATTCATAAGTTTTCTCTCTTTCTCTCTCTATATTCTCGAGCGTATTTTGTGAGTATTTTGATACTTTGAGAGTTGCTATTCAGTGCAAGTTTCTGTCAGCACTATATCCGAAATTTTGTCAGAAGTACGGTTATTTTGAGGTAGGGGATGTTATTTTTTTCGTAAATGATATTACTTCTTTCAATAACATTATGCCGAAATATTGGTTTAAAATTTTTATCAAATTTAGAACTTTTTGTGTCGGGGTTACTATTCACGTATACGGCACTATTCACGTATACGACACTATTCACGAATACGGCACTATTCACCAAAAAATAAAATTTTATTTTTTTAATCTAGGATGGCTATTATGGTTACTATCTTTGATTGTATCCATGTTTTGATCATTATTTTTGAATTTTGTTTCAAAACTGATTATTTCGGAGTATTATTGAACTTGGATAAATTGTAATACGAATCCCTATTATTTGTTCTTTTATCTCACTGGATTCGTTTTCTTTAAGATATTTTTCATCATCCTCAGTCGTAAATGATGATATTACTGAATATCTTTGGCCTGTAGTGCAAAGATGAATGATTACCTGATGAATATCTTTGGCCCGTAGTGCAAAGATGAACAAGTGTTGAGATGAACATGACCAACTGAGTATTATTCTTAAATTTTACTCCACAAAGTAGTATCATGTTGAAAATTTAGACGTTATTGATTTCCGGATAAATTAAATTATAAATCTTTAAAATTTATCCTTGAACTTGTTTAATCGAATTATTATATCATTGTCATCATCCTCATGTTTATATTCTGTTGAAAGTCATCTGTGGCCTGTAGTGCATAGATGGACTTGGTATGATTATGACCAGGGATTATTCGGTATAATCATGACCGTAATGTTACAAATAATGTGGTAAAAGACATCTATGGCCTGTAGTGCATAAATGAACTTGGTATGATTATGACCAGGGATTATTCGGCGTAATCATGACCGTAATATTACAAATGATGTGGTAAAAGTCGTCATTGGCCCGTAGTGTATTGATGGACAATTTTTGGTATGATTATTGTAAGACCCCAACTTATTAATGAATAAAATCAAATTTTCTCTAAATATTATTGTGAATAATAAGGGGTTAATTTGATATAATACTTTGGTTATGGGTGAAATGTGCAAATTTTGTAAAATAAGCAAGTGGTTATAAAATATTCATTTTGTCGGGGAATATTCGTTTGGTCGTGGAATATTCTTGCTGTCGGGGAATATTTGTACGACGGCGCAGCCTTGTGTGGGCCCCATAACGGAAAGCGATTGGATGAAGAAAACGACAAGTATAAGTTATTTATAAATAACGGCGTAGTTGTTACCGTTAATACTGTTGGAATACCCGGTGGTTAAAATACAGTAGCACACGGTATTGCACCAATTATTGATTCTTACGTAAAAAGGCACTACTCAATAATTGTTACAGTAGTTATTGTTCAATATTTTATTTTATTGATTCAATAATTGTTGCGTTGATATTTTATATTATTGTTGTTTTAATAATTGTTGCTGCACAGTATTTTCCATTATCAGATCAATAATTCATATTATTTGAATAATATTATTAGATAACATTATTGGCAATGTCTAGAAAGTTCTGTCTAAGGAGAGGTTTGGTCATCTAATTGTGCGCCAGTAAGGAGAAATCCTTATTGGAAAGCCCCCTATTTCCTGGGAACGGCCTGGTTGTCATAAATGTGATTCTACAATATTATTTGTGAATAATTAATTATTGATTCATATGATAAGGAAATATTTATTTTATGTGGATATAAATGAGGGATATATTTTTGTGGTTAAAAATGAAGGAGTTAATGTTAAGATTTTTATCAGTATTTTTGTCGGAATGGAGGTATTAAAAATCAGGGTTTTTGAAATATTTTGCGGGGGTTATAATTTTTAATTCGACCGTTGGATTGTGGTAATTTTTGGATATGTTATACATATATAAGTTGAGTATATGTCCACAAATTTTGAACCGTTAAAAATGAACGTATGATTTATTATGAATTTTACGAGATGACTGGTTCATAAATTGTTGAATTTTCGGAGTTAATAATTTTGGTGAAAAATTCTAGAATTGGTGGGCCCCACTCTTGGTTGGTGAAGAAAAGTGCTGAGATTTTTATTCAAATATGGTGGGTGGAAATAGTAGTAGGTAAAGCCATCAGGTTGCATGTTAAGTCTACTTCGGCGTGCTAATATTTTCCTATAAATAGAGGGCTAAGTTAGAATTGAAAATCACACCAGAAACAAGTTTTCTCTCTTTCTCTCTCTAGATTATTGAGTGTATTTTGTGAGTATTTAGATAGTTTGAGAGTTTCTATTCATCAGAGCAAGTTTATTTCAGCCTTATACCGGTATTCCGACCAGAAGTACTGATATTTTGAGGTAAGGGATATTATTTTCTTCTTAAATGATATTATTTTATTCAATATCATTATGCTGAAATATCAACATGAGTTTTTATCAAATTTGGAACTTTTTGTGTCGGGGTTACTATTCACGTATACGTTACTATTCACGTATACGGCACTATTCACGAATACGACACTATTCACCGAAAAATAAAATTTTTCCTTTTTGTCTAAGATGTCTATTATGGTTACTATCTTTGATTGTATCCATGTTTTGATCTTTATTTTTGAATTCTGCTTCACAATTGATTATTATGAAGTATTATTGATCTTGGATAAACTGTTATACGAATCCCTAATATTTGTCCTTCTGTCTCACTGGATTCGTTCTCTTTTAGATATTTTTCATCATCCTCAGTCCTAAATGATGATATTACTGAATATCTTTGGCCTGTAGTGCAAAGATGTATGATTACTTGATGAATATCTTTGGCATGTAGTGTAAAGATGATCTGGTGTTGAGATGAACATGACTGACAGGTGATACAAATGAATATATTTGGCCTGTAGTGCAAAGATGAATATTTGGATAAAGATGATTATTAATTGATGTTTCAGGGATAAAATATTGATGATGGACTTTTAAATCTTAGAAGATAGTAGAATTCTTTCTCTACTTGACTCTTCTAAAGGATTGCTGTTTCCGCTGCAGTTGTTGATCTAAAACTTGTTGTCGATTATATTCTATCAGATTTTTCCCTGTTGAGAACTAACGATAATTTGTTGTATATTATCTTAGTCATAATATTCTTTACTGGGCTAGTTGAGCTCACCCTTTTCCTTTTTGTTCCATTTTTCTTCTCAGGAGGTGAGAACATAGCAGGATCTAGTCGGGGTATGGAGTGATGGTTCTAGAAAGATGTTTTAGCAGTCCTCACTATTTCTGTAAAATAGTGTTTGAATAATTATAATGAGGATTTATTTGAGTGTGGATATTGTCGAGAAGACAATATTTGTATTTAAACTCACAGTATGTGTTGTCGTATTTTGCACGACAATTGTATTATTGAAGTTGTAGTTTGCTTTCTGTACCATGTATTTGGCGACTCAAAATGGGTGTTGTATACCTATTTTGGGGGCGTCACAATTATGGCCATGGATTCTCTTCGGCCAAGGGTGCAAAGATGAATTATTTTATGGCATGATCATGACCGTTGATGAAAACACGATTATCTTTGGCCCGTAGTGCAGGGATGATTCGATGATGTGGATTATTTATTAAGCTGAATCTCAGCAATAAAATTGATGATAAATCTTTTAAATCATAGAAGATAGTAGGTTTTATGCTTTACTTGACTCTTCTAATGGATTACTTTTTTCGCTACAGTTGTTGATCTAAAACTTGTTGTCTATTATATTTTATCAGATTTTTCCCTGTTGAAGACTAATAATAATTTGTTGTACAATATCTTAGTCATAATATTTCTTACTAGGCTAGTTGAGCTCACCCTTTCTTTCACTGTTCTCTTCAGGAAATGAGAATATAGCTGGGACTAGTCGGGGAATGGATTGACGGTCCAGATGGTTGCATTAGTAGTCCTCACTATTCTGTGAAATAGTGTGATAATTGTAATGAGGACTCCTTTTGAGTTTGTATACTCTCTAATAGACAATATTTGTATTCAAACTCACAGTATATATGTTGTCGTATTCTGCACGACAATTGTATTACTGAAGTTATATTTGTTTCTGTACCATGTATTTGGCGACTCAGAATGGGTGATGTATACCTATTTTGGGGGCGTCACATAATAAAACAGGTTTGTACAGTCTGTTTTGTTATATGTATCCAAATCACGCCAAAAATACTGTATTATGAAAAAATTCTAGTTCTATAAAATATTACACTTTTTTTAGTTGTTTTTAAAAAAAAAAGCAAAAAAAAAAAAGGTCCACATTTTAACAAGGTGCGAACTCCCGCACCTGATCCATTGTGTGTGTGTGTATGTATATATATATATATATATATATATATATATATATATGTGTGTGTGTGTGTGTGTGTGTGTGTGTGTGTGTGTGTGTGTGTGTGTGTGTGTGTGTACTCAGTATGATTACTTCTGAAAGTGATCCACGTGAATTAAGTTATTCAAAAAAAAACATGCGGTGACCCGATATATATTCTTCTGTTTCGCAGAGATATATATATATATATATATATATATATATATATATATATATATATATATATATATATAAACTATTCAACATATGCAGGATCAACCTTTTCAGAAAAAACAAAAACAGGCTTCGCGACTAACAGCTTTCGGAAAATCGATTTTGACCCTTTTTTTTCTTTTTCCTTTTTTTAAAATAAATTTTATATAAAAACTTATGCCCAATTAAATTGTTCTAAACACATATCAATATACATATCGAATCTAAACAATTAAAAATTCGCATAAAGATTTGGCTCTAATACCACTGTTATGTTTGTAATATTTATGAACGTAATCAAATTGAACAAAATTAGCTGAAGCGTGAAAAATCAGAGTTTTAAAATTTTATAAACCATATACCTGGATCATCCTTGATGCATAATTATTAATTAAACAAAAAGATAAAGAATGAGAATCATACCTTTGAAGATTCGAGCCTCCTCATGTACAAGTTCACCTCCAAATCCTTTTCGCGTTTAACTTGAATCCATTGGGTTTGGTTCCTTCCTTAGATCAACGTTAGCCACCAAAGTGTTTGGCCTCTAGAGGTGATCTACCAAGGAAGAAGGAATATTCAAGAAGAAGGGTGATAGGCTAAACCCTAGTTTTCTATCTCTATAAAAAAAGTGTACTCTCCAACAAATTAGAATCACGTCATTTGATATCTGATATAAGACTCCTCTTATATAGATATTAGTTAACCATTTTAATATTATTAAAATAGGGTATTATTTAATTAATTAAACTCCTTTAATTAATTAGGCTCCCTAATTTTATTAGGGATAATTAATTAAACTTTTTTAATTAATTTTTCTCCTAATTTTATTAGGAATAAATGAGAGTACTTTTATTAATTAATTCTCAAACTCCTTTAGAAATTTAATAATAATAATAAGACTCCTCTTATTAATTTATATTTAATATTTCCAAAATATTAAATAATAAATATTAAGATATTTAATTTATTCTATCACCATAGATTAAATTTAATATACTTAACTTATTGTTATGATTATGCCATTAACTTCTTAAATAATTATTCTTCCTTTATGGTGTGACCCTTTAGGTTCTCCATATTAAACCGGTTGTGAATAAATCAATTAGAACAATTCTAATCTTATTTAAATAAATAAATTAAACTATTAATTTATTTAAATAAATAATATTTATTCTACAATAGGGATAAACCTCCTTAGCAATTAACGACTTTCCAGATAATATAGATTTTAACATTAATCATAAAAAAATATTTGAGTAAATAGTTATCGTATAATTCAATCCTTTCACCATACAATGTCCCAATTAAATATAAAATATTGAATTACTGTCAAGTCTTATTTTATTTAATTATATGTATTTCGACTCTTAAATTCACAACACCAAATAATGCAAATTAGAAACTCCTTTCTAATTTCATTCTGCCTTAGCCAAGGACTACTGGGTTGTCATTTATCGAATCACATATGACATTTCTCTTCTTTTACTAGAAGCGGTAGATTCTTTATTGATCATACATTATCTCCATGTACAACTTATTATACCCAAACATATCCTTTAATATACCCTAAGGGTCTTAAGGAATAAGTCAAAGTATAACTCATCATACCCAAGATACTATGATGATTTCAAGTCCAAGGATCACTTGTACTACTATCACTACAGGAATTCCTATTGACAAGCAAGTAAAACTCCCTTAGGTATTCCTTAGCGAGCCATGTTCAGTGAACTTATTCTCTAATAAGCACCTACATACTTGCTTTAGTGTCTCCACACAAATGATCATGAGATCAATCATCCTCATCCAATGAGCAAGGAACGTATGTACCAATCTATCCGGATTCACTAATCCCCAATTTAGTAATCCAACGATTGGGAACTATTTTAGTTTTAAGATTTCTAAGAATTTAGATCTCATTAGAATGATCATTATCATTATTCTAAAAGCATTACTTAAAACTATGGGTTTATCACATATTATAAAGCAGCATCATGTAGATAATTAAAAGTCTTTAATAAATTAATATTTTGCATTAATAAATGAATAAGATTATTACAAAGTATATGCTTTATCATCAAACATGATAGGCTTGTGCGCATACTACTTTCAGACAAGTCTTCAAATTGAGGTGGGTAATAAAAGACTCGATCCTGGGCCCTATCAATCGCAGAATGAAAAGCATAATCCATTTCATTCATATTAGCCTTCTTTGTCTGAACCTTGGCTTCAACACGATCTGCATGCTGAGTAGCCTTCATACAAGCGTCTTCTGCTCTCGCACACTTAGCTGACTCATCCTTCAAGTCATCTTTTAGCTTTTTAATTTCAGTCTTCATCTTTTCATTTTTAGCCAATAGCTCCTCTTGATGACCCTCTGTGTGAACTAAGTTCCACTCCGTGCTCCCAAGTCGTGAGTCGAGTTCCTAAATCTCCACATCATTCTGCTCTATAGTAGCCTAACGCATGTCAGCCAACTACTTCAGATCCTCAATCTTATCTTGTAATTCTATATTATGATCATATAGTTCATCATACATCTTAGCTGATATAAAGTTTGGTGGAAACTCCACATGATCCTCTTCCTCATCCTCCACCTCTATCTCCTCAGAGTCCTCCTCCTTAGGATCAGACACAGTCTCATTCTTCTGTCCTTCCTCAGCAACCAACAGAGAAGGTTCCCTCTAGATCAACTACTCCCGAACCACATGGACATCTCGGGGCTCCTCATCTCTAGGCACCTGAGGTATCTCTTCTCTAGCTTGACTGGATCCTTCAACGTTAGACATCCTGACAATAAAATACTTTTAAGTTTTATTTATTACGTGACACTCTTCGATACTCGCGAGCACATAAATTATTAACACATAGCACATAAAGTCTTTTATTGTTTATCTTTAAAGAATTTCTCCAATTCATTCCTTAGAACTCGATAAGAGTTTATCACCAAAATATTTTTTGTCTCCTTAAAGGTTACTTCCTAAGGTTTCCCCCACCTAAGGTTCATAACCTGGCTCTGATACTAACATGTGACACCCCCAAATCCAGATACTTCATTCCCACATGATTTGGTGCTCACTATCCAAAACAATTACTTCCAACTACCCATAATAAAGGATAATTGTTTAAATTAAACAGCTTAAATATTAATCCATCCCTTTATAGGGTTACATCAACAAAAAACAAATCCCAGGTAATCTAACCTTAAACTATTACATAAGTCTGCGGAATACATCACAAAATAATTTAAGTCTCATAACATAAGTTCAGTAAATAAAATTAAACAGGTCTTCATCATTTGGACATCTTGCCCTGACCTTTGCTACAAGATGGCTCATCAACTTTCTCAACTTTAGCTGCAGTGTTAAATGCAAGAGTGAGCAAACAATTGCTCACTAATATAATGATGACAAAAGCAATAACATAGGAGTAAGCAATGATTATTGAATAATTAAGAACTTTTTCTTTGAGTCAAGATTTGTAAACAAGTTCGAGGTTTATATCTGAGTGTCTTTAAGACCATGAACTATGTCCCAAGGTTATTACATATTTCTACTTCAACCTTTAACAGTCATTAGACTATACAGACCTTTACTTTCGTACTTAGGGGGATCATCCCTTCGTACCATGTATTGTGCACAAACATCTAAACGCTAACGCATACATAATCCCCTATACTAGGGTTGTTCATCTCAGTTTAACTTTAGGATTTTCGCACTAAAGAAAGTTTAGTTTGGAATAGCTTAACAGTGATTCTAGAATTTTAGAGCACTTATCAATTATGGATTAGTCCAATTAATAAAGATTTATTAGCTATTCGAAGGTTCAACACGATAATATAAGATTGAACAATGATACTTATATCAAAGCTTTAGTGTCAATAATATACAATTGAATAGACGTTATATGTATGAGGTATTACATCAAAAAGAGTTAGAAAACTCATTCGGGACAATGAACTTTAACAGTCTATGCTTTGAGTAGCAAGAAACGAAAGTTAGGAACTTGCTCAATAAAAGATTAAAGTTTTAGGAACTTGCATAACGATATCAAGTTAGGAATATGAAACTTGCTCAATGTAAAATAATTAGAATACAAGAGCTTGCATAATGGTAAAAAAGGTAGAACCAAGAAACTTGCTCAACATAAGAATAAGGTTTAGGAAACTTGCCTCGCGTGTAAGCTACAAAATTATTACAAATGTTCGCCAAATATCCTACATATACCATTAGGATCACAATACCAATTAGTTATATTAACATTAACTTCATTGGTTTACTTCTCATTTTAGTCAAGTTTATAATCTTTAGCTTAAGATTTGATTATCCTAATCATTCACATACCATAAACTTGAACTCTCATTTATATTATAGTACACGACATGGTGATTGCAAAACAATTCCAATTATCATAACATCATATTACGTCCTTTCACAACTTATTAATTCATAACCTATAGTTTCAACTTTATGATTACAATATGTTATTATGTCTTATAACATGTTTTAGGTTTCTCTACAATCATTAAAATAAGTTAGGTTAACATTTCTCCAGCCATACTGTTAACAGTTCATTACTTAGTCTGCTTGATCACTGGCGTGACCACGCCCTAGCTACCCTTGGACCTAGCGTGCCCGCGCTCAACCCTAGAATCAGTTTTCCAGAACACGAACACAGACTCTGCTCATATACAAGAATTCCAATTTCTTAATTTCGACAGCAACACAGACAAACCCTTACACTACAAACTTAACCAACGCCTCATAACATATACAATCAATCATCCTAACACCTTAAACAACTTACATATGTGACGCCCCCAAAATAGGTATACATCACCTATTCTGAGTCGCCAAATACATGGTACAAAATTAAAATACAAACTTAATTAATACAACTGTAGTGTAAAATACGACAAAACATAACTGAGTTTTTACAAGAATATTATCTCATAGACAGTATCCAAACTCAAATTCAATCCTCATTACATTTATTATCACACTAAATAGTGAGGACTACTAAAACAACCATCTCGGACCGTCACTCCATTCCCTGACTAGTCCTGGCTACGTTCTCATTTCCTGAAGAGAACAATGAAAGCAAAAGGGTGAGCTCAACTAGCCTACTAAGAAATATTATAACTAAGATAATACATAATAAATTATCGTTAGCCTTCAACAGTGTTAAACTGATAAAATATAATAAACATCAAGTTTAACTGCAGTGGAACAAGCAATCCATTAGAAGAGTCATGTAGAGCATGATATCTACTATCTTCTATGATTTAAAAAGTTTATCATCAATTTTATCGCTGAAACTCAGCTTAATAAATAAACCACATCATCGAATCATCCCTGCACTATAGGCCAATGATATTCATTAGTATCAAGACCACGAATTATCCATGCACTACGGGCCAAGGATATTCGTGTTTTCACCAATGGTCATGATCATGCCAACAAATGTCCATCAATGCACTATAGGCCAATGAGGACATTTACCACATCACTTGTAACATTACAGGTCATGATTATACCGAATGATCCTTGGTCATAATCATACCAATCAATAGTCCATCTATGCACTACAGGCCAAAGATGACTTTCATAACAATATAAACATGAGGATGATGACAATGATATAAGAATTCAATTAAATGAAAGCAAAGGATAAATTTTAAAGATTTAATTTATCCATAATTCAATAATGTCCAAATTGTCGACATGATACTGCTTTGTGGAGTAAAATTCAAGAATAATATTGTATCAGAAATGATTTGGACCGAAAAGAAATTACTTTTTGTCATAAATAGTACCCTGGGAGAATAGTAACCGAGTGAATAGTACCTCGTGAATAGTACTCTGGTATGAAAAAGTTAAAATTTATCAAGAATGTTTAGAATAATATTTTCATTAAAAGATACTGGATAAAGCGCAAAATTCAAGGATATTCTACTAATTTCATGGAGTATAGAAGCCAAAACTTAACAAAACGAGTGTTGAATTCGAAATCTGAAATGAAATAATATTACTTACATACTACAGAGTATGGAAGAAAATATTATTTCTTATGAGTATTGAACACATATAATATCCCTTACCTTAAAAAGAAGTGTATTCCAACTGGTATAGTGGGGATATTCTTGAAGAAAACGTTCACTATATTCTATGCTCAAAGCTTCTTAAAACTCTAAAGAAATACGCTCAAATATTATAGAAGAAAAATTCTCTGATTCTGGTATGATTTTCAATTCTAAACTAAGCATCCTATTTATAGAAGAATGGAATGATACTATTTAGAATATTTCACGGACCAATAGTTGAAGAAATTCACGGACTGCTTCCTACTGATCATATGACGCCCAACTTTCAAATTATTCAAATAAAACAAACTTATGTCATTATCACTCCTTTTCCATTACCACCACTTTTCCACCACACACACACGCACTCACACACACAGTACACACACACACATGTTTTCAAATTCCACCCACCCCACACACACACACATCACTATATATATATATATATATATATATATATATATAAATGTATAAAACAAAAACTGAGATAACTTTCTCCCAACGATTTTGAAAAATGAGTAAGTGGGGGTCCATGTAATAAACAAAATTTTCAACAAATACTTCATAAAAAAAATTCCCTCAATATTTTTAACAACATTTATTAATCATTATTATAACTCGCAATATTAACAACCAGATCGTTCCCAGGAAAGAGGGGGCCTTCCGATAAGGAATTCTCGTTATTGGCGCGTAATTAGGTGACCAAACCCCTTTCCTCGACAGAACTTTCTAGACATTGTTAATTATGCAGATAATAATATGAATAACTTGTCATCTCAATTATTGATTTAATAATATAAAATATTATAACAATAATTAAATCAAATAACATGAGATACTATGTAGCAATTATTGTAGCAATAATTGAATAAAACTGAGTGACTTCTCACGTAAGCATCAATAATCAATACAGTGTGCTACTATGCAACCACGCGTATTACTGTACTTTTACCACCGGGTATTTTAACAGTTTAACGGTAAAACTTTCGCCGTTATTTTTGAAAAAGATATTTCTGTCGTTTTCTCCTTCCGACAATATTTCCGTTATGGGATCCACCAATGATTGCGCCGTCGTACGAATATTTCCTGTTAAAATGAATATTCCCCGACCAATCGAATATTTTATAACAACTTGCATACTTTGAAAATTTATAAATATTACCCAACACTATAACATTATATCAAATTCACGCCATAATATTCAAAAATATATTTCGAGAAAAATTAATCTTTATTTATGAAAGTTGGGGTCTTACAACATATTATAATTTAGAGGATTAGAAACCATATTTTTTGCTATTTTCTTCAATTTCAACACACTTAGCGAATTCAATCACCAAAACTTCGTTTCTTAACCAAATCAAACCATTTCAATTACGTTGTTTTCGTTTCTAGGCGTACTAACACAATCTATAACAAGTTTACAGATTATCATATGATTCAAGCATAAACTTCTGTTTTAAAACAAGCTATATTATACATATAACCACAAAAATCCAATTTTTAATTTTAGAAACGTGCACACATGAATTTATCAAACCAAAATCGTTTGAAAACAACATATAACATATTATAAGCCATCTTCAACACAAATAACAACTATTCTAACAAATCATCAAATAAATTTTCTCTTTTTCCCAAGAAAACTTAAGAACACAAACATGATTTTTATGAATTCTCTTACTAAAAACCATTTATATATGATAACAAATTGATTACATAAATTAATTAACAATTATAATTCAAATTCACACAAATCTATATTAGAAATTAAGAACATGAATTTAGGTTTTTATACCTTCAATCCTTGATTAATGTAAACAAAATGATAGAGGATTGCTTATTAATGCTCCCCCCTTCCCTCTTGATACTCTAATTCTTTTCCACTTTCTCAATTTCCTCTCCAGCTCTCTCTCAATTACTTCCTCTATTTCTCTCTAACACTCTGTGTTTCTAACTTAGCCTTAGGATAGTACATAATATAACACAACTGAACACAATGTACGCATAATAAACTGATAAATGCGGGTTATCAGTTTATTCAAGCCAAAAGACTCAGTTGTTATATTAACCAAAAGCCACAAGGCTGTGTTTGGTTTGCACACTAATACATCCCCCTTTTTAATTCATTTTTATAACACTGATATTCTATAGTTTTTATGTAACACTCGGAATAGAACTAATTTATTTAAATTTATAATTTAAATTAACATTTGCCTTGTAATTGTAATTTCCATTATAAATTATAATTTTATTCCACAACTAATAAATCTCTAATTTAATTATTAAATTAGAATGGCATTATAATTAGTCAATAATTCATTTAATTTAATTATCTCATTAAATTAAATCTTCAAATCATAAAATTACCATTCATTAATTTAATTATTATAACACATTTTAACTAAATTATTATACCACAATTTCATCAATTATTTATTTATCTCAATACATAAATCAATAAGAATATTTATTTAATTCAATAAATATTTAAAATTAATTACAAAATACTCATTCGTTACATGGACTAGTCGAATCAATAAGGGTTTGCTAGTCGTACAAGGTTCAACAACAATTGATATTCAATTTGAACAATAAAATCGAATAAGTATTGTATAACATGAATCATGATTTTAAAGAATGATAGTGTACAATATGAAATCTTGACTTGAGCAGTAATAATAAGATAGAATAAGAAACTTGCTTTATGTAAAGAAACATGGTATATGAACTTGCTCAAATAAAGTTAGGGTTAGAGAACTTGCCTCGTGCGCAAGCTATAATTATAATTATAAATCAATTTCTCAACGTCCTACACATTACATTCATTCACTACCTTCATTAGTTACTTTCAGATAACCTTATAGGTTTAGTTCCTTCTTTTAAATCCAATTTGTTAACATAATTTAAATTTTGACTTTTGAATTAGCATCACGTCATCAGTTTGAATCATAAGGATATCATAGCAATGTAACCTTTAATCACATCTCATGACTTAAACAATCAACAAATTAAAGCTTTTCACAACTTATTAACTTCACAATTCGAAATCGTTGAACACATGTTTACAATTAATTATAAAACCTCATTACATGTTTGACGCCCCTAACATAGGTCCAATCCATCCAACCTATTCTGAGTCGCCAAATACATAGTACAGAAAATAACTACAACTTTATTACTACACTTGTCATGCAAAAAATGACGATATATATACTGTGAGTTTCAGTACAAATATTGTAATGTATATAATACGACAATATTCATATTCAAATTATTACATGCCATATAAAGTACAGCAGTAAATATTTCAAGTCTCCAAAGGGACACGAGAAGATTTCTGTTCTCTTCATTTTAATGCGGTGCACTTTTGACGCTTTCAAGGTCAGGTTCTCATCACCCGATTGCTGTTCACCAAAATTAATTATTAAGTGACGTATAAAATATGACACACACATCTTAGGTCCTCAATACAATTATATATTGCATGTCATACCGTTTTATAATGTATTGAGAAACTTCGGCAGTCTCGGACCATCACACTATTTCCCTGTTATCCCCGCTCAACCCGGCTACACTCTTATTACCTGAAAGGTATTGTGAAGCAAAAGGGTGAGCTCAACTAGCCCAGTAAGAAATATTATGACTAAAGATAAATAAATTATCAGTAGCCTTCATCAGTAATAAATTAGAGATTTAGAACATATGGTAGATTATAAAACTTGTCAACCATATTCGCAGCGGAACGAGCAATCCATTAGAAGAGTCAAATAGACCATAAAGTCTATTATCTTCTCCACGTTAAAAGTCCACCAATAATATTTTATTCCTGTAACATTAATCAACAATTCCTTTTTACAATCATATTAATAACTTATAACCATAATTGTGATTCTAAATTCCTCTTCGTACCCAAGACAAAGATAGTTTTCATCACATGTCTTTACCTAAAACATCAAAGATCATGGTTATACCAAATCAGAGTTCCTATTTATAATCATCTAATAAATTCATCTTTGCGCTACGGGCCTAAGATATTCATTAACATTTTATCTTTGCACTACAGGCCAAAGACATACAACTGTATTTTAGAAGAGTCAAGTAGAGTATGATATCTACTATCTTCTACGAATTTAAAAGTTTATTATCAATATTTTATCGCTAAGACTCAGCTTAATAAATAATCCACATCACCGAATTATCCATGCACTACGGCCAATGATATTCGTTAGTATCACATCCATAAATTATCCATGCACTACGGGCTAAGGATATTCATTATTGTCACATCCATGAATTAATATTTCATCGCTGAGACTTAGCTCAATAATTAATCAACCTCGTTGAATCATTCATGCACTACAGGCCAAGGATATTCATTGGTATCACGACCACGAGTTATTCGTACACTACGGGTCAAGGATATTCGTGTTTTCATCAACGGTCATGATCACGCCATAAAATAATTCATCTTTGCACCCTTGACCGAAGAGAACTCATGGTCATGATCATACCAAAAACTGTCCATCAATGCACTACGGACCAATGAGGACTTTTACCACATCATTTGTAACATTACGGTCATGATTATATTGAATAATACCTGGTCATAATCATACCAAGTTCATCCATGCACTACGGCCAAAGATGACTTTCAACACAATATAAGCATGACAATGATGACAATGATATAACAATTCAATTAAATGAGATAAAGGATAAATATTAAATATTTATAATACAATTTATCCAAATGTTATCAATCACTTAATAATCTCATAATCTAATATCATTAATCTTATAACAATATTTTAATCATTTCTTAAACCTATAAATAATTTATTTTAATTGTTTACACTTTACTAATTAATGCATTTAATCATTCTAAAATGTCAAACTCATAAGATTTCATCACCAATAACCAAAACTCTCACCAAAAATCTGTATATACTTTATATAGGATTCTCAAGCCATAAAATCCTATTTTCTAATTTTTTTACTTCACATAACATATTTAATTCATTTACTCATAACTAGTCCATTTACATGAAAAATACCAAATCAGTCCCAGAAATTTTTCTTTTCTGGAATTTGGCAGAATATAGTCCTATATTGAACATATATTTTTTTCGAAATTTTTAAAATTCATTTACTATTTTTCATATGGCTAAAACTGCCGAATATTTAGACATTTATCATAAATTGTACTTTTCTCCAAAAATTCCAAAATTTACAGAGTATACTTTTGTTATATATGTGTACTCCCAATAAAATTTTTACCAATTTTGGAGTTAACCACAAGGAACTATAAGGGTTTACTTTTAAAATAGTCTTTTTCCATATAATTCATAACTCCTAATCTATACATCTGAAAATCGCCATTTTTGGACACAATCTAGAAAACTCATCAAATTATCATTTTAAATTTTTATAGAATATTTAAGGGTCGGAAAAATTACGGAACTGAAAAATATAATAACCCTTACAATCCCTTACCTCAAAAGAGTAGTATTTCTGACTAGAACATCGGATGTAAAGTCGAAGGAAACTTGTACCGAATAGTAATTCTCAAAGTATCTAAATACTCACAAAAATACGCTCGATAATATAGAGAGAGAAGATTTCAGTTTCTGGTGTGATTTTCAATTCTAACCTAAGCACCCTATTTATAGGAAAATGCTTAGAACACCAAAGTAAAAAATTTAATAAAATAATATTATTTATTAAAAATTATACGCATACTTTGACATCTGAATTCAGCATATTTTGCAACACATGTGGGGCTCACCAATCACACAAAACACGTTTTTATCATTTAATGCAACAAAATTAATTCAGACCCAGTATTCTAGAACTTCAATAATTAATAATAAATAACCCTTTTATCAGAAAAATTCAAATCTTGTGTCCATTCCATGAGAAATTTAATTCTCTACAACTTTACAGAAGAAAGTTTTTCCAAATTTCAAACAGAAATTGACCGAAATCCATATATAGACGATTTTGCAGGCTATAATCAAATTTCAATCAAAGATAGGGTCCACCAACACACGAAACATGTGTTAACTATTTTTTGTAACAAAAATACTCTTTCTCCTCATTTATTCATATATCACACATTTATTGTAAAAATATCACCATTATCATTGGGAGCTGTCGTTTACACTTCTAAATTAACCTCACTTTCACTTTACAAATTTAAACAATTAGCACAGTAGTAAGCAATGATCGATCCCACAGAGAGTGATTTATTTTATATTTATCCTATGATTTCTAATGAAAAGGGGATTTTGAATTAATTAATTAAATTAACAAGAATAAACTAATAAGAATAAACAATAAATAAAAAGCTTCAGTTCTTCAGTTCAGTATCACCTTTTTATAACAATAGAGTAATAAAGTGTAATATTATTTACCATTCAATGAAACTAATAGCCCTAGGTAACATCAAGCTCTGCTACCCGAAACTCCCCTTAGATTGTCACTCAATGAAATAAGCTCTTCACAAGATTCTAACAATTATATAACCTAGAACAAGCTCTCTAGATTTAATATAATAGCAGTATTAAGAACTAGAGAATTAGACTATTCCAAGCAACAAACACATAAGCTCGGATTGTTTAACTTGTCTTCTGATAATCATAGCAATACTCAAAAGCTTGTCCACAATCATGTATTACTAATTACTACTTGTGATTAGAAACAATATCAATTACACGTAATATTATTCCTTGATCTAGCATATGATATTTGTTAACCAAGTCAATCCTGCAGAAATCAAATCAGTTAAGCTAAATAGCATTCATAAATTAAATCAGATTATCAAGAATGAATTTCATGTGAGAAGGAATAAATAATGAATACTCAATTAACCATTAATTATAAATAAGGGTCAACATCCCTTAAAACTGAATAAAAAGAACTTAGCTCATGTCTTCAATCCTCTAATGTTGTAGATGAGAGAATGTAGTAGATGATTGAATGAATAAAACCCTGATTATCATCCTCTATTTATAGTGCTAGACAAAGTCCTAAATCCTATGGGAAGTAGAAATCCAAATCCTAAAAGGAATTTCAAATTATAACTAGTTTCCATAAAAAAATAGAATCTAATTTGGAAATAAATCTTAGTATAAAGTAAATCCTAAAGCTAATAGAAATAATAATCCCATTCCATGTAGAAGACTTCCAAAATCTGCATTTAGAAACTTTCCAAAAATCCAAGATTTCCCAATTTTCCTGATCAAATTCGTATTTTCATTTCTTGCTGCGACGTCCTTTGGTAAAACGAGCATAACTTTTGATCCAGGAGGAGTTACGAGGTCTGATACCTATCAAAACAAAGATATCGACGAGATCTACAACTTTCATTCTTTGAGAATTGACAGATTCTGGCTGCATCAAGGTTGAAATCAGGCTCCAAGTGACTGCTGTGTAAATTGCACCTTCCAAACTTTGAGGTTCAACGTCCGTTTAGTAAAAAGATCATAACTTTTTTATATGAACTCTGATTGCAATGATTCAAAATGTTCTGGAAAAATAAAGAAGAGCTCTACAATAAAATTCAAGTCCCAAGCCTAGACCATGCATCCAACATAATGCTAAAAACCCTACAATTTTCTCTTCTTCCTCATTTCAGCTCCAATTCATCCTGAAATCATTAAACAACTTAATAAGATTATATACACAAGAAACATGCAATAAACTATATATAATGGAATCAAAATAAATGAATAATATGCACTCATCATTATTAAAATATAATAATATATTTAAATGAATTATTTTATTTAAAAAGATAAAATATCAATTTTCAACAATTGTCCCATTAAAAATTTTCTCCATCTATATCCACACAAAATGAATATTTTTCTTATCATATAAATCAATAATTAATTATTCAAAAATAATATTACAAAATTACAATACTGACAACCAGACCGTTCCCAAGAAAGAGAAGGCTTTTCAATAAGGATTTCTCCTTATTGACGCGCAATTAGGTGACCAAACCTCTCCTTAGACAGAACTTTCTAGACATTGCCAATAATGCTATCTAATAATATTATTCAAATAATATTATTCAAATAATATGAATTATTAATCTGATAATAGAAAATACTCTGTAGTGACAATTATTGAAACAACAATAATATAAAATATCAACGTAGCAATTATTGAATCCATAAAATAAAATATTAAACAGTAATTACTGTAACAATTACTGAGTAGTGCCTTCTTACGTAAGAATCAATAATTTAAAAATAATGTGCAATACTGTGTGCTGTACAACCACGCGTATTACTATATTTTAACCACCGGGTATTTCAACAGTGTTAACGGTAACAATTACGCGGCTATTTTGATAAAAAGATATTTCTGTCGTTTTCTCATTCTGATAATAATTTCGTTGTGGGGTCCACCAATGATTGTGCCGTCGTACGGATATTCCCTGACAAAAAGAATATTCTCCGACCAATCGAATATTCCCCAATAGAAATGAGTATTTTATAACCACTTGCGTATTTTAAAAATTTTATATATATCACCCTTAACTCTAAACTTTTATCAATTTAACTATTTACTAAATAAAAAAATTGAATACTTTTATTTCATAAAAATCGGGGTCTTACAATCCCCCCTCCTTATGAAATTTCATCCTCGAAATTTACGTACCTGGTATTTCAAAGAGTTGAGAATACCTTGCTTTCATTTTAGATTCTATCTCCCCAGTCATCATGATTTCTCCATTGCTTATATCCTGTATTTCAGATATAATTATAGAATACAGCTTCAAAACAAAGGTTAATTGACATATCACAATTTGTCAACTTAAGTAAGAAAATTCAGCTTAGGTAGGACACACACTAGCGAAGGATATTACTTGTCTCTACGTTCCTAGTTCTAATCCCAGATCTCCGCCAGAGATCATATCCCTAAGCTCTGATACCAACTATGACGCCCCCAAAATAGGTCCAATCCATCCAACATATTTTGAGACGCCAAATACATAGTACAAAAAATAACTACAACTTTATTACTACACTTGTTGTGCAAAATACGACGACATATATACTGTGAGTTTCAATACAAATATTGTAACGTATATAATATGATAATATTCATACTTAAATTATTACATGCCATATAAAGTACAGCAGTAAATATTTCAAGTCTCCAAAGGGACACGAGAAGATTTCTGTTCTCTTCATTTTAATGCGGTGCACTTTTGACGCTTTCAAGGTCGGGTTCTCATCACCCTATTATTGTTCACCAAAATAAATTATTAAGTGACGTATAAAATACTACACACACATCTTAGGTCCTCAATACAATTATATATTGCATGTCATGCCATTTTATAATGTATTGAGAAACTTCGACAGTCTCGGACCATCACACTATTTCTCTGTTATCCCCGCTCGACCCAGCTACAGTCTTATTACCTGAAAGGAATTGTGAAGCAAAATGGTGAACTCAACTAGCCCATTAAGAAATATTATGACTAAAGATAATTAAATTATCAGTAGTCTTCGTCAGTAATAAATCAGAGATTTAGAACATATGGTAGATTATAAAACTTTTCAACCATATTCGCAACGGAACGAGCAATCCATTAGAAGAGTCAAATAGACCATAAAGTCTATTATCTTCTCCACGTTAAAAGTCCACCAACAATGTTTTATTTCTGTAACATTAATCAACAGTTCCTTTTCACAATCATATGAATAATTCATAATCATAATTGTGATTCTAAATTCCTCTTCGTACCTAGGACGAAGATAATTTTCATCACATGTCATTACCTAAAATATCAAAGATCATGGTTGTACCAAATCATAGTTCCTATTTACAATCATACTAATAAATTCATTTTTGCGATACGGGCCAAAGATAATCATTAACATTTCATCTTTGCACTACAGGCCAAAGACATACAACTGTATTTTAGAAGAGTCAAGTAGAGCATGATATCTACTATCTTCTACGAATTTAAAAGTTTATTATCAATACTTTATCGCTGAGACTCAACTTAATAAATAATCCACATCACCGAAATATCCATGCACTACGGCCAAGGATATTCGTTAGTATCACATCCATGAATTATCCATTCACTATGGGCCAATGATATTCATTATTATCACATCCATGAATTAATTTTTCATCACTGAGACTCAGCTCAATAATTAATCCATATCATCGAATCATCCATACACTACAGGCCAAGGATATTCATTGGTATCACGACCACGAGTTATCCATACACTACGGGCCAAGGATATTCGTGTTTTCATCAACGGTCATGATCACGCCATAAAACAAATCATCTTTGTACCCTTGGCCGAAGAGAACCCATGGTCATGATCATACCAAAAACTGCTCATCAATGCACTACGGGCCAATGAGGACTTTTACCATATCATTTGTAACATTACAGTCATGATTATACCGAATAATCTCTGGTCATAATCATACCAAGTCCATCTATGCACTACGGCCAAAAGATGACTTTCAATACAATATAAGCATGACGATGATAACAATGATATAAGAATTCAATTAAATGAGATAAAGGATAAATATTAAACGTTTATAATACAATTTATCAAGAGTTTAAGAATATCTAAATGTTATCAATCACTTAATAATCTCATAATCTAATATCATTAATATTATAATAATATTTTAATCATTTCTTAAACTTATAAATAATTTATTTTAATTGTTTACATTTTACTAATTAATGCATTTAATCATCCTAAAATGCTAAACTCATAAGATTTCATTACCAATAACCAAAACTCTCACCAAAAATATGCATATACTTTATATAGGATTCTCAAGCCATAAAATCCTATTTTTCAATTTTCTTACTTCACATAACATATTTAATTCATTTACTCATAACTAGTCCATTTACATGAAAAATACCAAATCAGTCCCATAAAATTTTCTTTTCTGTAATTTAGCAGAATATAGTCCTATATTGAATATATATTTTTTTTCAGAATTTTTAAAATTCATTTACTATTTTTCATATGGCCAAAACTGCCGAATATTTAGACATTTATTATAAATTGTACTTTTATCTAAAAATTCCGTAATTTACAGAGTATACTCCTATTATATATACGTACTCCCAATAAAAATTTCACCAATTTTGGAGTTAACCACAAGGAGTTATAAGGGTTTACTTTTAAAATAGTCTTTTCCAATGAAATTCATAACTCCTAATCCATACATCCAAAAATCGCCATTTTTGGACACAATCTAAAAAACTCATCAAATTATCATTTTAAATTTTTATAGAATTTTTGAGGTTCAAAAAAATTACGAAACTGAAAAACATAATAACCCTTACAATCCCTTACCTCAAAAGAGCAATATTTCTGACTGGAACATCGGATGTAAAGCCGAAGGAAACCTGCACCGAATAGCAATTTTAAAAGTATCAAAATACTCACAAAAATACGCTCGATAATATAGAGAGAGAAGATTTCAGTTTCTGGTGTGATTTTCAATTCTAACCTAAGAACCCCATTTATAGAAAAATGCTTAGAACACCAAAGCAGAAAATTTAATAAAATAATATTATTTATTAAAAATTATACGCATACTTTGACATCTGAATTCAGCATATTTTGCAACACATGTGGGGCTCACCAATCACACAAAATATGCTTTTATCATTTAATGCAACAAAATCAATTTAAACTCAATATTCTAGAACTTCAATAATTCATAATAAATAGCCCTTTTATCAGAAAATTCAAATTTTATGTCCATTGCATAAGAAATTTAATTCTCTACAACTTTGCAGAAGAAAGTTTTTCCAAATTTCAAACAGAAATTGACTAAAATCCACATACGGACGATTTTGCAGGCTATAATCAAATTTCTGTCAAAGATAGGGTCCACCAACACACAAAACATGTGTTAAACATTTTTTGTAACAAAAATACTCTTCCTCCTTATTTATTCACATATCACACATTCATTGTAAAAATATCACCATTATCATATTATTAAAATATAATAATATATTTAAATGAATTATTTTATCAAAAAAGTTAAAATATCAATTTTCAACAATTGTTCCATTAAAAATTTTCTCCATCTATATCCACATAAAATGAATATTTTACTTATCATATAAATTAATAAATAATTATTCACAAATAATATTACAGAATCACAATACTGACAACCAGACCGTTCCTAGGAAAGAGGGGGCTTTCCAATAAAGATTTCTCCTTACTGACGCGCAATTAGGTCACCAAACCTCTCCTTAGACAGAACTTTCTAGACAGTGCTAATAATGCTATCTAATAATATTATTCAAATAATATGAATTATTGATATGATAATAGAAAATACTGTGTAGTGACAATTATTGAAACAACAATAATATAAAATATCAACGTATAAATTATTGAATCAATAAAATAAAATATTGAACAATAATTACTGTAACAATTATTGAGTAGTGCCTTCTTACGTAAGAATCAATAATTTAAAAATAATGTGCAATACCGTGTGCTACTGTACAACCACGCGTATTACTATATTTTAACCACCGGGTATTCCAACAGTGTTAACGGTAACTACGCTGCTATTTTCATAAAAATATATTTCTGTCATTTTCTCATTCTGACAATAATTCTATTGTTGACTCCACCAATGATTGTGTCGTCGTATGGATATTTTTCGATAAAAAGAATATTCCCCGACCAATCGAATATTCCCCAATAGAAATGAGTAATTTATAACCGCTTGCGTATTTTGAAAAGTTTATATATATCACCCTTAACTTTAAACTTTTATCAATTTAACTATTTACTAAATAGAAAAATTGAATACTTTTATTTCATAAAATTCAGGATCTTACAACATGTTTAACATACTATCTTGCACCTTAGATTAGGTTAGGTCAACATATCATGGACTGCAAACTAAAAGAAAATAAATTGTTATGCTCAGGGTAGGGCGCAGCTGTGCCATCCTAAGCCTTGGCTCCGGCGCAGATGCGCTGGTGCTCAATACTCAGAAAACTCAGCAGGCACAGGTACGCCGTTTCTGCCTTTGGTACTGGCGCAGCTGCGTCGGTACGCAGACAAAAACTTACAGACTGTGTAGTCTATGACACCCCCAAATTCAGACCACTACTTGGTCACTCGATTTCGGTTCATCAGGAACTCATGGTAATACCATAATAACTAGAATTACATATTCACAGCGAAAAATCCAATTTAGAATAATATACAATGATTTATTATAATTATTCCCCCAAGTCTCGCAACCTACAATACATAATAGATTACATAATAATATCGAATAAAGACTTATTACATAATCCTACTTAAGCTTAAACACAGTCTGCAAACAGTCTTAATACAACATAATAGTCTTAAACATAAAGGAACAAGCTAGTCGGTAGCATTGCCCTTGCCCTTGTCTTTCCCAGAGACACATCCCTATTCCACCTTAACTGAAAGGTTTTAAATAATCAAGAATGAGCACAATTGCCCAACAAGTAATATACAACAAGGGTAAAGGGTTTTATAACACGGGTTTGAAATATCGAAGTATCATCTCTAAGATAGTTCAGGGTTTCAGAATAATATCATGATTAATGAATACCAACAATTCTTGAATCAAATCCTTGGAATATGAACGATAATTCGATATATATCAACAGATATATATGAATTCAAAGGCTATCAATGTATCCAACTGGATAAATAATTTTTACTGAGCAGTCACTAAGGATTATTGAACTTCTACTAGAATCATCAATATTAAACTGATAACCCAAAAGATTCAAGTATGATAGATGATTAGTCTACAATACTTTAAGTTATGCATAACTACGCAGTAATATTCACGCATGTGTTGGGGCTTCCAACAATAAATACTCCCCCTACCATGCGTTGTTCAACTCAATTTTTAAGATTTTCGCACCAGTCAATTAGTTTAGATAGTTTTATAAACATGCATATAGTCAAGCCGAATCAAATGGCTTAGACACTTTCTAATATTCAAGAACAATACCAAGTTCAACATGAATAATAGTTTTCTCAAGAGTTTAACGTACTAGCTCAATTGAACGAGAAAGTAAGATAACTTGCATTCAAAGAGATAAGGTTTGCTTACTATATCCATTGAATAAAGTAATGTAAGGGTTTAAGATGCTTGCATTCAATATACGAATCACATGAAATTCAAGAACTTGCACAAAATTCAAAGTTGTGTAAGTTAGGAAACTTGCCTTAAGCATAGTTTATCCACGTTAAGAAATTAACACTTTCGAATCCTATTTATAGTGTATTATAAGTATAGGATGCCCATTAGCTAACACATTCGTTATTTAAGTTTGACATGATTTAAGTATACATATACGGTACAAAATCAGCTTATAGGTCTATCACGAAATCAAGTACCTAGTTACTTTATAAACAAATTTACAATGCTCGAGATTAAGACCTTTTTATCCATGGACTTTCATTATCTAAGGCAAACACTATCTTATTACTTAATCATCACATATATACACGTATCAGTGTTGGGTATGATCTAATTACGCATAACACGCAAGTATACGTGGTTAACAAGTAATATAATAGTAAGTAGAGTATCGTTCCCACAGAGACTAGCAAGAAATTAACTCTCACAATTACCAATTTCCTATTAAGCCAAATTTTATTAAACTAACAAATTTCAAGTTTGTAACTAAAAGTATTAAAAATATTAAAATCACCAAACAATCAACAAACCCTAAAAACTGAATTTTCAAACAAATATTGGAGAATTAGGCTTACGACTTCACTCTAAGCATCACTCTGATTATTACACCTTATTCTAGTTTATTTCACTATCCCAGTTTATTAATCAGGAACATGTATGTAGCACTAGCCACTTCTTGATGCACTAATACCATATTAACTTAAATCCACATATTAGATAGAATCAAGTTAAACACCTTAGTCAACTAACTCGCTATATCTCTATGTGAATTACAATTAAAGAAGGTTCAAGTTCAAGTTCTTAATCGGATTACATGTGATGTCAAGCATATCTCTACCCTAACATTCATCAAGATTCTGTTCATTCACAAAATTCGAGAACACTTGCTATATTAACTAAGTCTAGACTCGTACTTCCTCTCTCGAATCCATACAAGTCCACAAAGAATTGTTGATCAGACAATTCAAAAATTCAAGCATAAATTAATATAGATAAACTGAGGAATAGCTTATTAAACTAAAAATCAAAGCTACATCATCATCGTTCCACTTAAAGATCCGTCATAAGCTTAAAAAGTACTTAGTTGATCATCAATGAAAAAAAATTGAATAAATTAAAGATAACATCCTTCCAATTACAAATATAAAACTAGAGAAGAAGGATAATTCAGAACACCCTTCACTTTTAGCCTCTATCTACAATTGATATGAAAATCCTTCAATTATCTTCACTCCAATGCTTGCTCTAAATTTTATCCTTAATCTCTGTCAATTGCCTTATGTTGTATATGTTCCCCTTCAATCTTGTTATTTTTCGTTAGATATAACACTAAAAAATGTATTTTGATTGAAATTCCATGCTAATACAAGTCCCAAGCCATCCCAAATACAAAAACATAAATCTGGCAGTCTTTGAAACCAACTAAACAATTGCATGCTCCGAACCACCAGCCCTGGCGGGGGTGTAAGGCTTAAAAATGCCCGCCCCAACGGGCATACCTTCTGCTAGTTAACTTTGTTTTGCTCCAAACTTGCACAATTTCTCGCCACATTGCACCGTAAGTCCACCCTTTTTTATAAAACTTTACACCACCAAACCTACACACAAAATAACAATAAACAAGTAAAAATAAACATAAACGCAAGGAATTAACACCGATTAAGCTTGAATTAAGAACTGATTCGTGGATATAAAATTCGCTTATCAAAATCCTCCAAACTTAAACCGTGCTAGTCCTCGAGCACAAAATAAACTAACATACTATGCAATGCAATGATATGTAATGCATCTAATCTATATGCCTACTCATCCATTAGTCATCATAGAATCAAAGTATTTAACTGGCCTCAGAGAAATTAAGTAAACATAACAACACTTCATATCAAAACCAAGCGATAATTCCTTATTAATCCTCGAATCTTAAACCATTATCACTGATATAGTGTGTGTGTGATCAATATCCATGCTAACTGATACAGATTCAAATTCTATACATAACCAATTTCTTATAAGGAATTATATAGAGCAACTCAAAAGTTTCAACAATAGACAAGTTTTGACTAAAACCAAGTAATCACCATTATCAAGGGTTAACATAGGGTACTTATGCTTTATATATATATATATATATATATATATATATATATATATATATATATATATATATATATATTCTATTTTTTCTTTTTTTTTCTTCTTTTTTTTTAATTTTTCATGACTATGCAATGTCTCATTCCATTAGGCTAACAGTGCTACCTTTTAGCGGGCTTTCAACCAACGACTCCCAGACCATAAAAGACCTTAGGGCGCTAGGTGTAGAGACACTCCCTCGGGTGTACTTGCTCAAGTAACAAAGACCCCGAAATAAGACTAGCCACGATCTATTTTTTTTATATAGATAAAGCTTATATACCCTATATTTTCCCCCAAACTTCAGTTCTTGCCTAATTCTTTGTCTTTACTACCTATCCTTGTCATTTTCTCATTTACACTAGCATTATCCTTTATACACTCTTTTTGTATCAATTTGAGCTAATTAGTCAACTTAGGTGTTATTAACGTGCTACCCTTTTTATACCAATTTCAAACCAGAACAAGATCCAATTCATAACAGAAACTACATCAGGGTTCTAATACTAAGTACTGTACTTGTCTCCTTAATCCCAATCTCATCATTGGCCCAAAATAAAATGAACTACAACAACTGCTAGACATATGCAAAATTAACATAATACTTAAGTTAATTTTTTTATAGATAAATATATGTAGTGAACATAACATAATTGCAGTAAATAAAAACTTTTTACAATCCTAAGCTACTATGCAACTACATGATTACAAGAAATGCAACATCGAATAATCCTAAAATCCTACAATTAAACGATGAACTAACATATGCAAACCTAACTAATGAAATTAAATATGCAAACATGAAATGCAATCATGAAACTAAATCCCCCAAACTTGAAAACTACAATGCCCTCATTGTATAGATATAGCAATACAAATATGAGGACTTCCTTGTAATTACTTAAGCCTGGGGTGGTGGTGAGTGTTCCTCTTCATCCGTCTCACTTGGTGGAAACCTTGGCATTGGGGTTCGCTGTTGGTATGGGAATTGTGCATTGGGATTGAAGCTCTGGAGCGTCGTATTTAAGGAGGCAAACGATAGATTCATAGCCTCGAACATGTAGTCCTGCCTAGCTACGAGTCGCCGTATCTCTCGGCGTGCGTGCTTGTTATGCTCATCCACTTGTCGTTGAAAGTTGAGGAACTGAGGGCTAGATATGGACTCGGACTGTGGGGCCTCTTCTGCTCATTGTTCTCCCATCATTACGTCCACTTGAAACTCGTCATCATCTGAAGTGTCTTCAACGTCAACCTCATCCTCCGACGTTAAGGAAAATACAAAGCCTACTCCTCTCGGATGTGACTCGCCGCCTGCCCACACCGAATATCGTGCAATCATTCTCGAATCTAGTATCTGAAGCGCTATCTGGGTAGTTTCATCATCGGACCATCTAACTCCCGCTTTCCTACACAACGCACAAATGATTGATGGGTGTGGCAAGCCGCCCGAGAAATGTCCCCGTAAGCATCGTCTGATTGAAAAACAGATTATAGCCCCTATATCGATGATGAAATCTTGCACAATGGCGTACAAGAGCAGTGCTTTCTCCTTGATCACATCTGACGTGTGTGTGGATGAAAACAACTTGGCACACAAGAATGCGTACCAAATCTTGACATACCTGCTGAGATCCTTACTATGAAAAACAGTGCCCCCTTTTCTACCCTTGATCCATTTTGTGCCCGGCTTAGTCATTTCCTTCAGAATAGCCTCATAATTCGGATCATTGTCACGTAAGTGAGCATAATTGCAATGTCTAGGCACCCGTAACTGGTAGTATGTGGTGATGGCATCGGCACTGAAAGGGACTAATCTTCCCCACACAAAAGCATTGAAAGGGGCCTTGTCCTCGGCGTTAACATAAAATTCTTTGACCATACTTACAACTGCGGCCTCGGGTTCTTCCATAAACTTATTCACCCTTTCTGATATATTTATTGCATCATTTCATCGTCGACATGATCCGGTGCTAACCCCCGCTCCGGTGTGAGTGCTTTTGTAGCCATGTAGTCATAATGGTCGGCGGCGGCGGCATTGACGAATTTGCGCCGGTCGAAGGTTCGTGATGGTGGTGTGGTTCCGAAACTCTCTCCACGTTGCCTCTTTGTTGTGGATTTAGATGTCATTGAATTTAGGAAGCCTTAACAACAATATTCCCCCCCCCAGACTTCACTCACGCAATCTGTCAAACACTTGGTGTGCCCATATGTTTTATCCCCCAAACTTGATGATTTTTCTTAAAATATGGTGATAGGAAAGGAGGAATTGGAAGACAAAGTGCTCACTCTCAATTTTTGTATAATCTCCCTCAAGAAGAACCCTAATTCGTAGCTTTCTGAGTTTGAGTTGAATGTATGTGGTGAAATTGGGTTATGAGGGAATGAAATTATAGAGATGGTGTAATGGAGAGGAATTGGAGTAATGGATTAAAGTAGTGGGCGTGTGTGTGTTAATGAAGTGGGATGGTTGATTGTAAGTTGCCAAAACATGGGTATCTGAAGATGTAGGTGTGGTGGGAGTGGGAGTTTTAGTTGGAGAAGGAGTAGTAGTGGGCAAACAAGATGAAACTGCTGAAAAAATATGTTGCTTCAACTTCATGACCCCGCCCCCGCGGGGGGTACTATGCTTTATAAGCCTGCCCCGGTGGGCATGCCTCCTATAAATTGACTTAGGACCCCCGCCCCGGCGGGGGTGTTGTGCTTTAAGGACCCCGCCCTGGCGGGCTAGTATTCTGTAAATGAACCCTGTTATGCTAATTTCTTTCCTGCGACTCCGATCCATGATCAAGTTAGGTTCCTGAAATACCATTAAACATAATTATGAATAGATATTGAGCAATTTTAAGCATGGTGATAAGATTATCTAGGAAATGCAACTTAACTGACTATTTACTAAACTTATTCTATATTAATCCTTATTCTAAACTATAATTTGACGAATCCAAATAAAAATACGAAGCATAAAAATACGATTGGGTTGCCTCCCAATTAGTGCTTAATTTTAAGTCTTTCAGCCTAACTACTCTTTGTTTACAGTACGTCGGCTAGTGTGATTGCAATGACATTGGTATTGGAATTGCCACCCCAATAATGCTTTAGCCTTTGACCGTTAACCTTGAACGTGTCCAATGGATTCCTACTACAGAGTTCAACGGCGCCATGTGAGAAAACTCTTTTGATGGTAAATGGACCCGACCATCATGATTTTAACTTCCCTGGGAACAACCTCAACCTTGAGTTGAACAGTAGTACTGCTTGCCCTGGTTTGAACGTTCTTTGCATGATTTTTTGGTCGTGCCATTTCTTGACCTTTTCTTTGTATAACTTCGAGTTCTCGTAAGCTTGAAGTCTGAATTCATCGAGCTCATTTAGCTGAAGTAATCTCTTTTCACCCATAGCTGCTTGATCGAAGTTCAGTTTTTGAATTGCCCAGTAGGCTTTGTGTTGTAACTCCACAGGCAGGTGACATGCTATCCCATAGACCAATTGATATGGTGACATACTAATTGGTATTTTGTACGCAGTCTGGTAGGCCCATAGTGCATCGTCCAACCTGAGAGACCAGTCCTTTCTATTCGGATTTACTTCCTTTTCCAAGATTCTCTTCTCCTCCCTGTTTAAAACTTCAGCTTGCCCACTTGTTTGGGGATGATATGTTGTAGCTACCTTATGGTTGACCCCATACATCGCCAAGAGAGCTGTAAATGATCTATTACAGAAGTGACTACCTTCATCACTTATAATAGCTCTTGGTGTGCCAAATCTCGTAAAAATATTCTTTTGCAAGAATTTGAGAACCACTTTGGCATCGTTAGTTGGGAGTGCTACAGCTTCAACCCATTTCGACACATAATCAACTGCAAGCAAGAAATATATACTGATTGCTGAACGATGATGGAAATGGCCCCATAAAATCAATGCCTCAAACTTCAAAAATTTTAACTTCCAAGATAGTATATAGTGGCATCTCATTCCTTTTTGATATGTTGCCCACCCTTTGACATCTATCACAACATTTAACAAACTGGTGGGCGTCCTTAAATAATGTAGGCTAATAAAACCCGGCTTGAAGAACTTTCACAGTTGTTCTCTCACTTCCATAATGTCCCCCACACGCAGATGAGTAACATTCGTGTAATATGTTCTTAACTTCACTGTAGGGTACACACCTTCTAATCATCTTGTCGGCGCACTGTTTGAATAGATATGGCTCATCCCACATATACCACTTGACGTCATGAAGGAATTTCTTTTTCTGCTGTCATGTAAGATCTGGTCGAAGGATATTGCTCAATAGATAGTTAACAAAATCTGCGTACCATGGAAATTCCGTATTGATCCCAAATAGTTGCTCGTCCAGAAATGACTCATTAATTACACATATATCCTCTTCCTTTTTACCCGAATTCTCCAACCTTGACAAATGATCTGCAACTTGATTCTCCGTCCCCTTTCGATCTTTTATTTCCAAATTAAATTCTTGTAGGAGAAGTATCCATCTGATAAGTCGCGGCTTAACATCTTTTTTCAAAATTAAGTACCGAATAGCCTAGTGCTCTGTATAAACTACTACCTTTGTCCTAATCAATTATTCCCAAAATTTATCGAATGCATATACCACTGCAAGTAATTCCTTTTTTGTAGTTGTGTAATTCAATTGGGTCTCCGTAAGTGTCTTACTTGCATAGTATATGGCATGGAATACCTTCTCTCGTCGTTGACCCAAGACAGCCCCAACCACATAGTTGCTTGCATCACACATTAACTCGAAAGGCAAATTCCAATCCGGTGAGACGATAACTGGAGTTGTAGTCAATTTCTTCTTCAATATCTTGAATGCCAACTTACAATCCTCATCAAACTTAAAAACTGAATCCTTCTCTAAAAGGCTACACAATGGTTTTGCAATTTTAGAGAAGTCTTTTATAAATCTCCTGTAGAACCTTGCATGTCCCAAAAAGCTTCGAATTCCCTTGACTGAACTTGGTGGAGGAAGCTTTTCAATCGTTTCCAGCTTTGCTTTATCAACCTCCAATCCTTTAGCTGAAACCTTGTGCCCCAAAATTATTCCTTCTTCAACCATGAAATGGCACTTTTCCCAGTTAAGTACCAATTTCGTGTATGAGCATCTCTGTAAAACTATCATCAAATTCTCTAGACAAGCATCAAAATCATCCCCATAGACAGAAAAGTCGTCCATGAAAACTTCCACATTTTTCTCTACCATGTCTGAGAAGATGGCCATCATACACCTTTGGAAAGTAGCGGGTGCATTACACAAGCCGAATGACATTCTCCTGAATGCAAATGTGCCGTATGGGCACGTGAAAGTTGTCTTCTCTTGATCCTCAAGAGCAATGACTATCTGATTATATCCCGAATACCCATCCAATAAGCAGTAGTACTCATGTCCCGCTAATCTGTCCAACATCTGGTCGATAAAAGGCATAGGACAGCGGTCTTTACGGGTCGCCTTATTCAACTTCCTGTAGTCCAAGCAAACCCTTCAACCAATCAATGTACTTGTCGAAATTAGCTCATTGTCATCATTTTGTACCACGGTTGTTCCTTCTTTTTTTGGCACACATTGAACTGGATTGACCCACTTACTGTCAAAAATTGGGTAGATGATACCCGCATCCAACAATTTCAAGATTTCTTTCTTCACTACTTCTTTTATGATTGGGTTGAGCCGTCTCTGTTGCTCCACTATCGGCTTTGCATCTTCTTCCATTAGAATCTTGTGCATAAAAAAGGATGGGTTGATTCCATTAATATCTTCAATTGTCCATCCTATGGCCGATTTGTGGTCTCGAAGCACTTTCAGCAACTTTTCTTCCTGCAATTCGTTAAGTGCAACAAAAATAATAACAAGTAAAGAATTAGAATTGCCTAAATATGCATACCTGAGATGTTTAAGGAATGGCTTAAGTTTAAGAGTAGGTGGCTCCTCCAATGATGGTTACATCCTTGTTGTGGCTCTTTTCTCCATGTACAATAGTTCAAAGGGTGCTTTAAATCTGCGAACTCGTGGCAGGGAGTCTAGCATCTGTAAGTAATCCATAAATTTTGGATCATCTAAATCTTCATCTCCGAATAATGTTATTTCTAAGGGATCATTAGCCAAACTTTTAACCATGTCTTCGTTGATTATCTGAGCAATAGCATCCATCCTGAAACACTCCTCTTCATCCGTGGGGAATTTCATGGCCTTGAAAACATTGAACTTTACTTCTTGATCTTGGACCCTCATAGTTAGTTCACCTTTTTGTACATCGATGAGCGTCCTACCCGTAGCCAAGAAAGGTCTCCCTAGGATAATTGGGATGTTCTTATCTTCCTCAAAATCCAAAATTATGAAATCCATGGAGAATATAAATTTGTCAACCTTGACCAAAATGTCCTCCACAATGCCTCTCGGGTACGTGACTAACCTATCCGCCAACTGTAATGAGATGTTCGTAGGCTTTGGCGCGCTGGCAAACCGAATTCTGTAAAAACTGATAACGACATAAGGTTCACACTTGCCCCCAAATCACATAAACACTTGTTGAAAGCCATGTTCCCAATAGTGCACGAAATGGTAAAACTCCCAGGATCTTTTGTGACGCCCCCAAAATTAAGTATACATCACCCATCTTGGGTCGTCAGATACATAGTACAGAATACAAATACAACTAATTAATACATCTGTCGTGTACAATACGACAAAACATAAACTGTGAGTTTGAATACAAATATTATCTTCTAGAGAGTATTCATACTCAAAAGGAGTCCTCATTACATTTATTAACACACCATTACATAGAATAGTGAGGACTACTAACTAATACTATCATTCGGACCATCACTCCGTACCCCGACTTGTCCCAGCTACGTTCTCATTTCCTGAAGAGAACAGTGAAAGAAAGGGTGAGCTCAACTAGCCCAGTAAGAAATATTATGACTAAGATAATGCAGAATAAATTATCATTAGCCTTCAACAATGTTAAACTGATAAAATATAATAGACATCAAGTTTAACTGTAGCGGAACAAGCAATCCATTAAAAGAGTCAAGTAGAAAATAAACTCTACTATCTTTTATGATTTAAAAAGTTTTTCAACACTGTAATCGCTGAGACTCAGCTTAATAAAATAATCCACATCATCGAATCACCCCTGCACTACGGCCAAGGATATTCGTGTATTCATTAATGGTCATGATCATGCCAACAACTGTCCATCAATGCACTACGGGCCAATGAGGACTTTTACCACATCATTTGTAACATTACGGTCATGATTATACCGAATAATCCCTGGTCATAATCATACCAAGTCCATCTATGCAATACATGCCACAGATGACTTTCAACATTTTATAAACATGAGGATGATGACAATGATATAAGAATTCAATAAAACAAGTTCAAGAATTAATTTATCCAGGAATTAACAACGTCCAAATTGTCAACATGATACTGCATTGTGGAGTAAAATTCAAGAATGCTTAGAAGAATATTTTCTTGAAAAGATACTGGATGAAACGCAACTATCAAGGATATTCCACAAATTTCATGGAGTATAGAAGTCAAAACTTAACCAACTGAGTATAATAAAGAATGGAATAACAAAAGAAATCACCATGCATGCGATAGACCGCACAGACAGGTTATTCCAACAGAATAATAAATAATGGAACCAGGTCCGGCGTAAACGCACAGACAGGATATTCCGACAGAATAATAAATAATGGAACCAGGTCCGGCGTAAACGCACAGACAGGATATTCCGACAGAATAATAAATAATGGAACCAGGTCCGGTGTAAAACACACAGACAGGATATTCCAACAGAATAATAATAAAAACGGAACCAGGTCCGGTGTAAAACACACAGACAGGATGTTCCAACAGAATAATAATAAAAACGGAACCAGGTCCGGTGTAAAACACACAGACAGGATGTTCCAACAGAATAATAGAAGAATGTCACCAAGTATAGGGTAGACCGCGTATACTGGTTATTCCAACAGAATAATAACGAATGGAATAACAGAAGTTCTCTTCATGAATATAAAAGAAATAATATTCCCTACCTTAAAAGAACTGGATATTGGAAAAGTGATGTAGCAGAATACTTTTAGTCTCTCTCTCTCTTATTCTCTCTATACTTTCTCTCTCTATAGCTTGAATGAATTCGTGAAAAATAATGAAGCCCTAGGCCTCTATTTATAGAAAAACTGAGGGTGGCTCTTGGTCTTAACGAAGGGTCAAATGACTCTTGGTCTTAACGAAGGGTCAAATGACTCTTGGTAATATTGAAGGGACAACTACTATTGACGAAAGTAATTACTATTGACCAAGGTAAATACTATTGACGAAGGTAATTACTATTGACCAAGGTAAATACTATTGACCAAGGTAAATACTATTGACGAAGGTAATTACTATTGACCAAGGTAAATACTATTGACGACGGTAATTACTATTGACGACGGTAATTACTATTGACGACGGTAATTACTATTGACGACGGTAATTACTATTGACGAAGAGACTCTTAGATGATGACATATGGCCCCCCATAAAATAACCAAACTTACCACAACGTCTCAATTATTGATTTAATAATATAACATATTATACAGATGATACTATGACAATAATTTAAGAGATATGATGCAGCAATTACTGTAGCAATAATTGAGTATAGCTGAGTGACTTCTCACGTAAGCATCAATAATCAATACCGTGTGCTACTATGCAACCACGCGTATTACTGTACTTTTACTACCGAGTAGTTCAACAGTTTTAACGGTTTTAACGGTAACACTTCAGCCGTTATTTTTAATAAAATATTTTTGTCGTTTTCTCAATCCGACAATAATTCCGTTGTGGGGTCCACCAATGATTGTGCCGTCGTACGAATATTCCCCGACAAAAAGAATATTCCCCGACCAAACGAATATTTTATAACAACTTGCTTACTTTGCAAAATTTATAAATATTACCCACAACTATAACATTATATCAAATTAACTCCATAATATTCAAAAATGATATTTATAGAAAATTCATCTTTATTTATAAAAGTTGGGGTCTTACAACCTCCCCTTCTTATGAAATTTCGCCCTCGAAATTAGGGTACGTACCTGGTATGTCGAAGAGGTAAGGATACCTTGATTTCATTTCTGATTCTAACTCCCAAGTCATTTCCTCAACATCGTGGTTTCTCCACAAAACTTTAACTTGAGGTATAACCTTGGAGCGTAGAATATGTTCCTTCTTATCCAAGATTTGAACAGGAACTTCTTCATACGTCAAATCCTCCGCTATTTCGTCCGGTTCTAACTCAATAATGTGGTTCGGGTCTTCCACATATTTGCGTAACATGGATATGTGGAAAACGTTATGAACACGAGACATACTTGGCGGTAAAGCGAGTCTATAAGCCACAGTTCCTACTCGATCGAGGATTAAAAATGGACCGATGAATCGAGGATTTAGCTTTCCTCTCTTTCCAAATCTCGTAACTCCTTTCCATGGAGCAACACGTAAGAACACATGATCTCCTACATCAAATTCCACGTCCTTTCGATGAAGATCAGCATAACTCTTTTGTCGATCTTGTGAGGTTTTTATACGTTGTCGGATCGTTTGAATCTTTTCTGTAGTCATACGTACCAACTCCGGTCCCAACAACGTTGCTTCGCCCACCTCATCCCAGCATACTGGAGAACGACATTTTCTTCCATACAATGCTTCGAATGGAGCCATGCCAATACTTGCTTGATAACTGTTGTTGTAGGAAAACTCCACCAATGGTAAGAACTTGTCCCAACTTCCTTTGAAGTCAAAGACACAGAGTCTTAATAGATCTTCAAGAGTTTGAATAGTCCTCTCTGATTGTCCGTCCGTCTGAGGATGATATGCTGAACTAAATCGTAACTCCGTGCCCATAGCTTTTTGTAAACTAACCCAAAATCGTGAAGTGAATCTTGGGTCTCGGTCAGAAACTATGGATACTGGCATACCATGCAGTCTTACAATCTCGTTTATGTACATACGAGCAAGACGTTCAAGTGTATAAGTTTCTCGTATCGGTAAGAAATGAGCAGACTTGGTCAATCTATCAACAATGACCCAAATCGCATCAATACCTTGAGAAACCCTAGGAAGACCGGTAACGAAATCCATGGTAATGTGCTCCCACTTCCATTCTGGAATTTCAAGTGGTTGCAATGGACCTTTTGGTACTTGATGCTCCGCTTTGACTCGTTGACAAGTTAGACACCTTGAGATAAACAACGCTATCTCTCTCTTCATATTGCTCCACCAAAATGTATGACGAAGATCATGATACATTTTGGTACTTCCAGGATGGATTGCAAACGGTGTGTTGTGCGCCTCCATCATGATTTCATACTTTAAATCAGGGTTGTTAGGAACACAAAGTCTGGAGTTGACTCGAAGTATTCCTTCTTCATCGATTCTTGCTTCCGATATAGCACCTTCTTGCACTTTCTTCTTCATACGCATCAGCTCCAGGTCTGTAGCTTGAGCAGCTTTAACTTTATCGATTAAAGTCGGTTCTACTCGTATATTCGCCATCATCACATGGGTCCCTGGAGTCTTTAACTCTATCTCCATCCTTTGCAAGTCACACAAAATGGGCCTTTGTGTTGACAATATCGCACTCGTACTTGCATATGATCTTCTACTCAATGCGTCAGCTACCACGTTCGCTTTTTCAGGATGGTATTGAATGGTATGATCATAATCTTTCAACAGTTCAAGCCAACGTCGTTGTCGCATGTTGAGTTCCTTTTGAGTGAAGAAATATTTGAGGCTTTTATGATCCGTAAAGATCTCCACCTTCTCCCCATACAAGTAATGCCTCCAAATTTTAAGTGCAAAGACAACAGCTGCCAACTCTAGATCATGAGTAGGATAATTCCTCTCATATTCCTTGAGTTGTCTTGATGCATAGGCTATGACTTTTCCATGTTGCATGAGAACACATCCCAACCCTTTGCTCGAAGCATCACTGTAGATGACAAATCCCTCCGAGCCAGATGGTATTGTTAGAACAGGTGCTGAAATGAGTCTCCTCTTGAGTTCTTGAAAACTCTGCTCACATTCTTCGCTCCAACCGAACTTTGTATCTTTCGAGTCAGCTGAGTTAATGGAGTAGCGATTCGAGAAAATCCTTCCACGAATCTCCGATAATAACCAGCTAAACCAAGAAAGCTACGTACTTCGGTCACTGATTTAGGTTGCTCCCAGCTTTGAATAGCTTCAATCTTTGCCGGGTCAACCGATATTCCACGACTTGATACTACGTGCCCAAGGAATGCTACCTCTTCCAGCCAGAACTCGCATTTCTTCAACTTGGCATAAAGCTTGTATTCACGAAGCTTTTGGAGTACCAGCCTCAAGTGTTGCTCATGATCTTCACGGCTTTTGGAATAAATAAGGATGTCATCAATAAAGACGACCACAAAGTGATCCAAATATTCCTTGAATACCCGGTTCATCATATCCATGAAGGCAGCAGGAGCATTAGTCAATCCAAAGGACATGACTAGGAATTCATAATGCCCGTACCGAGTTCTAAAAGCCGTCTTTGGAATATCCTCAGTTCTAACCTTCAGCTGATGATATCCAGAACGAAGATCGATCTTTGAAAAGAATTGTGCTCCTTGCAACTGGTCAAACAGGTCATCAATACGTGGCAATGGGTACCTGTTTTTGATGGTGACATGATTCAACTCCCGATAATCAATACAAAGTCGCATACTTCCATCTTTCTTCTTCACGAATAGAACAGGAGCACCCCAAGGAGAAGTACTAGGACGAATAAAGCCAATGTCTAACAATTCCTGCAGTTGGATCTTTAACTCCTGAAGTTCAATAGGAGCCATTCGATATGGGGCTTTGGAAATGGGTTTTGTACCGGGTTCAAGATCGATACAAAATTCAATTTCACGCTCTGGGGGTAGGCCAGGAAGTTCTTCAGGGAATACGTCAGGGAATTTATTAACAATAGAAATATCATTCAAAACTGACGTATTTTTGTTTAGATCTGTGACATGAGCTAAGAAAGCTTGACATCCGTTTTTCAATAAACGAATAGCTTTATGGCTTGAGATGACAGCGATTGATTTTAATGGTTTGGTTGCTTGAATTCGCATAATAGGTCGATTAGGAATATGAAAGCTAACAACCTTACGAAAACAATCAATTTTTGCATAATGAGTAGTTAACCAATCAATCCCTAGAATCACGTCAAATGCAAGTATTTTTAATGAAATCAGATCGATAGGTAATGTGTGGGTACCAACTTGAACCAAACAAGACTTATAACCAGTGGAGGTAATGAAGGTTTCTCCCAACGGAGTTTCCACAGATAAGTCAAAGTCTAATTTCTCCGGAATCAAATTTAATCGATGAGCGCAAGTAGGAGAAATAAAAGAATGGGTTGAACCGGTATCAAATAAAGTATAAACTTCTTTAGAGTTTATGATAAGCTTACCCGTGATGACCTCATTCGGGTTCCTTGCTCTCTGGGAGTTCACAACAAACGCTCTCCCTTGCACAACCGGTTTTGACTTTTCTGGGACGGCTTTTGGTGCCTCCATCCTAGCTGAATTTGTCTTCGGTAAACGACAAAATCGGGCTAAATGACCTTCTCTTCCACAATTATAACATGCTTTGGACGGCATCGCGCAGTTTGGACTGATGTGCCCCTCCCCTCCGCATTTGAAACATATGATAGGTGGTCGTTCTCCTTCCTTAACGACAGGTGCTGGTGCTGACGTCTTTCCATCATTGTTGAATCTCCTCTTCTTGAAATGTCCATTCTTATTGTTTTGGCCCTGATTACCACCGAAGTGGTTACCATTTCTGGCCTGTTGATTCCCTCCACGCTTGTTGTCACCGCTTCGATGACTGCTCTCACTGGTATTATCATTTTGCCGGCTGCTCTCTTTTGGTTGCGTTGTCTCGTTATCGCGCTCCACCAACTGAGCCCTATTTACAACATCTGAATACAAACACAGTTTATGAGAAACAAGATGTTGACGTATCTCCGGCTTCAAACCTCTTAAAAACATCCGCGTCATTCTTTCTTCATTATCCACCAGGTGGGACGCAAACCGGGATAACTCCGCAAATTTTGCCTCGTACTGCGACACGGTCATATTATTCTGCTCCAATTTGATGAACTCCACCTCCTTCATGTGACGAATACTCTCGGGAAAGTATTTGTCGTTAAACAGCTCTTGGAACTTCTCCCAGGACATCTTCAGTGCGGCAGGTTGAGTACGCTTTATCGATTCCCACCAGTAATCTGCCTCTCCTCGCAACATAAAGGCGGCAAAGGGAACCTTTTGCTCCTCGGAGCAACCCAAGACATCAAATATCTTGGTGATCTGCTTTATCCATGTTTCAGCTACAAGTGGTTTGGGTTCTCCCTTAAACTCCGGTGGTCCCAGCTCCTTAAACTGTTTAGCGGTGACCGCCAGAGAGTTTCCAGTATTTCCACCTACGTTGTGGACAGGAGCCGCTTTCACCTGTTGTTGCATGAATTGCATAAAGCCTCTGAACATTTGATCATTCATCATTTGGTCAGTGTTGTTGTTTGCATGAGGATTGACACCTTCCTGATGCACATTATCCTGATTATTGATATGTGGTGAATCAACAGTCGTCTGTGCTCCATTGCTATTCTCAACATTCTCAGATGCCATTTTCAGATACTGCCACAAAATAAAAATTAATTGATATGTCATATATTATCCTTATATTATGACCGACCAATTAAATACCATGCAAATAAACTTAGGTATGTCATACTAGCGAAGGAATTTCCCGTCTCTCCCCTCCTAGTTCTATTCTCACATCTTAGCCAGGGATCATATCCCTAAGCTCTGATACCAACTGTGACGCCCCCAAAATTAGGTATACATCACCCATCTTGGGTCGTCAGATACATAGTACAGAATACAAATACAACTAATTAATACATCTGTCGTGTACAATACGACAAAACATAAACTGTGAGTTTGAATACAAATATTATCTTCTAGAGAGTATTCATACTCAAAAGGAGTCCTCATTACATTTATTAACACACCATTACATAGAATAGTGAGGACTACTAACTAATACTATCATTCAGACCATCACTCCGTACCCCGACTTGTCCCAGCTACGTTCTCATTTCCTGAAGAGAACAGTGAAAGAAAGGGTGAGCTCAACTAGCCCAGTAAGAAATATTATGACTAAGATAATGTAGAATAAATTATCATTAGCCTTCAACAATATTAAACTGATAAAATATAATAGACATCAAGTTTAACTGTAGCGGAACAAGCAATCCATTAAAAGAGTCAAGTAGAAAATAAACTCTACTATCTTTTATGATTTAAAAAGTTTTTCAACACTGTAATCGCTGAGACTCAGCTTAATAAAATAATCCACATCATCGAATCACCCCTGCACTACGGCCAAGGATATTCGTGTATTCATTAATGGTCATGATCATGCCAACAACTGTCCATCAATGCACTACGGGCCAATGAGGACTTTTACCACATCATTTGTAACATTACGGTCATGATTATACCGAATAATCCCTGGTCATAATCATACCAAGTCCATCTATGCAATACATGCCACAGATGACTTTCAACATTTTATAAACATGAGGATGATGACAATGATATAAGAATTCAATAAAACAAGTTCAAGAATTAATTTATCCAGGAATTAACAACGTCCTAATTGTCAACATGATACTGCATTGTGGAGTAAAATTCAAGAATGCTTAGAAGAATATTTTCTTGAAAAGATACTGGATGAAACGCAACTATCAAGGATATTCCACAAATTTCATGGAGTATAGAAATCAAAACTTAACCAACTGAGTATAATAAAGAATGGAATAACAAAAGAAATCACCATGCATGCGATAGACCGCACAGACAGGTTATTCCAACAGAATAATAAATAATGGAACCAGGTCCGGCGTAAACGCACAGACAGGATATTCCGACAGAATAATAAATAATGGAACCAGGTCCGGTGTAAAACACACAGACAGGATATTCCAACAGAATAATAATAAAAACGGAACCAGGTCCGGTGTAAAACACACAGACAGGATGTTCCAACAGAATAATAATAAAAACGGAACCAGGTCCGGTGTAAAATACACAGACATGATGTTCCAACAGAATAATAGAAGAATGTCACCAAGTATAGGGTAGACCGCGTATACTGGTTATTCCAACAGAATAATAACGAATGGAATAACAGAAGTTCTCTTCATGAATATAAAAGAAATAATATTCCCTACCTTAAAAGAACTGGATATTGGAAAAGTGATGTAGCAGAATACTTTTAGTCTCTCTCTCTCTTATTCTCTCTATACTTTCTCTCTCTATAGCTTGAATGAATTCGTGAAAAATAATGAAGCCCTAGGCCTCTATTTATAGAAAAACTGAGGGTGGCTCTTGGTCTTAACGAAGGGTCAAATGACTCTTGGTCTTAACGAAGGGTCAAATGACTCTTGGTAATATTGAAGGGACAACTACTATTGACGAAAGTAATTACTATTGACCAAGGTAAATACTATTGACGAAGGTAATTACTATTGACCAAGGTAAATACTATTGACCAAGGTAAATACTATTGACGAAGGTAATTACTATTGACCAAGGTAAATACTATTGACGACGGTAATTACTATTGACGACGGTAATTACTATTGACGACGGTAATTACTATTGACGACGGTAATTACTATTGACGAAGAGACTCTTAGATGATGACTTATGGCCCCCCATAAAATAACCAAACTTACCACAACGTCTCAATTATTGATTTAATAATATAACATATTATACAGACGATACTATGACAATAATTTAAGAGATATGATGCAGCAATTACTATAGCAATAATTGAGTATAGCTGAGTGACTTCTCACGTAAGCATCAATAATCAATACCGTGTGCTACTATGCAACCACGCGTATTATTGTACTTTTACTACCGAGTAGTTCAACAGTTTTAACGGTTTTAACGGTAACACTTCAGCCGTTATTTTTAATAAAATATTTTTGTCGTTTTCTCAATCCGACAATAATTCCGTTGTGGGGTCCACCAATGATTGTGTCGTCGTGCGAATATTCCCCGACAAAAAGAATATTCCCCGACCAAACGAATATTTTATAACAACTTGCTTACTTTGCAAAATTTATAAATATTACCCACAACTATAACATTATATCAAATTAACTTCATAATATTCAAAAATGATATTTATAGAAAATTTATCTTTATTTATAAAAGTTGGGGTCTTACATCTTTTAACTTTGGTGGCAACTTTTGCTGTAAAACTGCACAACATGCCACCGTTTCAAAATCTTTCAACTTCTTTTTTCTAGACAGAATACCCTTCATAAATTTTGCATAACTTGGCATATGATCTAGGGCTTCTGCTAAAGGGATGTTAATCTGAAGTTTCTTAAACACTTCCAAAAACTTTGCAAATAAATTTTCTAATTTTTGCTTTTGGACTCTCTGCTGAAACGGCGGTGGAGGAAAAACGACTGGTTTGTCATCTAACTTTGTTTGTTCAACTTATTTTTCCTCACCCTATTTTTCGTCAACCACTTTGTTCTCATCAACTTTGTCATCCGTTCTAACTGAATTTTCTGTACTTTTCCCATCTAGATGTTTTCCACTTCTCAAAGTGATTGCCTGACACTGTTCGTGATTTCCTTTCGAATTTCTTTCGGTGCCACTTGGTAGAGTCCCTTGCGGTCTATTATTCAATGCAAGAGCTATCTGTCCCATCAGGTTTTCTAAATTCTTGATGGCTATCTCTTGCGATTTCACGGCCATTGCTTGGTTTTTCATAGCTGCCTCGTTGCTTGTTTTATACTTTGACAACAACTCCTCTAAATCTGATTTCCTCTCTTGATGTTGAGCTGGTTGTTGTTATTGATTCTGAAATCCTAGGGGATATGATGGTCGTTGAGCTTGTTGATGCTGATTATTACTCCACGAAAAGTTAGGATGATTCCTATTCCCCGGATTGTATGTATTCTGGTATGTATTTTGTGGAATTCTGTTGTAGCTATCCAAAAATTGCACTGACATTGGGTTGATTGCACATTGATCTGTAGGATGTTCACCTGCGCACAATTCATAAATAACTGCAACTTGTTGTGTCTGTACCCCTGACCAAACATCAAACTTCTTAGAGAGCGCTGAAATCTACGCTGTTATTCCCGTCACTCCATCTACCTCTAACACTTCAGCTATCGTAGGTTATGTCATTCTTGTTGTGGGTCACTGATAATTGTTAGCTGCTATTATCTCTATTAATTGATACGCCTCCTCATAATTCTTTACCATAAAAGCTCCACCTGAAGCTGCATCAATACTGGTCTTGAGATTCCCATGTAATCCATTATAAAATGTGTTCATCTGCAAGCACTTAGGCAATTCGTGATGTGGGCATTTTTGAGCAACTCTTTATATCTCTCCCATGCCTCGTATAATGATTCCCCATGTTGCTGTTCAAATATAGTAACCTCGTTTCTTATCTTTACAGTCTTCACTGGTAGAAAAAGTTTTGCTAGAAATTTTTGAGCCATATCATCCTAAGTAGTTATTGAACCCGATGGTAGAGAGTGTAACAAACTCTTCGCCTTGACCCGCAGAGTGAATGGGAACAAGCGAAGTCTGACTGCGTCATCCGACACCCTAATGTATTTGAAAGTGTCGCAAATCTCTAGAAAGATGACCAAATGTTCGTTCAGATCATCGTTCTCTAATCCCCAAAACTGAACCGAGTTTTGGATCATCTGAATAGTCCCAGGCTTAATCTCAAATGTGTTCGCAGCAATAGCAGCCCTGGTGATACTCAACTGCAACTCAGTCACCTTGGGTGTAGCAAACTCCCTCAATGCTTTCTGATCTTCGGCAACCATTTCTTCTTCTTGTTCAGAGCTTTTGAAGTCTTCCCTTGTTTCCTTGATCCACTTACTTAGCCTTTGAAAGCGTCTTTCAATGTAGTCCTCAAAAGGAAGCAAGTCTGGATTTTTGGATCGAGTTTGCATAAACCAACTTCAAAAACCTGAAATAAGGTGAACAAAATAAAAAATAAAAATGTTTAAATAAAATTGGACTAATTAAACTGATATCGCAAAATATTAAAATCTATACTAATATCCCCGGCAACGGCGCCAAAAACTTATTGGGTATAATCTAATTATGAACAACACGCAATTATGCGTGATCAACAAGTAATATAATAGTAAGTAGAGTATAGTTCCCACAGAGACTAACAAGAAATTAACTCTCACAATTACTAATTTCCTATTAATCCAAAATTTATTAAACTAACCAATTTCAAGTTTGTAACTAAAAGTATTAAAAATATTAAAATCACCAAACAATCAACAAACCCTAAAAATTGAATTTTCAAATAAATATTGGAGAATTAGGCTTACGACTTCACTCTAAGCATCACTCTGATTATTACACCTTATTCCAGTTTAATTCACTATGTGACGCCCCCAAAATAGGTATACATCACCCATTCTGAGTCGCCAAATAAATGGTACAGAATACAAATACAAATTGAAATATACAACATGAGCTGTGAGTTTTAATACAAATATTATCTTCTAGACAGTATTCAAACTCAAAATAAGTCCTCAACACTATCACACTATTTCACAGAATAATGAGGACTACTAACGCACCATCTCGAACAATCACTCCATTCCCCGACTAGCCCTGGCTATGTTCTCATTTCCTGAAGAGAACAATGAAAGCAAATGGTTAGCTCAACTAGCCCAGTAAAAAATATTATGACTAAGATAATGCAGAATAAATTATCGTTAGCCTTCAACAGTGTTAAACTAATAAAATACAATAAACATCAAGTTTAACTGCAGCGGAACAAGCAATCCATTAGAAGAGTCAAGTAGAGCATGATATCCACAATCTTCTATGATTGAAGAGTTTATCATCAATTTTATCGATGAGACTCAGCTCAATAAATAGTATCACAACTACAAATTATCCACGCACTACGGGCCAAAACTATTCGTGTTTTCACCAATGGTCATGATCATACCGAATAATACCTGGTCATAATCATACCAACAGTTGTCCATCAATGCACTACGGGCCACTGAGGACTTTTACCACATCATTTGTAACATTACGGGTCATGATTATACCGAATGATTCGTGGTCATAATCATACCAATCAACAGTCCATCTATGCACGTAAGCCAAAGATGACTTTCATCACAATATAAGCATGAGGATGATGACAATGATATAAGAATTCAATTAAATGAAATCAAGAATAAATATTAAAGACTTTAAATTTATCCAGAGTTTAAAAATATCCAAATTGTCAACATGATACTGCTTTGTCGAGTAAAATTCAAGAATAATATTGTATCAAAAATGATTTGGATCGAAAAGAAATCAATTTTTGTCATGAATAATACTCCAGGTGATATGAATAGTACTGCGAGAATTGTACCTCGTGAATAGTATTGTGTGAATAGTACTCGCGAATAGTACTTCGTGAATAGTACACATGAATAGTATTTTATGAATAGTACCCTGTGAATAGTACTTTATGAATAGTACCGTATAAATGAATAATACTCATGGATAGTACTCTAAGAACGTGTAGAAAATATCCTTCTGAAACGATACTAGATGAAGCGCAGATTTTAAGGATATTCTACTAATTTCATGGAGTATAGAAGTAATACTTTAACAAAATAAGGGTATAATCAGGAATACAAGACGAAATAATATTACTCACATATTACAGAGTATGGAAGAAAATATTATTCCTTATGAATACTGAACAAAAATAATATCTCTTACCTCAGAAGAAGACTTGATACTGGAATAGTGAAGTTGCAGACTTCTCTTCTTCTTTCTCTCTTTAGCTTCTCTCTCTATAATTGCTCTTGTGAGTCTTAGTGAATTGGTGAGAATGAAAGAAGAATGAGCTTCTATTTATAGAAAAATATTGTAATGCCCCAGAAATATCGGATTTTGTGAGAATTAAATTTTTATTTAATTATGTCGATTAAATGAATTTAATTAATTATTTATGGGAGTAAGCTAATTGAAGGTCGTTCTATGACCTAGACATGTCAGAACGTCGTAGTATCTTGGCTACGTGGTAGAATTAAAGTGTTTGAATTTTCAAGACGAAAATAAAAGCTTTCCGAGAAATTTTTTCAAAAAACACTATTCACTCATTTCTGCTCGGGAATTATTTTTGAACTTCTGAGAAATACGTAATGATAGAATATAGAGGTGAGATGGAATATCCAATAATATTTCAGTTATGACAAATGCAGTTTTTCACCTGCGGACTTAAAACCTAACGGTTATGAGAAAGTGATTTACGAGAAGGAAATGTAATGCGATTAATAAATTAAACAATGATCGTATAATACGTAGGTATTATACGAAGTAGTAAATACGAGTACGATACTAGGTATTATACGAGTATGTATGGATGATGGTATGTCGTATATGTTGAATAAGTATACGAGTTAGAATACAAGATTAATACGTATATTATGCGTTATATGGCTTTAAGCCAAATGTATTGAATTTGTAGGATTGTGTAGAAAATTGTGAAGTCCAATAAGAATTATTTAGCAAGCCTAAGATTATGTAATATTAAAGCCCAAGTGGTTGTTAAGGTAAAGTCCTAAAGTAATTTAATGCAAGCCCAAATGATTAAGCTAAACTAATTAAATGTAAAGCCCAAAGTAAGTGTAACGCCCCGAAATTCGGTCTGTCTTCACACCTGGATTTCGTACGTCACGAGTACATCATTCATTAAACATACATCATTATATACTGAAATATAACAACATACATTCTCAATTCCCAAGTTCTCAAAACCTTATAACCCTTCTCATTACAAATAATGATAATTACATTATTCCTTTCATCTTACAAGAGTGACTTTTATCTGCCACCAAGGATACATACGGTTCATTAAACTAGTCTATAGTTTAATTCATCTTTCTACATTACAAATCTTCACTTGATCTTCACAAACATTCACATACTGAATGACACTTCGTCTAGATACCGCTTAGCTTGATCTTATGGCTTATGGCTTTCTTGATACCATTCGTATCTTAATTACTACTTTCATCAACGTCTAAGGCATACAACTAGGGTATACTTAGAACGTTCGTCCAACGCGAATACGATTTACGAAGATCATTTACGCATTCAATCACGTTGCTCGTCTCTTAATCTCTCATTCAACATTTATTCAACATTTTTAACCGCTTTTGATCGTTATCCATCCCATGAACCCCATGTTCATTATTCTTTCTTAATGTCGAAGCCATACCGTTCATTGTATGCCAAGACCAAGCGTTCATCGCAACAACGTTACGTTCATAGTGTCTAAACACTTTACAGTTATCTCCCCTTACCATGACATAACATCGGAATGTTATTCATTACCTTCATCACTCAACGTCTAAGGAGTCGCAATCATAGCAATCCCTCACGTTCGTTCATTACGACTGCGGTCCCTAGATATCGGTTCCGTAACACGCATCTACATTCTTTATCTTTTAATCTCGTTTAAGCTTTTTGTTCAACCTTTATTAAAGGTTTAAGACACTTGATTAAGTGTTACATTACGTGAACTATATGTTCATACTTCTTTCTTGCACATCCCCCGAGAAATTGAGCAGTTAAAATCTCATTTCTAGGTATTGCCCTGCACTGGCGCTGCGGCGCTGTGCCCTTTCTTTCCTCTCGCGCTGCGGCGCCACACTCCAGAAGATTTTCGTACGGTACATGGCGCTGTGGCGCCACAAATTGTACTACAGTTCGCGCAACGGCGAACTCTTGCAGGTACTCGGACACTGTTACGCGCTGCAGTGCTAGCCTCCAAGGCACAACTCGCACTGCGGCGCCGAGTATGAAACCTAGAAAAATTTTCTAAGTCTTTTACAAGCTTGAGACATCGATTTTGAAATCTTATAACTTCTTCGTTATAACTCTGAACGAGGTCGTTATAAAGCCATTCTCTTTCTTATCTTACGTACTTCGATTACCCATGGACAGAACTTTGTTCTGAATCTGTTAACATGCCATTCAATTGGATTAATCTTCACTCTTTGTTCATTTTAACGTTTTTAACGTTCTTCGTTCGTTCGTCCGTAATTCGGTCATCCGAACTAAGAATTCGTTCGTTCTTGAGTCCACGACTCACATTTTATATGTTCTCTTACATTCTTATGAAACCCTACACGTTCGGATTCATTTACTAACTTTCTAATTCGCGTTCGCCTTTTACGAAAATTTCACCATAACTTCGTTATAGCTCAGTTTTAATCTGTTCTTCATAAACATTTCTACCGTTCCTAACCAAGCAAATAAGCAACTAACTTATACGCGATGGTTTTAAACTTGTCCATCAACAACAATTACACTACGATGGTTTTAAATTTGTCCATCAACAACATTCTTCGTGTTCTTCGCGTGTTCTTTGCATTCTTCATTTTTAATCGATATTTTGGATTACGATTTCACTTTTTCTTGGAATTTGATGTTATAGAACATCATTCCTTACTAATTTAACCTACTTATTCATAAAATTCCTTCGGATCGCTCCAAATCCTTACGAATCTTATACTTCCTTAAGAAATTTATAAACTAAATTTCTTATTTCTTATTTCTTATTTTCTCATGATTTCAACCATATGAAATCATTCTCAATATCTTTTACTCCTTATTCTCATTAAGTTATGTTTTTGAACATAAAAACTTAAAGAAAAAAAAATAAAAGAACTAGGGTTCGGATTACCGTTCTTCTTTATTTCTCTTCCGTTATACAAAGCCGGCGATTTGCGAGCTTTTTTATTTCTCGATAACTTTTGATCCGAGCATTCATGCTTATTCTCTTCCTTCTTCTCTCCCAACCGAGCTCTCTCTCTCTTTCTCAAGTGTAGGATTTTCAAAATCCTAGAAAATGAAAATCTAGCTTTCTATTTATAGAAAACCAAGGTTACTATTCACACCTCCTCCATCCCTTATCCACCAAGTTTACTTGGCCACCACCCTTACTTGGTGGCCAAGTGGCCGGCCCATATGCCCATGGGTCATCCCATGGGTTGCCCCAATGGTTTTTACCCATCCGTTTACCCATTGGTTCTATCCGTGGTTTCTTTTCTTGGTTTGGGCCTTAACCCTAATTCTTATTGGGCTTAACTTGGGCTTGATTTCACAAATCATTGGGCTTGACATAATCCAAGTCCAATTGGATTCTACAAAGTCCATGAACTCAAAGTCCATTAAGACTAATCGTATTCTACGCATTCCATTCTCGTATTCTCGTATTCTCTTCATGTATCACTCGTACGATATTCGTATTATACGTCGTACTAATCTTCTTACTATACTCGTATAATAACTAGTATTATACTCTATCTCTCACGCATAATAACCCTAGTTATTACACGTACTCATTAAAATTCTCAGAAATTACTTTCCATAACCCTTAGGTTTTACGTCCGCAGGCGAAAACTGTGAAGACCCCAAATCCGGGTACTTGAAACCCAAACTCGGTTCATCACGATACCATTTCTATGAGCGAAATAATACTAATAATAATAACAATAATATAAATGTCTAACTTAACTTACATTTATCAGAGTCTAATCCCAAGTACGTAACCTTAAAACATTCATTACAAACCATGATAGATAATATATATATATATATATATATATATATATATATATATATATATATATATATATATATATATATATATATATATATATATCATACTTGTTTTAATAACATTAAACTATTACATAAGATAACGTTCATTCATTCATTCAGCAACCTTTTCCCTTCTATTGTTCTTAGCAGAGCTCTCTGATCATTCACACTTAGCTGAAAATATTTAAATTAAGCAAAGATGAGCATTTGAGTACCCAGCAAGTAATAATAATTATAAATATATAAGCTGAAAGGATTTAAATATTTTCTTTGTACTATTCTTCTACAACAAGTCAATAGTTATGAAGTATTCTGAACCGATAATAATAACATAACAACTCTCTTTCAAATTTTTGAAACTACATAATGACTATAACTGGGGTTGTGGTGACATGCCATGAACATTGTTTTTATTTTCGAAAAGGTTAAACAAAAATTTATCTGTAAACCGACATAACTTACGGGCGTTAGGTTGTACTTCCCATGGGCCCTGTATTGATCAATACTACATTACAAGAACGATAGGATCGTTCACTCTGTTCCGCCTTGGGCGCATAAAAGTTTTCCCGTGTAGGGATGTTCACACTTGTCTGGGTTCTAAAATAAAGATTTTATCTTGTTCAACAATAATCTATAATTCAACATATATGTATATGGGTATTTGACAAAGGTATATCAACATGTGATGAAATATAATGATTGTCCAAGTGGGAACACTTGTTTAACCATTTCTAAAAATTAACGAACAGAATATATATATCTAAATTATCATATACTAACATGTTGATAATCAATGAGCTTATATAATATAAGGTTCATAATCTGTACAGTAATAATATATTTTAGAAACATTCTTACTCATGTCCATTGCATAAAGAAAATGCAAAGGTAAGATACTTGCCTGATGCGCTGCTTACAGTTTGTAATTTAGATTTATCGCTTATCTCACGACCTATCATTAATAAGATCGATCGTTCGATTAGAATAACATACTATAACACATAACACTACTTATTTCAGTCAGCACATACCCTAATCACATTAGCACATATGTTTAATAACCATTGAATCACAAATAACCACATATCTCAATAAATTATCTAAGTTCAGATCAATTTCTGAAACATATCGGTGTACAGACGACTTTATCTGGTAATTATCGAGTGTAAGACTCTATCCTGTAATTTCACATATGTAAGTATCGGTCATATTATTTTTAAATGACTTATAATAATTTTAAAACATTTATTATGATTTATCAAAAATTTCAAACCCCGAAATCATATTTAAATGATTTAAATACTAATCAATTCTATTATCATTAATATTTAATTAATAGTAAACTATTAATGAAACCATTGCCAAAATATTAAAGTTATTTATAATAACTTAAAATACTTTTAAAGTATTAATATTACACTTAAATGATTTTTAAAAGAATTAAAATCATTTTTAAATAATTATCATTAATATTAAAAGTAATTAATTATAACTTAAAATATTTTTAATTCATTTATATCATTTTTAAATTTTTTAAATAAATAGAACCATTTTAAAACTATTTATTTAATATAATTATTAAATAAATCAAATATCATTTAATATTAAATTAATATCATTTATTAATAAAATTATCCTTTAAATATTAAAAGTTATATTTTATAACTTAAAATATCTTTAAACACTTTATTTTCATTTTAAATGATTTTTAAAATATTAAAATCATTTTTAAACTAATTTATTCTAATATCATTAATAGTAAATAATTAATGAAATTTACCTTTAAATATTGAAAGTTATATTTTATAACTTAAAATATTTTTAAACTATTTATTTTCATTTAAAATGATTTTTTTAATATTAAAATTATTTTTAAACTAATTTATTTAATATAATTATTAAATAAATCTAATATCATTAATATTAAAATATTAATATTGTTCATGACAAAATATCAAAAGTCATTTTTCATAACTTAAATAACCTTTAAATCATTTTTCTATAATTTTTATATCATTAATACTATTTTCTATAATTTATTTAATACATTAAATAAATAACTTAATTACCATTAATATTAATTAATTAATGAAATTTCATCACCAAATATTGAAAGTTATCAAAAATAACTTAAATTATTTTCTTATACCATAATATTATTTTTCATGATTTTTCATGTATTAAAATTATTTTTAAATAATTTATTTAATATTAAATAAATTAAATTAAATACCATTTATATTCCAAAAATATTAAATATTTCTGAAATATATTCAAAATAATTAAAAACTAATTTTTGGAATTTTTAATAATTTATTTTATATTTTTCGTATTTAAAAACTAATTAATACTAATTATTTAATAAAAAATATAATTTTTATTTAGAAACTGTCGCTAAAGACCGCCTATAGCGACAGAAGCGTCGCTATAGGTGTTCTTGGTGTTCTTCAACATTCCCAGAACCTTCATGTCCGTGACCAAGTGAGTAACTTTGACCAAGATTAAATTTCAGTGTATTGTGTTTCTAGGACAGAAAATGGTCAGATCTTGTAGACATAGTGTAATATTACAAGCTTCAACAAACAACGCGATCAAACAACATAAAACAAAAGAGATTTAAACCTCCAAAAATCATGTCAGAAGCTGTTCTTCATTTCTGGGTTTTCCAGAAATGAAGAACAGTCCCAGCAGGCTACTTTGGATCTCTATAACATGCAATCCTTGTAACGTTTTGGCGCTCTGATGGTTTCAGTTCGTAGATAAAATGCAAGACAACATATCTAATACATAAAATTGATATAACAACATAACAATCATTAGATACGGTCCGGTCAAACCATGTCCGAAGACATGGTCATTAGTTTTCTGGGTTACCCAGAAAACCGATCCCATGATCTTCTACTTGGTTTGACCAATCCACTACTTATTTTCTGGTTATCATTTAAGTGGTTTACGGGCATGCATAAGTAGTCCACATAACATATTATGATTCCATTACAACAACAACATCAAAAAGCTTAACTAATGGACAGATCAAGGCTTGCAAAATCTTGTCAGGCACTGGAAAATAAGTTTCTGGGTTACCCAGAATTCAGCCGGTCATGCCCGATCAACGGGCTTTGACCGTGAATAACTTCCAATCGGTTCATGATCTGACTTTGATTCTTGAACCAAATGAGAGATCTTATACCAGACTACAAACAAAAACTTTTAAACAACAAAAAAACTTAGTAATCAAAGATCTATGGGGTCTGACATTTGACTGTCAGACCCAAAAACCACATTTTTCAGATTTTGAAAAATTTTAATTTCGAGCACTTAGGTGTTATGGATCTCCATGATACCAACCCAGATCACTTAAATAGACTACAAACAACATGATTTAACACAAAATTATAACATCTAACATGCAGATCAAAGTCAGATTTTCAAGTTAGGGTTCTACCTCTTTTGATCAATTCCTTGATTATGATCTTGTGATTTGTTATGGATACTAGTGGGGCTCGGTTTTGGGACTGGTATAGGTATAAATTTCGTGGGTCTTGTGCTTGAGAGCATTTGGTTGAGTGTATGAAAAAATATAAGTAACAATTGAATTTTCTCTCTCTCTCCCGATCTATAAATATGCTAATGATACAATGTATTTGCAATACAAAGTGGCTGATTTTGGACACATGGCTAGGGCTAGAGCTAGGGTTAGTCACCAACCATTTATCTTGGCAAGATTTGCACTCCACCAATTAAAGAATGTGACATAAGGGTAAAATAGTCATTTCCCATTTAATTTCTAGAATTTTCATTAGTTGCAAACCCTTAGGCTTTAGGGTTTGGGTCATTTTAGCAAAAATCTAGGATTTCCAAAAATAGGATTTAATAAAATAAATAACAATTTAGTTTTCAAAAATGTAATTAGGATCTCTTAGTTAGTGTAGGTTTTCTAATATTTAGAAATTAAACATTAAGTTCAATAATTTAATAATTATAATTAAACTTACTAATTTAACAATTAGTGCAAATACTTAGCAATTAATATTACCCATATCACAAATTGAGTTACTAATTATAAACTAGGGTTTTAATTATAAAATAAAATAAAGTAATAAATTTTTGTTTCTAACATACAAAATTAAGGTTTCTTAATTAATTAGGTTTTTAATTACTTAACACCTTACTAATTAGGTTTAAGATACACTAATTAACATTAAGCTTTCCAAATCAACCATTAGGGTTTACAATTTAAATAAATTAGGGTTTATAAAATAAATATTAGGGTTTCTAGAAGTTAATATTTCTAAATTTTAATTAGGGTATACCTAATTAATCAAAAAGTCATAACATGCATCCACCATATAACACAGTTATATAACAGTGTCAAACTCAACCTGAGTTTTAAATTAGGGTTTTCATTTATCAATAAGTTAATTATTGATTTAAGGTTTCTAATTTACAAAATTAGGGTCTTACTTTACAATTAATATTTCCTATAATTAGGGTTTTCCTAATAGCATCCAATATTTATAATACACATCATACACCACATAACACAGTTTCTTAACAGATTTTAAAGTCTCATATGACTTCGAAATTAGGGTTTTATCATAATACCCCATAACTGACCAACCATTGTCAGTCCACAAAAATACGGTACATAATTACAACACTGAAAAATCAAAATATAATATTATTATATTATTATTCTTATCCATTGATAAAAATCCAAAATTAGGGTTTGGATTCCATATCTGATTTATTCTTCATATTTAACCTTAATGATTAAGGTAAAATAATTAACTTAATAACCTGTACCAAAATTCATATAATAAAATAATTATTATATTTATTCTAAAAATCACTCCATATATTATTTAAATAATATATGATTATATTTTCATGAAAAATAGTTAATAAAACATTTTTACTATAAATTAATTATTATAGGAATATACTTTATAAAAATTAATTATTCTAAAATAAAATTATTTGTAAAAATTTATGTAATAAATATATTTTTGTTTACCACATAAATACGCATACACATTATCTTGAACAAATCATCATCCTAAATAAATAAATAAAAAAATCTATATGCAAAATTTATGATTTAATTTTTATAGAAAATATCGGGTTGTTACATTCACCCTCCTTTATAAAGATTCCATCCCCAGAATCACCGTTTAAAAACCTATACATACCAGGATACATATCATACACAATCATTGCGAGTAGATCTCTATCAAAATTGATCGAACTGATCTTTAACTATTCACATAAAGCTTATCTTTCTGATTAAAAGGAAATTTGATTTCTAAAAGAACTCAAATTTCTCCCTCAAAATTTCTTTATAAACTAATTTAATATATATAAGAAAATAATATATAAAAAAAATAAAATTGGTTCGAGTAATACCTGGAGTTGCATCCCCGGCTGCCACGATATCTTGAACGGTCATGTTGAAGACGCTTACGGTTGATTTCGTTGGTTTGATTGTTGATGTTGGTTCCATTGTCGCCAATGTCTTGCTGCATTTTTTCCCGTATTCGCATTACTTGCCTCCTTTCTCCTTCTTGGACATTCTTCCACTTTATACTCCATTGATCCACACTTAAATCACACAGACTTTCCTTTATTTCCTTTCCTTTTATCGTATAGATGACAAAACTATCTTTTGTCCCTTCATTATCTTAGCTATCACAAACGTTACTACATGGTCAGTTGACCCTCTAAATCCGGGCAGTACGATAGCCTTGAAGTCTTTGACGTTCGTCTATCGATTATATGACTGATCTTCCCGCGATTGGTATTCCGTTCTGCATAGCTTGATCGTCCATATTCACAAAATTTTGTATCGGGTCTGGTTGTCTTCCAGCTTTGTTGACAGGTTCTTCTGTCCGTGTATTTCATTTTCGTCTCCTTGACAGCATTATCACTATTTATTCTTTATTCTAAGCCTTATCGTATACGTATAATCATATAACATAAAACTTTCTATTATAATAATCATGTACTCAAAATATTAGATTTTGAAAATTTGGTTTACTGTAGCATACAGATAAATATCTACTATCTTTATACTAACTTATTTCATTAATTCCATATAAATTCATACTCATATGACTTGCCATACCATAGCACATACTGCTTTAATCATCCAATATCCCTTTGTGACTCAGAAGTTGGGAATCGCTGCCATAACTTATATAAAATTTGAAAAATATTACCTTATACAAACATTCCCATCATATACACTACATAACATAGAATCATACCTATTCAAGTAATACTAGTACTACTTATTTCTTACGCCTCCACAAAGGATCAATTGCTTAGAAATATGTCTATTCTCATTATCCTCAATAATCCATTCACACCTAACTACACCTAGTTCGTCCAACTTTAACATACATTATGAGTTTAAGAACTCAACACTGACCACATATTCTTTAACTATACTTTACCTATTAGTTATACTATTGGTTCTGGGTCCGATAATATACTTTTAAAAATAACCACCTCTTTGAGGTAGCTTTCAATGTGAGCCTCTATTTCAGCTATTGGCTTTGATATTGGCTCGGTTATGGAGGTTGACTTCTTCTTTACAATTTGAGGGTATTCTAATTCTTTCTATCCGACAGCTATACACAAAAATTATATAGACTAGCATACATTATATACACACAGCAATTTATAGTTTTATATAAGTTTTCTTTTATTTTGTTTGACAATGAATTTATGGAATTCATCTCCTTTTTAAACTCTATATGAGTTAATTGTATTTTCAAAGTTTTCCTCTATTTCAAGGTTATAGCCTAAGGTCTAACCCACCTAAGGTTTCAAACCCTAAGCTCTGATACCAACTTGTGAAGACCCCAAATCCGGGTACTTGAAACCCGAACTCGGTTCATCACGATACCATTTCTATGAGCAGAATAATACTAACAGTAATAACAATAATATAAATGTCAAACTTAACTTACATTTATCAGAGTCTAATCTCAAGTACGTAACATTTAAACATTCATTACAAACCATGATAGATAATATATATATATATATATATATATATATATATATATATATATATATCATACTTGTTTTAATAACATTAAACTATTACATAAGATAACATTCATTCATTCATTCAGCAACCTTTTCCCTTCCCTTGTTCTTAGCAGAGCTCTATGATCATTCACACTTAGCTGAAAATATTTAAATTAAGCAAGGATGAGCATTTGAGTGCCCAACAAGTAATAGCAATTATATATATATATATATATAAGCTGAAAGGATTTAAATATTTTCTTTGTACTATTCTTCTACAACAAGTCAATAGTTATGAAGTATTCTGAACCGATAATAATAACATAACAACTCTCTTTCAAATTTTTGAAACTACATAATGACTATAACTGGGGTTGTGGTGACATGCCATGAACATTGTTTTTATTTTCGAAAAGGTTAAACAAAAATTTATCTGTAAACCGACATAACTTACGGGCGTTAGGTTGTACTTCCCATGGGCCCTGTATTGATCAATACTACATTACAAGAACGATAGGATCGTTCACTCTGTTCCGCCTTGGGCGCATAAAAGTTTTCCCGTGTAGGGATGTTCACACTTGTCTGGGTTCTAAAATAAAGATTTTATCTTGTTCAACAATAATCTATAATTCAACATATATGTATATGGGTATTTGACAAAGGTATATCAACATGTGATGAAATATAATGATTGTCCAAGTGGGAACACTTGTTTAACCATTTCTAAAAATTAACGAACAGAATATATATATCTAAATTATCATATACTAACATGTTGATAATCAATGAGCTTATATAATATAAGGTTCATAATCTGTACAGTAATAATATATTTTAGAAACATTCTTACTCATGTCCATTGCATAAAGAAAATGCAAAGGTAAGATACTTGCCTGATGCGCTGCTTACAGTTTGTAATTTAGATTTATCGCTTATCTCACGACCTATCATTAATAAGATCGTTCGTTCGATTAGAATAACATACTATAACACATAACACTGCTTATTGCAGTCAGCACATACCCTAATCACATTGGCACATATGTTTAATAACCATTGAATCACAAATAACTACATATCTCAATAAATTATCTAAGTCCAAATCAATTTCTGAAACATGCCGGTGTACGGACGACTTTATCGGGTAATTATCGAGTCTAAGACTCTATCCTGTAATTTCACATCTGTAAGTATCGGTCATATTATTTTTAAATGACTTATAATAATTTTAAAACATTTATTATGATTTATCAAAAATTTCAAACCTCGGAATCATATTTAAATGATTTAAATACTAATCAATTCTATTATCATTAATATTTAATTAATAATTGCCAAAATATTAAATTTATTTATAGTAACTTAAAATACTTTTAAAGTATTAATATTACACTTAAATGATTTTTGAAAGAATTAAAATCATTTTTAAATAATTATTATTAATATTAAAGTATTAATGTATTATTTATCAAATATTATAAGTAATTAATTATAACTTGAAATATTTTTAATTCATTTATATCATTTTAAATGATTTTTAAATAAATAGAACCATTTTAAAACTATTTATTTAATATAATTATTAAATAAATCTAATATCATTTAATATTAAATTAATATCATTTATTAATGAAATTATCCTTTAAATATTAAAAGTTATATTTTATAACTTAAAATATCTTTAAACACTTTATTTTTATTTTAAATGATTTTTAAAATATTAAAATCATTTTTAAACTAATTTATTCTAATATCATTAATAGTAAAAAATTTATGAAATTTACCTTTAAATATTGAAAGTTATATTTTATAACTTAAAATATTTTTAAACTATTTATTTTCATTTAAAATAATTTTTTTAATATTAAAATTATTTTTAAACTAATTTATCTAATATAATTATTAAATAAATCAAATATCATTAATATTAAAATATTAATAATTTTCATGACAAAATATGAAAAGTCATTTTTCATAACTTAAATAACCTTTAAATCATTTTTCTATAATTTTTATATCATTAATACTATTTTCCATAATTTATTTAATAAATTAAATAAATAACTTAATTACCATTAATATTAATTAATTAATGAAATTTCATCACCAAATATTGAAAGTTATCAAAAATAACTTAAATTATTTTCTTATACCATAATATTATTTTTCATAATTTTTCATGTATTAAAATCATTTTTAAATAATTTATTTAATATTAAATAAATTAAATTAAATACCATTTATATTCCAAAAATATTAAATATTTCTGAAATATATTCAAAATAATTAAAAACTAATTTTTGGAATTTAAAATAATTTTTAATAATTTATTTTGTATTTTTCGTATTTAAAAACTAATTAATACTAATTATTTAATAAAAATATAATTTTTATTTAGAAACTGTCGCTAAAGACCGCCTATAGCGACAGAAGCGTCGCTATAGGTGTTTTTGGTGTTCTTCAACATTCCCAAAACCTTCATGTCCGTGACCAAGTGAGTAACTTTGACCAATATTAAATTTTAGTGTATTGTGTTTCTAGGACAGAAAATGGTCAGATCTTGTAGACATAGTGTAATATTACAAGCTTCAACAAACAACACGATCAAACAACATAAAACAAAAGAGATTTAAACCTCCAAAAATCATGTCAGAAGCTGTTCTTCATTTCTGGGTTTTCCAGAAATGAAGAACAGTCCCAACAGGCTACTTTGGATCTCTATAACATGCAATCCTTGTAACGTTTTGGTGCTCTGATGGTTTCAGTTTGTAGATAAAATGCAAGACAACATATCTAATACATAAAATTGATCTAACAACATAACAATCATTAGATACGGTCTGGTCAAACCATGTCAGAAGACATGGTCATCAGTTTTCTGGGTTACCTAGAAAACCGATCCCATGATCTTCTGCTTGGTTTGACCAATCCACTACTTATTTTCTAGTTATCATTTAAGTGGTTTACGGGCATGCATAAGTAGTCCACATAACATATTATGATTCCATTACAACAACAACATCTAAAAGCTTAACTAATGGACAGATCAAGGCTTGCAAAATCTTGTCAGGCGCTGGAAAACAAGTTTCTGGGTTACCCAGAATTCAGCCGGTCATGCCCGGTCAACGGGCTTTGACTATGAATAACTTCCAATCGGTTCATGATCTGACTTTGATTCTTGAACCAAATGAGAGATATTATACCAGACTACAAACAAAAACTTTTAAACAACAAAAAAACTTAATAATCAAAGATCTATGGGGTCTGACATTTGACTGTCAGACCCAAAAGCCACATTTTTCAGATTTTGAAAAATTTTAATTTCGAGCACTTAGGTGTTATGGATCTGCATGATACCAACCCAGATCACTTAAATAGACTACAAACAACATGATTTAACACAAAATTATAACATCTAACATGCAGATCAAAGTCAGATTTTCAAGTTAGGGTTCTACCTCTTTTGATCAAATCATTGATTCTGATCTTGTGATTTGTTATGGATACTAGTGGGGCTCGGTTTTGGGACTGGTATAGGTATAAATTTCGTGGGTCTTGTGCTTGAGAGCATTTGGTTGAGTGTATGAAAAAATGTAAGTAACAATTGAATTTTCTCTCTCTCCCAATCTATACATATGCTAATGATACAATGTATTTGTAATACAAAGTGGCTGATTTTGGACACATGGCTAGGGCTAGAGCTAGGGTTAGTCACCAACCATTTATCTTGGCAAGATTTGCACTCCACCAATTAAAGAATGTGGCATAAGGGTAAAATAATCATTGCCCATTTAATTTTTAGAATTTCCATTAGTTGCAAACCCTTAGGCTTTAGGGTTTGGGTCATTTTAGCAAAAATCTAGGATTTCCAAAAATAGGATTTAATAAAATAAATAACAATTTAGTTTTCAAAAATGTAATTAGGATCTCTTAGTTAGTGTAGGTTTTCTAATATTTAGAAATTAAACATTAAGTTCAATAATTTAATAATTATAATTAAACTTACTAATTTAACAATTAGTGCAAATACTTAGCAATTAATATTACCCATATCACAAATTGAGTTACTAATTATAAACTAGGGTTTTAATTATAAAATAAAATAAAGTAATAAATTTTTGTTTCTAACATACAAAATTAAGGTTTCTTAATTAATTAGGTTTTTAATTACTTAACACCTTACTAATTAGGTTTAAGATACACTAATTAACATTAAGCTTTCCAAATCAACCATTAGGGTTTACAATTTAAATAAATTAGGGTTTATAAAATAAATATTAGGGTTTCTAGAAGTTAATATTTCTAAATTTTAATTAGGGTATACCTAATTAATCAAAAAGTCATAACATGCATCCACCATATAACACAGTTATATAACAGTGTCAAACTCAACCTGAGTTTTAAATTAGGGTTTTCATTTATCAATAAGTTAATTATTGATTTAAGGTTTCTAATTTACAAAATTAGGGTCTTACTTTACAATTAATATTTCCTATAATTAGGGTTTTCCTAATAGCATCCAATATTTATAATACACATCATACACCACATAACACAGTTTCTTAACAGATTTTAAAGTCTCATATGACTTCGAAATTAGGGTTTTATCATAATACCCCATAACTGACCAACCATTGTCAGTCCACAAAAATACGGTACATAATTACAACACTGAAAAATCAAAATATAATATTATTATATTATTATTCTTATCCATTGATAAAAATCCAAAATTAGGGTTTGGATTCCATATCTGATTTATTCTTCATATTTAACCTTAATGATTAAGGTAAAATAATTAACTTAATAACCTGTACCAAAATTCATATAATAAAATAATTATTATATTTATTCTAAAAATCACTCCATATATTATTTAAATAATATATGATTATATTTTCATGAAAAATAGTTAATAAAACATTTTTACTATAAATTAATTATTATAGGAATATACTTTATAAAAATTAATTATTCTAAAATAAAATTATTTGTAAAAATTTATGTAATAAATATATTTTTGTTTACCACATAAATACGCATACACATTATCTTGAACAAATCATCATCCTAAATAAATAAATAAAAAAATTTATATGCAAAATTTATGATTTAATTTTTATAGAAAATATCGGGTTGTTACGAAAACTTCGTTTTTGCCATAACTGAAATATTATTGAATATTCCATCACGTCTCAACATTTTACATAATCGTTAACTTCTCGGAATTTCAAAATAAATCTCCGAGCATAAACTGATGAATAGTGCCTATTTCGTCTTTTTCTCCAAAAAATATTTTGTTCCCGGAAAACTTTCATTTTCGTCTTGAAAATTCTTACTCGTTCAATCTAGCTCGTAGCCAGAATTGTAACGACCGAGGAATTCGGGTCTCATTGTAAAATGATTTTATTAATTTAAATAATAATAAAACCTTATGCTATGTGTTATCAAGATGGTTGTCATTATATAACCTAGTGACGTTGGAATGTCGTAGTATTTGAGCTACGTGAATGAATTAAAGTGTTTGAATTTCCAAGACGAAAATAAAAGTTTTCCGAGAAATTTTCCGAAAAACACTATTCATCGGTATTTGCTCGGGATATAATTTTGGATTTTCGAGAAATACGTAATGATGGAATAATAAGGTGAGATGGATTATGTAATAAAAATCTAGTTATGGAAAAAACGATATCTCGCTTGTGGACGTAATTTATAAACGTTAGGGAAGGCGAAATAGTAATGAATATATAAAAATGGTATGATACTTAGGTATTGTACAAAGTAATGAAAACAAGTATAATACGAAGTGTTATACGAGTTTGATTGAAGGATGAAATATCGTATATAAATTCTATATGGATTAGAATATAAGAATAATGCATAAACTATATGTGTATGTATTATGAAATATTAATGGACTTGTAAAGATTGGCTAGGATTTTGTACAAAGCCCAAGTCAATTAAGGTTAAGGCCCAACTAATTGATTAATGAACAAACTAGTGTTTATTAATGCAAAGCCCAAGGATTTATTAATCCAAGCCCAAGCTAAAATCCATGGATTGTATGACCTATGGGGCAAAACCATATTAATATGGTTAATGTGTGGTGACCAAGTGATGTGGTGATCAAGTAAGTGTATTGACCAAGACTTATGAGTAATGGCCAAGTATAGGATAAGAGAGTGATTAGCAAGTAATGAATAGTAAGGAGGTGGCTTAAGGAGGTGGATTGTTTTAAAGACTAAAATATCCTAACCTTGGAAAGTCTATAAATAGAAGAGCTTTGCTAGCCATTTGTTGGTTGTTCAAATAATCTAGACTTCTCAAAGTGCTTAAGTGTTACATAGAATAAGCTATACATAAGTCATTCCATAAACCAAGAAGAAGAAGCAAGCTACCTTACCAAGACTTCAAAAGAGTAAGACTTCTTCTCCAATTATCTTCTATCTTTACTATGATAGGATGATAAGAAAAGTTGGATTAAGAAACATAAATGAGTAAGTAATGAACTTAAGCCAATTAAGTTGGCAATAAGTCATTTAAGCTAACATAAGTTATAACTTATGAGAAAATAATATGAACTTATAGGGAGTTTATTAAGAGAATTGATATGAAGATAAAGGAATTTGTATGATCATATGTATCATGTATACCTAAATTGAGTTATATGTTGAGAACATATAAGAAATGATGTTTAAGAAACTTAAATTGTCATAAGTCATTAACAATGAAATCTTAAGTAGTTTATAAATTGACAAGTTATAAGCTCACGAAGAATAAGTTAAAATCCAACAATGAACATAAGTTGTTGTAATAAGTATGTTGAGATGTTCACATGAAGAATATACTTCATTTGCAATGTTGAACAAATCGTAAGAATGAAGATGTTGAGATTAAAGCCAATCCTTTTGGCTAGACTTGATAATCTACTCTTGCATTATCAAATGTTGCTATCTTTTGTCAACTACTTGATATAGTTTTCAAAAAGAAGACTGAAATGTTAAACAAATGTTTTGTCGGTAAAACGACAGGCACGTGAGGTTGCCAAATGATTAAACGTACATACGTTTAATGGATGTAGTGTTGATCAACATAGAGTACAATAGGCTGATCATCTAGAAGTGCTTGTAAGTAATATCGGGCTTACGGAACTCGTTCCGGGTTGTCCTTTTCAATAAAGAATGAATACTCGAGGTCTTTGACCGCAGTGAATGTTTTACTAAATATTGTGGTTATTGTAAAACATTTTGAAAGAAAAGACGAAGTGCTACTTTGAATTATCAATAGTACTTCATAACTATTGTTCAGTTATTGAAGATATACGATTCGTATGTGTCAAGCATGTTGTTATTGAATTGTTATACTTGTTGAGCTAGCCATGCTCACCCTTGCTTGAAACATATGAATGCAGCTAAGACTGAACGTCCCGAAGGATCAAAAAGGGATAAAGGAAAAGCTAAGGCAGATTGTTAAGCTGTCTTGTAATAGTATAAGTCTATTGTTTTAATGTAACTAATATTATGACAAAGAACCTTTGTAATGGGTATATAACCTGGGAAATTGTAAATATTACTTTAATATATATAGAAGTTATATTCGTTCTTTGAGACTATTCAATTGGATGAATGTATAAATGTTGTACAGTATAGCACCATCTGTCGGGTTGGAAGATACCCGGATTTGGGGGCGCTACAAGAATACTCCCGACTTATAATCATCATAGGTTATAGAATGACTAATAAACACATAGCACAGAATAGTATTAATAAAAATTCATTTTATTAATAACTAAATCTTTAAACTTAACTTCTGGACAATCCGGATTCTCCGGGTTGTCACACTTCCCTCCGTAAAAAAATTCCATCCTCGGAATTTCTTCAAACCATACCCATACCCTGGTCATCACATTCATCCCTTCTTCACAGAATTTCGTTCTCGAAATTTTAACTTACTCTTCTTTTCAACTTCTCTTCAAAGAAGTTATTATCTTTCAAACATTCCCTACCCTTCATAACTTATCAAGAATCATGAAGTAGAAGGAATAACGAGGAATATAAAGATTCCTTTAAAACATTTCATACTTTTTCCGAGGGTTCAAATTGACCATGAACTCTTATTAGGTTAAACAGCCTTTCGCCGTAAACCTTTCTTTCCACGGTAAGTTTACAATCACAAAGAAGGTAAACTACCTCTTCCATGTTCTCCTCAGACTAAATCATTAGATTCCGCACCAAAACAATTTGGTTTGGCACAAGTTCTCAAAGAAAGCTCGATTTTCTTATAACATGACATACCATTTGTCTTAGCCAAATCAATTAGCTTAGACCATACCAATAAATTGGACATCAACTTGAAACATTCGTCTAGTCAACTCACTTGACATCGACTACTTCTTTAAATTCTTTACGCAATACATCAAAACGTTTTATGACGTCATGATACCTTACTCTTCACAGTACGTTGAGGACTTCGTCAGTTTATGACTTCGTCATTATACATCTTACTATAGTGGTTTGTTGATCCGAAGATCACATCCCACTAGGTTCAATTACATTAACAACTCCATCTTTTTACCATCGTTGCATCAAATTCACGGATGATATAAAATTCATTTTGATATTTCAAATCAATTTCTGTCTAGCCGAAGCAATTGGCATAGACATACAAAGAATAGCTCTTTTAAAATCCATTGGTTCCAAAAATTTGAACCAATTCTTTCTTTTTCAAAATGTACATTTCAGCACAATTTGAATAAACTTCGAAATCTAGCATAGCTAGAGGATTTGGAATATCCTTTTCTCCATCTCCCTTCATTGTCTTTCTGCGACAATACTTAATCTTCTCTAGCACCTTCAATGCTAAGTCTACTGAAAATACTTACTTTCAGTCTAAACATTCCTATTCCATAGTACAGTCCATCAACTTACCACACATTATGAGTTCATGAACTTTCCACAATAATATGAGTTTAAGAACATCTAGACAGACCTTAGGCATCCATTCGCTAAAACATTCAAAAACATACCATATTATTATGAGTCACGAACTTACCATAAGTATGAGTTTCAAGAACTCGTACCTAATCTTATCGTTCTCTACCTACCAAGTATATACAAGAGAAAATATTCAGCTTCTCGTCATATATATCTTGATAGCGCAACCAATTCCAATGATTATCACGGTAATAAACTGAGTAGTTGTTACACCAAGCACAAACCTCTGCCCATACAAAGGTTCATACAACTCAGCCATTACCAGAGTCCTCAATTGAAATCCTACAACTTCTAACTTACTCTTTACTTAATATGAATTTTCTTTAATTCATATGCTATCCTTCTCAACTCAATCTGAGTTCTTCTTCCCGTACTACTTCGTAGTACCATTCATTCATAGCATTAGCTATAAATCATTCATCGTTTAATAGCTCATCTGTTACTACGATTTACTATGATCACGTGGTGATCTTCTTATCCTTCTCTTTACGATTATAGTCTTAGGTACTCATACCTAAGGTTTATAACCTATCAGCTTTGATACCAACCTGTAACACCCCGAAATTCGGTCTATCTTCACACCCGGATTCCGTACGTCACGAGTACATCATTCATCCAACATACATCATTATATATTGAAATATAACAACATACATTCTAAATTCCCAGGTTCTCATAACCTTATAACCCTTCTCATTACAAATAATGATAATTACATTATTCCTTTCATCTTACAAGAGTGACTTTTATCCGCCACCAAGGATACATACAGTTCATTAAACTAGTCTATAGTTTAATTCATCTTTCTACATTACAAGTCTTCACTTGATCTTCACACACATTCACATACTGAATGGCACTTCGTCTGGATACCGCTTAGCTTGATCTTTACGGGATCATTAAGTTCTTTCTAACATCGTTCGCTGAAAATGTTTTTCATTTAAAGCAAGTGTGAGCATTCAATTGCCCAACAAGTCATCACAGTTTGAACAAAGAAGTTCAGAATTCAAACATTTCTTCAAAACTTCAATAACCGAACAAAGGTTATGAAGCAGCTTGAATAATAGGAATAATCTCGATTCCTATCATCTTAAAACCATACTCACTTTCACTTTGAAATACTTTCATTCTTCTACCTTTTTCATACACATTCTGTCTGGCTAGAATCATCAGCACAGACTTAACAATAACGGTTCGTGAATAAATTGAACATACTTGTATTGAACAGTTCACACATAGAACAGTTCATCTCAAAGAAACACCAAAGTGTTCACATTATGGCACAAGGCCTCAAACACTCTACCACCTTGTACAAATATCATACATTCGCACATAGACAGAACTTCTCAAGTTCAACATCTGAGAAGTTTAAGAAACTAGCATCCATTTAAAATATGAATGAAGTTAGGAAACTTGCCTTACGCCCAGCTACAGCTTACGCTGAACTGCTCGTTCCAATTTCTATATAACACATAAGAAAATAGCACGCATACCAATTAGTCATATACTTGACTTATGCATTGGTTTACTTAACTTTACTTCTTAAGGTTCGCGTTCTTGTAATTTAAGCTTACGCGACTAACTTTCATTACCACCGGTTTACGACTTCATGACATTCGGAGATGTCTTACTCAAAACATTCATCATCTTTGATGATTTACATTCTTATCTTCTTCTTATAACTCTCCTAGGACTCAGCACACATCGTGTCTTTGCTAGTAGTTCATATGACAACCAACAAAGGTTACGATTGTACCACAACTTAAATTCATCTAACTTATCCGAACTATTAAACTATAATGTTCGTTAAGTCAAATTCATATTCCTTACGGCTTTCTGGCAACTAAATGCCATACCTCAGGATTCATTCTTTATCGTCTAAGTCATACAATTTTTTTTGTAGACTCGGAACGATCATTCAATGTCAATACTATGAGGTCATAGCGTTAACCATTTCATATGAATTTATTCATATCTTCAAACGTCCAGTTCCTTCCACTCAGAACGTTTATCCAAGTTATACTTATTAACTCGAATTCTTAACGTTATACGTTATTATCTTCAACTCAGTTTCTTCACCATTCACAGTTAATCAACATTCTTCATTACCTTACGACTTTCTTGATACCATTCGTATCTTACTTACTACTTTCATCAACGTCTAAGTCATACAACTAGGGTATACTTAGAACGTTCGTCCAACGCGAATACGATTTACGAAGATCGTTTACGCATTCAATCACGTTGCTCGTCACTTAATCCCTCATTCAACCTTTATTCAAGGTTTTTAATCGCTTTTGATCGTTATCCATCCCATGAACCCCATGTTCATTATTCTTTCTTAATGTCGTAGCCATACCGTTCATTGTATGCTAAGACCAAGAGTTCATCGCAATAACATTGCGTTCATAGCGTCTAAACACTTTACACTTATCTCCCCTTACCATGACATAACATCAGAATGTTATTCATTACCTTCATCACTCAACGTCTAAGGAGTCGCAATCATAGCAATCCCTCACGTTTGTTCATTACAACTACGGTCCCTGGATATCGGTTCCGTAACCCGCATCTACATTCTTTGTCTTTTAATCTCGTTTAATCTTTTTGTTCAACCTTTATTAAAGGTTTAAGACACTTGATTAAGTGTTACATTACGTGAACTATATGTTCATACTTCTTTCTTGCACATCCCCCGAGAAATTGAGCAGTTAAAATCTCATTTTTGGGTATTTCCCTGCACTGGCGCTACAGCGCCGTGCCCTTTCTTTCCTCTCGCCCTGCGGCGCCACACTCCAGAAGATTTTCGTACTGTACATGGCGCTACGGCGCCACAAATTGTACTACGGTTCACGCTGTGGCGAACTCTTGCAGTGTACTCGGACATTGTTACACGCTGCGGCGCCAGCCTCCAAGGCACAACTCGCGCTGCGGCGCCGAGTATGATACCTAGAAAAATTTTCTAAGTCTTTTACAAGCTTGAGACGTCGATTTTGAAATCTAATAACTTCTTCGTTATAACTCTGAACGAGGTCATTCCAAAACCATTCTCTTCCTTATCTTACTTACTTCGATTCCCATGGACAGAACTTCGTTCTGAATCTGTTAACATGCCATTCAATTGGATTAATCTTCACTCTTCGTTCATTTTAACGTTTTTAACGTTCTTCGTTCGTTCGTTCGTAATTCGGTCATCCGAACTCGGAATTCGTTCGTTCTTGAGTCCACGACTCACATTTTGTACGTTCTCTTACATTCTTATGAAACCCTACACGTTTGGGTTCATTTACTAACTTTCTAATTCTCGTTCGCCTTTTACGAAAATTTCGCCATAACTTTGTTATAGCTCCGTTTTAATCCATTCTTCATGAACATTTCTACCATTCCTAACCAAGCAAATAAGTAACTAACTTATACGCGATGGTTTTAAACTTGTCCATCAACAACAATTACACTACGATGGTTTTAAATTTGTCCATCAACAACATTCTTCATGTTATTCGCGTGTTCTTCGCGTTCTTCATTTTTAATCGATATTTTGGATTACGATTTCACTTTTTCTTGGAATTTGATGTTATAGAACATCATTCCTTACTAATTTAACCTACTAATTCATAAAATTCATTCGGATCGCTCTAAATCCTTACGAATCTTATACTTTCTTAAGAAATTTATAAACTAAATTTCTTATTTCTTATTTCTTATTTTCTCATGATTTCAACCATATGAAATCATTCTCAATATCTTTTACTCCTTATTCTCATTAAGTCATGTTTTTGAACATAAAAACTTAAAGAAAAAAAATAAAAGAACTAGGGTTCGGATTACAGTTCTTCTTTATTTCTCTTCCGTTATACAAAGCCGACGATTTGCGAGCTTTTCTTTTTCTCGATCACTTTTGATCCGAGCATTCATGCTCATTCTCTTCCTTCTCCTCTCCCAACCGAGCTCTCTCTCTTTCTCAAGTGTAGGATTTTCAAAATCCTAGAAAATGAAAATCTAGCTTTCTATTTATAGAAAATCAAGGCTTAGGGCAATTTAGTCATTTCGCCCCCCACCTCCTCCATCCCTTAGCCACCAAGTTTACTTGGCCACCACCCTTACTTGGTGGCCAAGTGGCCGGCCCACATGCCCATGGGTCATCCCATGGGTTGCCCCAATTGTTTTTACCCATCCGTTTACCCATCAGTTCTATATGCGGTTTCTTTTCTTGGTTTGGGCCTTAACCCTAATTCTTATTGGGCTTAACTTGGGCTTGCTTTCACAATTCATTGGGCTTGACATAATCCAAGTCCAATTGGATTCTACAAAGTCCATGAACTCAAAGTCCATTAAGACTAATCGCATTCTACACATTCCATTCTCGTATTCTCGTATTCTCTTCGTATATCACTCGTACGATATTCGTAGTATACGTCGTACTAATCTTCGTACTATACTCGTATAATAACTAGTATTATACTCGTATCTCTCACGCATAATAACCCTAGTTATTACACGTACTCATTAAAATTCTCAAAAATTACTTTCCCTAACCCTTAGGTTTTACATCCGCAGGCGAAAACTTCGTTTTTGCCATAACTGAAATATTATTGAATATTCCATCACGTCTCAACATTTTACGTAATCGTTAACTTCTCGGAATTTGAAAATAAATCTCCGAGTAGAAACTGATGAATAGTGCCTATTTCATCTTTTTCCTTGAAAAATATTTTGTTCCCTGAAAACTTTCATTTTCGTCTTGAAAATTCTTACTCGTTCAATCTAGCTCGTAGCCAGAATACTCCCGACTTATAATCATCCTAGGTTATAGAACAATTAATAAACACATAGCACATAATAGTATTAATAAAAATTCATTTTATTAATAACTAATTCTTTAAACTTAACTTCTGGACAATCCGGATTCTCTGGGTTGTCACGGTAAGTATCCAATGGGTATGCATGAACCATGGGGCAACCCATGGGTGATCCAAAGTGATAAGCAAGTAACTTGGTGGCTAAGTATTGTGGTGAACAAGTAATTAATGTGGTGAGCAAGCAAAGTGCTTTTATGTGATGAACAAGTAAAGGATAAGCTATGTGCTAGGCAAGTTAACTTAATGGCTAAGCAAATAATGTGGTGATCAAGTAAACTTGATGGCTAAGATAGGAATAATAAGGAGGTGGAGTGACTTAATGACCATTATACCCTCACTTTGAGATTCCTATAAATAGAAGGAGAGATAGCTCTTTATTGGTTATTCATTCATCCAACACTTTATAACTTATAAGTTGAGAGCTTATTGGCTTGAGAAAAAAAGCTAGAAAAGTTAGAAGGTTAGCCTTTTTTAATTCAAAGAAGTAAGAAGAAGATTAAAGATTAACCAAGTGAGATTCAAGGGTAAGCAATCTTGAACCATGATGCCCTTTCTCTTAATTTGTTAGAGAAGTGGGTAGTGGTAGAACATGTATGCTAAGGAATGATTAATCAATGGGCTTAAGTCGTATAAGTCATGAATAAGTAATTTAATCCTAAATAAGTTATGAACTCATGAGGAACCTATATGAACCTCTCATATGTTTACCTTAATAAGATGATATGATAAGAAGATGCAAGGATGATGGTTAAAAGATTGAAGCCATAAGAAATCATGAGAAATGAAATCATAAGTAGTTCATACTTTTATAAGTAATAAACTCGTAAAGAGCAAGTAATAACTTATCATGTAAATAAGTTAATGTAATATGTATGTTAAGATGTTAGTATGATAAATTAAATCCATTTGAAACAATGAAGAAATCATAAGAAACGAAGTTAAGTCGGAATCCACACGAATAGACGATGGTCGTCGAATTCAAGAAATTCTCAGAATGGAAGTCGAATTTTGATATTGAGCTTGGAAACATTAGTTTTCAATGGAGACAAGTCGTTTTTGGCATTATAGAGTTGCGGACTCAAGAATGACCGAATTGCGACTTAGAACAAAAAACGAACGTTGAACGTTCATGAACGTTTATCGTTTTCGTTAAAAATAGACTAATAGGTGAATTTTTAGTTAATGAAGTCAAATAGATAAAATTTTTGCATGAACACGTAGAGTATGTAATTTGTGAATCGTAGGCTCTTGAATGAGCCAATTCGGACTTATAACAAAGAAGTTATGAGCCCGTGAATTTCATAAAGTCAAAAGTCTGTCAAAATTTTCTGTTGCACAGAGTCCGCGCCGCGGCGCGACTCAAAGAAGAAAGGCTGGTGCCGCAGCGCGAGGCCAAACCATAGCATACTGTTAGTTGGCGCCGCAGCGCGGCTAAGAAAGAAGGAGATGGCGCCGCAGCGCCGTGACCGAATCCTAGGAACAAGAAGTCCACGCCGCAGCGCGAGTTGTAGAACAAAAGCTGGCGCCGCAGTACGAACACTAAGGGAAGCATAGAGAGGAATGTTTTAAAATGTAAAGTAAAAGATAATTGAATGAAAAGTTAATTAAATCCTTAATCAACTAATTGTAACATCATTAAGGATGTTATAACCTTAAGTATAACAGTAAAGGTTAGAGGTAAATCAATTGAACGTACATTGTTGATAATAAAACAATGAACGATACTAAGCCGTAAGGGCGGATAAATACTTGAAACGAATCGTGTTAATGAAATAAGTACGATCAAGTATACGAAAGAAAAGATAGTTAATTGATAATGAATTAATTAACTTAACATAGCATTTTTCGATGATGGCAATAAACGTTGCGAATTACAACTAAATGTTGATGAATAATACGTAAATACGAACGGTATGCAATAAGTGTACTTAACCATTAACGATCGAGTTTCGATTAATAATGTAAGGACATTGGTAAGCCATTAGGAGGAATTATTAACTCAAAACGAGTTATATTAATGAAATAATTTTAGTTAAGTTATAGAAGAGAAAGAAGTTGGTAAGAATGATGTAAAAGAACGACTGCAAGCCGGAACCAATAATAACAAATCTAATACATGATTAGATTGAGAAGAAGGGTAAGATTCAATAGGAACCATATATGTTCATTCATGACCTAATGTGGTATGTTATGTGATTATGTGTTGTAGAGACCGTAAAGACTCAAAAGGAAAAGTAATTATACTGTAGTAGACACTAAAGGCAAGTTTTTCTTAACGCTTGTCTAACCTTCGTGTTAGCCAAGTTTTCAATGATTCATGTTATGAGATGCATGAATCGTTTTAAAGAAGAGTCGATGCCAGTTTTAACTTGCTAGACTAATCTTAAAGATTAATTGATTTATTTGCAAGTCTTTCAATATAGAACTGTTAACGCTATCCTATGCCAAGTATTTGGTACGGATTTAAAGGTAAGTTTGTTTGTGAACAAACAGATGTATTTTCATCGATTATTCGATGGCCACGTGAGGTTGCAATAAATTAAAGGTACATACGTTTAATGAATGTAGTGTTGATCAACATAGAGTACTATAGGCTGATCACCTAGAAGTGATCGTAAGCTATGCCAAACTTACGGACTTAGTGTCGGGTTGTCCTTTTCAAATAAATTATGAAACGCTTATGGTCTTGGACCATAATTGATGTTTTACTGAATATTGTTATTTTAAAATGTTTTGAAGGAAAAGAAGTGCTATTTTGAATTATCAATAGTACTTCGTAACTATTATCCACGTATTGAAGATATACGATTCCTATGTTTCAAGCATATTGTTTAAAAGAAATTGTTATACTTGCTAAGCTTGTAATGCTCACTCTTGCTTGAACCATATGAATGCAGCTAAGGACGAGCGAACCGAGGTTTCCAGTAGAGATAAAGGCAAGGCGAAGAGGAATGACTAGTTTATCTTGTAATAGACTAGTAAGTTTATGTATTATATTATGATGAACAAAGAATGTAATGGTTTAAGAACTTGGGAACGAGATTTATTATTATTAATGTAATAAGAATGTCGTTGAAACACACGTTTTGATGTCGTTTCAGTAGAATGAATGTACAATTATGAGTACCGTGTAGCACCATTTGTCGGGTTGGAAGATACTTGGATTCGGGGGCATCACAAATATAGTTTCGATAATTGCACGTTTTGGGGCTCGAAATATTACAGTATAATACCTTCATCTTTTCCTTCATTTTTAATTTTGTCTTGCAAGTATTATCAAACTTGCACCACCTCCCCTAAAAGTACATCATGTGAATCAATAGTACACACATGCGAATAAATAGTTCTATACATGTGAAAAAAATAATTACTGTATAGTACCTTTATCTATACCTCTATTTTTAATTTAGTCATGCAAGTATTATCAATCTTGCACCACCTCCCCTAATAATAATGCATGTGAATTAATAGTTCCATTTATGTGAGCAAATAGTTATATGCATGTGAACTAATAGCAATTAATTGCTCATTTATCCGATTAATTACTCAATTGGTCAATATTACATCCAGAAATCAATTATTATCGAAATAAATGTCGATTTCCACTAACACAAATAATCCCTAAACAATGGAAATATTAATTTCATATTTAATCAACTTGAACTTATTCATCATTAATATTATAACTCACAATATTTAATAATTAGATCATTCCCAGAAAAGAGGGGGCTTTCCAATAAGGATTTCTCCCTATTGGCGTGAAATTAGGTGACCAAACCTCTCATCGACAGAACTTTCTTGACATCGTCAATATTACAAAAAACAATATGAATAACTTTTGTCGTCTCAATTATTGATTTAATAGTAATAAATATTATGTAGATGATACGGTGACAATAATTGAATCAATAATATGAGAGATATTATGCAGCAATTACTGTAGCAATAATCGAGTATAATTGAGTGACTTCTCACGTAAGCATCAACAATCAATTTCATGTGCTACTATGCAACTACGCGTATTACTGTACTTTAACTACCGGGTAGTTCAACAGTCTAACGGTAAAACTTTCGCCGTTATTTTTATAACAAGATATTTTTGTCGTTTTCTAACTACGATATTCCCTGTTAAAACGAATATTTCCTGACCAATCGAATATTTTAAAACCATTTGCTTACATTGCAAAATTTGTAAATATTACCCACAACTATAACATTATATCAAATCCACACCATAATATTCAAAAATTTATTTCGAGAAAAAATTAATCTTTATTCATAAAACTTGGGGTCTTACAACCTCCACTTCTTATGAAATTTTGTCCTCGAAATTAGGGTGCATACCTGGTATGTCAAAGAAGTGAGGACACCTTGACTTCATTTCAGATTCTAACTCCCAGATCATTTTCTCAACATCGTGGTTTCTCCACAAAACTTTTACTTGAGGTATAATATTGGAGCGTAGAATATGATCCTTCTTATCCAAGATTTTAACAGATACCTCTTTATACGTTAAATCTTCCGCTATCTCATCCGGTTTTAATTCAATTATGTGGTTCGGGTCTTTCACGTATTTACATAACATAGATATGTGAAAAACGTTATGAACACGAGACATACTTGGTGGTAAGGCAAGTCTATAGGCCACTGTTCCTACTCGATCGAGGACTATAAATGGGCCAATGAATTGAGGATTGAGCTTTCCTCTCTTTCCAAATCTCATAACTCCCTTCCATGGAGCAACACGTAATAACACATGATCCCCAATATTGAATTCCACGTCCTTTCGATGAAGATCAGCATAACTCTTTTGTCGATCCTGTGAGGTTTTTATATGTTATCGGATTGTTTGAATCTTTTCTGTAGTTATACATACCAACTCCGGTCCCAACAACGTTGCTTCACCCACCTCATCCCAGCATACTACAGAACGACACTTTCTTCCATACAACACCTCAAATAGAGCCATGCCAATACTTGCTTGATAACTATTGTTGTATGAAAACTCCACCAATGGTAAGAACTTGTCCCAACTTCCTTTGAAGTCAAGAAAAAGAGTCTTAATAAATCTTTAAGAGTTTAAATAGTCCTCTCCGACTGCCCGTCCGTTTGAGGATGATATGCCTAACTAAATTATAAATCTGTGCTCATAGCTTTTTGCAAACTAACCCAAAAGCACATAAAGTCTTTTATCATTTTATCTTCAATGAATTTCCCTCAATTCATTCCTTAGAACTCGATAAGAGTTTATCACCTCTATATTTTCCATCTCCTAGAAGGTTATAGCCTAAGGTTTCCCTACCTAAGGCTCATAACCTAAATCTTTGATACCAACTCGTGACACTCCCAAATCTGGGTACCTCAATTCCACAGATTTGGTGTTCACTATCCAATTAAATCATAACTAACTACCTATAAACAAAGGATATAATTAAACTCAAACGTTTAAACAATCAATCTCCCATTAAAGGGTTACGTAAACTAAAATAAATCCCATGTCATCTAACCTTTATTATAATCATCAGCAAAAAAATTAAAACATGATCATAATTAAATCTATTACATAAGCTTCATAAATAGAAGGTAAACTAAACGTCGTCTAATCAAGCATCGTGCCCTTGCCCTTGCTTGTAGAAAACTCTTCAAACTTGTTAACTTTATCTGCATTGTTTTGTCCAAGAGTGAGCAAACAATTGCCCACAAGAAGGATAATATACATTAACGTTTAATGAATGACAATTAACTGAGCTTTCAATGGTAAAGTATTCTTACCGGAACAATAAACTTTAATTCAACATCTATGAGTTCAAAGGAATAATGAACGTTTAAGTTAACAATAGATATCAACATCAAAGAATACACTGAGGGTCACAAGACCACAAACTATACTCTAGGTTTTCAAGTATTTCTACTTTAACCTTTAACAATCTAAAAGACTATAATCAACATTTATGTTCTAGGTTAACATGTGTTTCTACTATAACCTTTAACAGTCTAAACGACTATATAGACCATCATCCCGTATTTCAGGTGATCAGCCCTTTGTACTATGTATTGAGCAAATATTTTAACGCTATTACGTATCTAAAATAATCCCCTAATATAGGGTTGTTCATCTCAGCTTAGATTATCAGTTTCTGAACCAAAGGAAGTTTGGTTGGGAATTAACTTCAAATGAATTCTAGATCTTTAGAATACTCATCAACCAAGTACTGGTTGAATTAGATAGAGACCAATAACTATTCAAGAGATTGATTATAATATCTTCATGAACAAGGTATATCGAAAAATCAATAAGAGCTAGAGTATTAACGATTTCTAAATTGAACAAGTGTCATCATCGACAACATTCTTGTAGAATTATGTGGGTACATAAGCAAACCAAAGGAAGTTTGGTTTGGATTGACTTCAAGTGTAATTTAGAGTTTAGAACATTCATCAAATAAGGATTAGTTGATTTGGTAAAGAATCGCTAGGCAACTTAGAGTTCGGTACAATAATGTAAGATAGTGCAATGATATTGGAGAACGAAGATCAAACAATAGTTATTAGTAGCTGAATAAACATATTTCTTACAACAAAAGTACAGACTTTGAATAACCAAGGTACCCTCGTTTAGAATAAAGAAATAGAGATTAATTAACTTGCTCAACAATAAATGAGGGTTAAAGAACTTGCATAATAATAAATTGCTCAACAATAGATTAGAAATAGAGAACTTGCAAAAGTATATCATGATAGTGAAAAGTAACCTTGCTGAATAATAAAGTAGGAAATGTTAGGGAACTTGCCTCTTGCGTAAGCTATACAATTATAACTCACGTACTCCAATATCCTACACATACCATTAGGATTATCACATCAATTAGCTACATACACATTAACCTCATAGATTCATTTCTCATCTTAGTTAAGTTATAAACTTTAGTTTAAGGTCTAACCATATTAATAAACCACATAACACGAATCTAAAAACTCACTAACACATACATAAGACTTTTAGCATCCAAATCACATTTTCAACTCTTATTAATCAATACCACATTTCTCCTTAATCGAACTTGAAGGTCAATCAAGTGTTTAAGTCTTTCTAAGACTCACTGGTTTTATATTAATCACCTTCCATATCTTATACTGTTCATCTCAGAATCACAAGTGTTAGCTCAATAACACCCATTCATTATTCATTGTGTATTTTAAATCATAACATAACGCGTTCTTAACTTACTAATCATTTTTACAAAGTTAAAATTATCAATGACATGACACGATTCTGTTTTAACCTCCTTGACACAAGTTTGACACATTAACATAACCTTAGACCAAGTTATAGTGGTATCCCAGGTCTGCACCAGTAGCAGAAGCCACTGCCTCAGATCAGTGTATGGCTCAGCTGCGCCATACATAAGCCTGGGACCGGCGCAGCTGTGCCATTTTTGGCCTTGGCACTGGCGCAGCTACGCCAATGCACAGATAGAACCAGAAAGGCTGTGAACAGTAGCCGACTTTAGCCCAACTAACACGAATTTCACCCACCAAACAGTGAATTTAACACAAACAATTGATATAGAACTATTACAAACATGTTTCCTCACATATTCATCAACATAGAACAATTTAACAACAACTTTTACTAACTTAATTCCACAAATTCTATGTTTTCATACAAAAACTCCATTTTTGAGTTCCTTTACAAAAATCATCACTGTGATTACAATTCTTCACTAAATCACTTCATTCAAACTACGTTATATTCGTTTCTTAACGAACTAGCATAATCAAGACTCAATTTATAGATTAACATACAAATTGACCACCATATTTGGTACTTTCACAAGCCATATGTAAAATACATATACTATAATTAGTTTCTTTCTTTTAAATGTAATTAGCATAAAAATTCTTATCTAAACACTAGTTCTAATCATCACAAGCATATACAATAACAAGTAATCAGTTGTATATCAACAATTCAAACAGATGAATTCACAGAACTTGAAGTTATATGCCGTAAAATTCATATATATGCATATATATAACTATAAAAAATTAAGGTTATGAGTAATACCTTCTTATGCTAGAAAATCCTTGCTATCCACTGATAATTCCTCAGAAACATAGGAATCTCTCAAGTCTCTCTCAAACTCTCTCAGCTTCTCACTGTAAACCTCCTTCTTCCTTCCTCAGTAGAAGTCAAAACTAAACCTTTTACGTAACATAAAGGAGACGCACCCAACGTATGTAACTACCGCATACTTATTATAATACTAATTACATATCAGTTAAAAAAATAATATATTTTATATTTATTATTTTATTTGTTACAATAAAATTCATAATTTAAAAAAAATTCAAAAGTCATAAAAATTTGTTTGGCAAAAACTCTTTAAAATAAAGACTTAATATTTTAAACCTTGTTTGGTTAAATCAATTAAAATTACTTTAATTTAATTTTAATAAACCACTTACACTATAGTTTAAAATCTCATATTTATACATCCTTATTCAACATTAGTTAAATAACCAATTTTCACATACTAAAGAAATTTTCCCACTTAATCCAAATATCACAAAATTATAATCTCATTATAATTTTATTTAATAATTTAACATTCCACTTTAAATTATTAAAACAACAATATAACATCTCATGTTATATTACAACTCTCTACATTATAAATTAATTTAATTTAAAATATTATCTACTAAATTTAATTCATAAATATTTACTAAGAACAATCACATATTTATTTAATTTAAGAAATATTTTAAATTACAAAACAACAACTTCATCAATAAAAAATTTATTTAATTTAATAAATATTTTAAATTATAAATAAAATCTTGGATTGTTACATCATCAATGCGAGACAACATGTATCTATTTTTGACAGTGACATAGTTCAACTCCCGATAATCAATAAAGTCGCATACTCCTATCTTTCTTCTTCACGAATAGAATAGGAGCACCCCAAGGGGACGTACTAGGACGAATGAAACTGATGTCTAACAATTCTTATAGTTGGGTTTTTAACTCCTGAAGTTCAATAGGAGCCATTCGATATGGGACTTTGGAAATAGATTTTGTACCGGGTTCAAGGTCGATACAAAATTCAATTTCATGCTCTGGGGGCAGGCCATGAAGTTCTTCAGGGAATACGTCAAGAAATTTATTAACAACAGAAATATCATTCAAAACTGTCGTATTTTTATTTAAATTTGTGACATGAGCTAAGAAAGCTTGACATCAGTTTTTCAATAAATGAATAGCTTTTTGGCTTGAGATGACAGTGATTGATTTTAATGGTTTGGTCGCTTGAATTCGCGTAATAGGTTGGTTAGGAATATGAAAGCTAACAACCTTAAGAAAATAATCAATTTTAGCATGATGAGTAGTTAACCAATCAATCCCTAAAATTACGTCAAATGTAAGTATTTTCAATGAAATAAGATCGACAGGTAATGTGAGGGTACCGATTTGAACTAAACAAGACTTATAAACAGTGGATGTAATGAAGGTTTCTCCCAACGGAGTTTTAACAGATAAGTCAAAGTCTAATTTCTTCGGAGTCAAATTTAAACGTTGTGCGCAAGTAGGAGAAATAAAAGAATGGGTAGAACCGGTATCAAATAAGGTATAGACTTCGCTAGAGTTTATGATTAGCTTACCTGTGATGACTTCGTTCGGGTTCTGCACTTTTTGGGAGGTTACGACAAACGCTCTCCCTTGAACTATCGGCTTTGACTTCTCTTGGATGGCCTTTGGTGCCTCCATCCCAGCTGTACTTGGCTTTACTGCACGACAAAATCGGGCTAGGTGACCTTCTCTTCCGTAATTATAACACGCTTTGGATTGTTGCGTACAGTTCGGACTGATATATCCCTCCCATCTGCATTAGTAACATACGATTGGCTATCGTTCCCCTTCCTTAACAATAGGTGTTAGTGATGACATCTTTTCATCATTGCTAAATCTCCTCTTCTTGAAATTTCCACTTCTATTATCTTGGCCATGATTTTCACTGAAGTAGTTACCATTTCTGGCATATTGATTCCCTCCACGTTTGTTGTCACCGCTTCGATGACTGCTATCACTGGTATCATCATTTTGTCGGCTGCTCTCTCTTGGTTGGGTTGACTCGTTATCGCGCTCCAATAATCGAGCCCTATTTACAATATCTGAATACAAACATAGTTTGTGAGAAATTAAGTATTGACGTATCTCGGGTTTCAAACCTCTTAGAAACATCCACGTCATTCTATCCTCAATATCAACAAAGTGGGACGCAAACCGAGACAACTCGACAAACTTAGCTTCGTACTGCGACACGGTCATATTGTTCTGCTTCAGCTTGATGAAGTCTACCTCCTTCGTGTAACGAATACTTTTGGAAAAGTACTTGTCGTTGAACAGTTCTTGGAACTTCTCCCAAGACATCTTCAGTGCGACAGGTTGAGTGCGCTTTACAGATTCCCACCAGTAATCTGCCTCTCCTCGCAACATGAAGGTGGCAAAGGGAACCTTTTGCTCCTCGGAGCATCCCAAGATATCAAATATCTTGGTGATATGCTTTATCCACGTCTCTGCCTTAAGTGGTTTTGGCTCTCCAATAAACTTCGGTGGTCCCAGCTCCTTGAACTGTTTAGTGGTGACCGTCCCAGAGTTGTCAGGGTTTCCACCTACATTTTGAACAGGAGCCGCTCTCGCCTGATGTTGCATGAATTGCATAAAGCCTCTGAACATCCCATCGTTCATCATTTGATCAGTTTTATTGTTTACCTAAAGATTATTATCTTCTTATTGCACATTATCATGGGTATTGATCGTTGGTGACTCAACGGTCTCATGTGCTTCATTGCTTATCTCAACATTTTTGGATGCCATTATCAAATATTGCCACAAAATAAGGGTTAATTGACATGTCACATATTATCCCTATACTCTGACCGACCAAATAAATACCAAATAAACTTAGATAGGTCATACTAGCGAAGTAATTTCCCGTCTCTCCCCTCCTAGTTCTAGTCTCACATCTCAGCCAGGGATCATATCTATAAGCGTTGATACTAACTGTGACGCCCCCAAAATAGGTATACATCACCCATTCGGAGTCACCAAATATATGGTACAGAATACAAATATAAACTTAAATATACAACATAAGTTGTGAGTTTTAATACAAATATTGTCTTCTAGACAGTATTCAAACTCAAAATAAGTCCTCAACACTATCAGACTATTTCACAGAATAATGAGGACTACTAATGCGCCATCTCGAACCATCACTCCGTTCCCCGACTAGTCCTGGCTATGTTCTCATTTCCTGAAGAGAATAATGAAAGCAAAGCGTGAGCTCAACTAGCCCAGTAAGAAATATTATGACTAAGATAATGTAGAAAAAATTATCGTTAGCCTTCAACAGTGTTAAAACTGATAAAATACAATAAACATCAAGTTTAACTGCAGCGGAATAAGCAATCCATTAGAAGAGTCAAGTAGAGCATGATATCTACTATCTTCTATGATTTAAGAGGTTATCATCAATTTTATTGCTGAGACTCAGATCAATAAATAGTATCACAATCACAAATTATCCACGCACTACGGGCCAAGAATATTCGTGTTTTCACCAATGGTCATGATCATAACGAATAATTCCTTGTCATAGTCATACCAACAGCTGTCCATCAATGAACTAAGGGCCACTGAGGACTTTTACCACATCATTTGTACATTACGGGTCATGATTATACCGAATGATTCGTGGTCATAATCATACCAATCAACAATCCATCTATGCATGTAAGCCAAAGATGACTTTCATCGCAATATAAGCATGAGGATGATGACAATGATATAAGAATTCAATTAAATAAAATCAAGGATAAATATTAAAGACTTTAAATTTATCTAGAGTTTAAAAATATCCAAATTATCAACATGATACTGCTTTGTGGAGTAAAATTCAAGAATAATATTATATCAAAAATGATTTGGACCGAAAAAAATCTATTTTTTTCTTGAATAATACTCTGATTGAATAGTACCCGAGTGAATAGCACTTTAGGAATAGTATCCTGTGAATAGTACTCGTGAATAGTACCTGTGAATAGTACTTTGTGAATAGTACTGTATAAATAAATATTACTCATGGACATTACTTTGGCATAAAAACCTTAAAATTTAACAAGAGTGTGTAGAAAATATCCTTGTAAAACGATACTAGATGAAGCGCAAATTTCAAAGATGTTCAACTAATTTCACGGAGTATAGAAGCAATACTTTAACAAAATGAGGGTAAAATCAGGAATACGAGACGAAATAATATTACTCACATACTACAGAGTATGGAAGAAAATATTATTCCTTGTGAATACTGAACAAAAATAATATCCCTTACTTCAGAAGAAGACTTGATACTTGAATAGTGAAGTAGCAGACTTGTCTTCTTCTTTCTCTCTATAGCTTCTCTCTCTATAATTACTCTTGTGAGTCTTAGTGAATTAGTGAGAATAAAAGAAGAATGAGCTTCTATTCATAGGAAAATATAGTTTCGATAATTGCACGTTTTGGGGCTCGAGATATTACAGTATAATACCTTCATCTTTTCCTTCATTTTTAATTTAGTCCCGCAAGTATTATCAAACTTGCATCACCTCCCCTAATATTACATCATGTGAATTAATAGTACACACATATGAACAAATAGTTCTATACATGTGAAAAAAATAATTACAGTATAGTACCTTTATCTATACCTCTATTTTTAATTTAGTCATGCAAGTATTATCAATCTTGCACCACCTCCCCTAATAGTAATGCATGTGAATCAATAGTTCCATTTATGTGAGCAAATAGTTATATGCATGTGAACTAATAGCAATTAATTGCTAATTTATCCGATTAATTACCCGATTGGTCACTATAACCTCCAAAAATTAATTATTATCGAAACAAATGTCGATTTTCACCAGCACAAATAATCCCAACACAATGGAAACATTAATTTCATTTTTAATCAACTCGAATTTATTCATCATTAATATTATAACTCATATTATTTAACAACCAGATTATTTCCAAGAAAGAAGGGGCTTTCCAATAAGGATTTCTCCCTATTAGCACGCAATTAGTTGACCAAACCTCTCCTCGACAGAACTTTTTAGACATCGTCAATATTACAAATAATAATATGAATAACTTTTGTCATCTCAATTATTGATTTAATAATAATAAATATTATGCAGATGATATTGTGACAATAATTGAATCAATAATATGAGAGATATTATGCAGCAATTACTATAGCAATAATTGAGTATAACTGAGTGACTTCTCACGTAAGTGTCAATAATCAATACCGTGTGCTACTATGCAACCACGCGTATTACTGTACTTTTACTACCGGGTAGTTCAACAGTTTAACAGCAAAACTTTTGCCGTTATTTTTATAATAAGGTATTTCTGTCGTTTTCTAACTACGACAAAACTTCCGTTGTGGGATCCACTAATGATTGTGTCGTCGTACGAATATTTCCTGTTAAAACGAATATTCACCGACCAATCGAATATTTTAAAATCGCTTGCTTACTTTGTAAAATTTGTAAATATTACCCACAACTATAACATTATATTAAATCCACACCATAATATTCAAAAATATATTTCGAGAAAAAATTAATCTTTATATTCATAAAACTTGGGGTCTTACACACTATCCCAGTTTATTAATCAAGAATACATATGTAGCACTAGCCAGCTAAACCTAAGAAACTTCTCACCTCCGTCCGTGTTCTCGGTTATTCCCAATTACTTATCGCTTCGACCTTTGCGGGGTCTACAGAGATTCCATTCTTATCCACCACGTGGCCTAAAAATTGAACATTCTTCGTCCAAAATTCTCATTTTGAAAATTTCGCATACATCTTCTCCTTCTGTAATGCCTCCAAAGCAATCTTCAGATGTTCAGCGTGTTCTTCATTTGTCTTCCAGTAGATCAAAATATCGTCGATGAAAACTACTACGAATTTATTTAAGTATGGCTTGAAAACTCGGTTCATCAGGTCCATAAATGCTACCGGAGCATTAGTCAAACAAAATGACATTACCAAAAACTCGTAATATCCATAACGAGTTCGAAACGCAGTCTTTGGCATGTCCTCATCCCGCACTTTTAGTTGGTGATATCCTGTCCGTAAGTCGATCTTCGAGAAACATGTCACTCCCTTCAGTTGATCAAATAAGTTATCTATCCTCGGTAGTGGATATCTATTCTTGATCGTTACTCTGTTCAATTCTCGATAATTAATACAAAGCCTCATCGATCAGTCCTTTTTCTTAATGAATAACACTGGTGTTCCCAAAGGAGACACACTTGGTCGAATGCACCCCTTATCTAATAACTCTTGAAGTTATATCATCAATTCCTTCATTTCTACCGGCACCATACGATATGGAGCTTTCAAAATCGGTGTCGTTCCCGGTGCTAAGTCTATTACGAATTCGATTTCTCTGTCTGGCGGAAGACTTGGTAGATCATCTGGAAACATATCTTGAAATTCATTCACTACGGATATATCCTTACTTTCTACTCCCTTCTTTCGAATATCTATAATGTAACCTAAATAACCTACACATCCTTTCCTTAACAATTTCTTGGCCTTCATCATCATAACGTAACACGATTGCTTAAGCGATGAGCTACCATAAAACACTACCTTAGACTTACTCGGAGTCTGAAGGTTCACAAACTTGTTTTAACAGTCAATTACTGCTGCATGGTTATATAACCAATCCATTCCCAGTATTACGTCAAATTCTCTCAGTCTAATAAGAATCAAGTCTACGCTCAGTTCATGTCCTCTAATGTTTGTGCGACAATTTTGATAAACGTATTCTACAGGGATTATTTCCTTATTCACAAATTCTTCAGATATAAAAGAACATGTCGCACCCGAATCAAATAATACATAAGCATTTATATTATTGATTGGGATTATACCTGACACCACGTCCTTCGCAGCTACTACGTCCTGGACGGTCATCTTAAAGGTTCGGGCGGTCGATCGGTTGGGTTACACGGGTCCACCAATCATTAACTTGCTTCTTCCTCCCTGGCCTCCGCCAGTTCCACCACTTTCTTTCTTTGGGCAATCCTTTATCTGGTGCTCTGTTGATCCACAAGCAAAACATCCCCTAATCTTCTTTGGTTTTGGGCAATTTGGCGATATGAGCCCCTCTTGGCTGTAATTATAGCACGTTCTCTTTCCTTTCCAGCACTCCCTCTGATGACTCCTCCCACACTTGTTACAAGCTTCAGTCCTTTTCTTGAAGTTTCTTTGGTGACTCCCACCTTGATTATTGTTTCTATTGTTATTGTTGTTTTCCCATTTTCTCTTTCCAAAGTCACTCCCTCCACTGCTACTTCCTCCACGATACTCACTCCCAGTGTTCTTGATTTTCTTCTCCTTATAATATAGACTTAAGGCCTTACTGCCACCTTCCACAATGATTACCTTCTCTAACATCATTGTAAAGGAATTAATTTGGAGAACTGATACCTTATTATACAACCACAGCTTCAGCCCTTGCAAGAAGCATCTCACCTTCCTTTCCCTATCCCCAACTTGGTGCTCCGCAAATCGTGCTAGTTCGTTAAACTTAGTTATAAGAACCCGAATTTTAAGAAAATATTAAAATAAAAATTTAGTAGATAAAATTCTTAAAGCATGAGATGAGTTCGAATAAGACATACATATATATATATATATATATATATATATATATATATATATACACACACACACGTTGTGAGATAGGTAGTATTGTGTTACATAGGATGATATGAACTATGTAATAAGTGACGTTGTGTTTAATAAATATATATCATTATTATATATTTGTTATAAATCGTATAGATGAATTAGTTAGAAGATGGACAAAATTTATCTATCAATATTAAATAATTTATGTGAAATTATTTTATCATAGTAAGTTGGTGACATTAAATATCTTTGATAATCACCAATTCCTTGAGTATTTGTACGAATATGTATCAAGTCGAAGGCAGTGCAACTGTACCCCTTTAATGGTGGATGTTTAGGAGATGGGCTAAACGATTCCTTTAGAGAGTGAATGTATATATGAATTAGTAACCGATCTAAGTCATTGTGAAAACAGTGTAAACGAGACGAAAACTAATTTGTTGGTTGTTTGTGGGAAACCACTCAGTATACTATATTGAATACCATTAAAGACTTGATGTGCGCTAGGTTTGGACTTGTATATACGTACGATATTGACGAGATAAGAAAATTGATATATCTTTAGATAAATATTAGTTAGAGATTTATTGACTAATATTGGGATATGGTTAAATGTATAGATTAAAGAAAGAAGAGTTGAACTTGAAGTTTAATCTCTAAATTTTTGAAGAATGTAGAAATTGATATTGTAAAGTCAAAAAGGAAATTGATTTTGGTTAGTATAATAAGATAGCATGTAGGGAGCATGTTAAAGGATTTGTGAATTAAGTTATGTTTCGATTGAAGCACAACATGTATGCGTCCTAACTTGAGGTGGCGCGGTCGTGACACTCTCAAGTCTAAGACCTGAGCGGCCTGCCGGCCTGTAAACAGTTCATGGTGAGTTTGTAATATGAACTTTAGGAAGTGTGTATTAGTAACTAATATGTTATAATAAGGACCATAATTGGTGTTCCAACCGTCCATGATGGATTGAGATAACGAATCATGAATTGAATGAGAATTTATTTATGGAAAATTAATATTGGTTAACTAAGTTATATTATGTAATATTATAATTTAATGCTAAATCCTTGTGTGGTAGTGGCATGATAGTAAATTGAATGAAAGGAGTAATTCACTTAAGTAAAATGGTGAATTAATATATGTGCTTTACGTGAAGAAAATGAAATCATTATGTTAATTAAATTTGCTAGTTTTCATATATTACATAATATGATAATACATGAAAGGATTTAATACTTGAAAGATGATAATGGAAAATGGGTGATGAATAATAGAAGAAAACCAATATATATATATATATATATATATATATATATATATATATATATATATATATATATATATATATAAGTGAATATTTGTTAGAGATTTATATATTAGATTAATATTTGAGATGCGGCTAAATGTAAATATTGAAGAAGTTGTCTTAGGACAATCAAATAAATATATTTATAATTGTATAATTTAAATAATGGAGTAAAGGTTAAGTACTCTAAGGGTAATAATTATTTTCGTATTATAACTATAAGTTCATAAGTGTATAATTATTTAAGATAACTTAAATAATTTAATATCAAGGTAAAGTGTGACACCTAAACTTTACATTAAATGAATAAGTAATGAGAATGAAAATAAGCTTAATGTAAGCTTGTCAGATATGCCTACTATGGCAAAGTGATGGAATAAGCATTCATTTAATAATTTAATGAATGAATAATTGATGGAATTAATTTGTATGTGCATTGAATAGTAGTAGTTGGTCGGAGTTAGCCACCAACCCTTCTCTGCCCCTTGTGTAATGACCATAGGAGGGTAATATATTGGCTATGAATAGAGACCATTAATTAGTTCTAGTATATAAGTTATGAGAACATATAATGTAATGATATTACATTATGACCATATTATAAGACGTAATGTTAAGAATAATATTATTTTGTGAGATTATATTATTATAAACTTGTGTAGCATAACTAGTGAAGTTAAATCAAAGGTAGATTTAATGGGAAGCATTAAAATAAATGATGAGTTATTAAATAATTGATATTAATCATCATTATGATAATTAGGAAAATGATGGATTGAGAATATCCAACTATTTTATAATTAGCCCAATTAAAATATTATGTGGACTAATGTACATGGAGTATATGATGTGAGTACATAAATAATCCCTAATTTTACTTGGTGTAGCAGTATTAACACATTAAAATTTCATTTTAGGAATTAAAGGAACCAAACTAAGCTCTATTGCTGGGATTTAAACTATTTCCCAAAATCAGTGTCACTCTATTTCAACTTCCGTATGAATAGGCCATTGGCCTATCCTATTTCTTATTCATTAAGTAGTAGAGTTGGTGATGGCTGATTGTGGAGTTGGTGACCAACTCTTGACCATCCCATGGCTTCTTCTATATTCTCCTAGTTTAATTCAGTGTGCAAAGCCCAAATTTGGGTAATGAATCCTCTATAAATGGCAGCCTCATCTTCTCAAATTGAATTTGCTCATTTGTCTGATAACTTACATATAGAGAGAGTAATGTTGCAATTGAGTGAGGTTACTGAATTTGTGCTATAATCAGAAGTCTAAGGGACAATATTTAGTCATTTAAGCCTCATAGATGTATAATTCTTAAACCATGTTCTAAAGTTTAGGTTTGATAAATTCTTGAGAATTAGAATGAATTCTTGATAATTGATTTGGGAATTGTTATCATGATGTTATATGAGTTGGCATGTATGTTATGGACAATGTATAGCTGGGTTGAGCATTCTAAATGAAAGTGTATTGGTTGTTTGGGCTGGAATCTACAGAAGCAGGGGCCATGTCTAGGCTTGCACCGAAGTTGCACGGCCGCACCACTTCCCAATACAAACCTAGCACGACCTCACCGTATGCCTATCTTAAAATCTAACTTCTGCTATAAATTGCTATTTAAGCATGCTAGTTTGGCCTAACTAAATATGTAAAGGGATCTAACATATGATTTTAAGTTACCTTGCATATAATGAGTTGTGTTAGCTTGGTATTAATGATTTTCTAAAGAGACTTAAAGATTTTGAAAAACAAACCTTAATGAACTTTGAGTCATTTAAGTTCTGACTTTGATAGCATGTATACGAGGTTTCATTATACATGATATAATATTCAAAGTCATTTCGTATGTGTTGGATTGCCTTAAATTGGTTTAAAACGATTTCAAATGCAAACTCTGATATTTTGCAAAACAAGTTTTATAAATATAGAGTGGTTATATTTTGATCTGGTAAACGTGTGTAGAAACATGTACAAACAAGTATGACATGTGAGTTAGAATTGCCTTGCATGATTAGTTTAGTATGATATTGTTTATGGGAATAAAATTTAGAAGTTTTGAAAATAAAACTTGATGAACTTTATGTCTTTTAAGTTCTGACTATGGGAACATGTAAATATGGCCTAGTTATGTGCACAGATGGATAAGGAATGTAATTTCAAGATATATTGCACATAAAAGGTTGTCAAGCGGTTTAATATGTGTTTTAAAGCGAAATTTAAAAGTTTTAGAAACTAACTTTGATGAGCATTGCATTACTTGCATTGTGACCTTATAAGCAAGCATGATAGAGTTGTTTATGCCTTTGCGCATGAATGATACATGCACTTAACTAGATAGACGTAATATGAACTATGCATGTCTTAAAGTAAGTTTTCAAGTGATAAACCATGCTAGTCATATGAATACACATAAGCATGCGCAATAAGGGTGGTTTAGTATCGTTATATGACTTAATGGATAATGTAGAGAGTCCCTTGTTGAATAAACCTTTTTAGTTTCGATTAAAGAGTTTTGAAAAAGGAAGTTGTATGCTTGATATGAGTTTTATCTCAAAATTCTATTTTAGATACATGAGGAGGTGTTCAACTTGGTCAATAGGCTATTGAACATGTAAATCCTAGTTGAACAAATGAATTCAAAAGAAAACTAAAAGTTTTAGAAGTTAGCCATAACGTTAACGAGTTTGGAAAACCCAATGTGTCCTAAAACTTGTCTTTATGTGTTTATATTGTTCAAAGATGTTAAGGTACTAATAAGAGAACTAGACTTTTAAAAATTTCAGTTCTGGTTATGGCAGAGAGTAGCGCAGCCGTGCCACTCCCAAGCTTATACGCAGCGCAGTCGCGCCGTGCTGCTGAGTAGTCAAGAACAGTTTGTAAACTATCTAGAATTTAGAGCCTACCTATATATATACTTAAATACCGTAAAAGATGAAATAAGATTGTTTCAAAATAATAAGTATGAGAGTAAAATGGACTAGCAACATAGCTACCTTAAGAGTATACTGTAGAAATGAACTAGAACGATGTAAAATTTATTGTTTCATTGAGAATAAATGATTGTATGACTGATGGGTATGAATCCATGATTATATAACTGCGTAGCAACACACGCAGTGCAGATAAGCTTTAAGTAGTTAAGTCGTAGTTGATAAACTACGAATCAGGCAAGTCTTTCAGTTTCCATTTGATATATGAATTCGATAACTGTTAGTTGAGCTATATTATGCTATGTAAATGTTGATGTATATATATGAAATGCATATGAGATATGTATGAATGTTGAAAGTTGATCTTTGATGATATGCTTGTAAAATAAATCTCTATGCCTGTTATGTGAGAAGTAACATGCATAGTAAATATTAATTGATTATGAATTCATGAACTGAGTATGTTATTATATGCTATGTGCTGCATGAAAACTGTTAGAATTGCTGGGCTGTCGAGCTCACCCTTGTAAATAACCACTTTTGTAGGTTAAGGACTCACGATAAAGATTACGTGCTACTTAATTGATAGAGTTCAATAGTATCAATGGAGATTGATTCATTTATTTAAATATATACTATTGAACCATGTTTAGGTTTTAGGAGATGTACATGGTAGCAGTTTATGATGTGTAATACATGTTAAGTTGTACTATGTGGTACATAGAGGAATTCAAATCGAGATATAAAAATTTATACAGTAATTCGAATAGAATGAATCGTAACATCATTTGATTCAAGGATATGTAATTGATTTAATTTAATAAATCAATAAAAGATTTATTTTTAAAGGAGATTGAAAAAGTTTAAATTATTCCGCATATTTTTATAACATCGAATATGATGTAAGACAAGAATGGTAATGACCAAGATTTGAAACTTATAAAAGTTTGGGGTCATTGTACAGATCCTGAAAATGGAAAGAATTTATATTCTAAATTGTAATTAGCAAAGTTATATTCATTAAGTTATGAATAAAAGATATAAATAGTTTGACGATAGTAGTATCGTGGCGGACTGGATCCGAGGTTTGAAGAGACCCGAATTTGGGGGCATCACAGGTTGGTATCAAAGATGTAGGTTATAAACCTTAGGTAAGAGTACCTTATGCTATAACCTGAGAGAGAGAAAGATAAAGATTAAAATATATATAAGAGAAGATTCAAATAAGAATCTTGAAGTATCTAAGAGAATGAAAATTCAGGAGCTTCCTAACTCTGGTAATAAAATGTTAAGATGTTGTCTATAAGATGAAGATGACGAAGAGAATAAGAATGAACTCGAGTGGAGTTTTATTGATAATAGGGAAAGAACCCTAAGGTAAATCGATGATCACGACGTGATCAGAATGAGCTATGAAATGATAAATAGTCTATAATGACTAAGTGGGTATAGCTTGATGTTATAAGAGAAGGTACTATAAAATGGTACGAGATGAGCTCGTGAGGAGTTGTATATGATGGGATACAAAGAATTCATATCGATCAAAGAGAAAGTTAAGCGTGAAATAGATTTAAGTGGGATTTCAACTGAGGACTCATGTGAGAGCTTAGTTGTACAAACCTTTGTATGGGCAGAGGCTTTGTGCTCACGCTCGGTTCCTCACAATGATAATCAATGGAATGTCGGTGTCGCACTATCGATATGCTTGTGGTGAGAAGGTGATTCTTTTCTCATATCATATTTGATAGATAGAGACTATTAAGATTAAGTAAGAGAATATTAAGATTTGGTACGGTTCTTAAAACTCATGCATATGATAAGTTCGTGACTCATAATCATATGGTATGTTTTGAACTCCTCAGCGAATGGACGCCTATGGTCTGACTAGGTTCAGCTTTTAAACTCATATGATTGTGGCAAGTTCCTGAACTTCCAAAGTGTGGTAAGTTTGATGAACTATATCGGGTATATATATGTTAGGAATTTAGAAATTTTGGTATAGTGAGCATTGAAGGTGTTAAAGATTGATAGAATGAAGCAATGGAGTAAGGATTGAAGTTGATGGAGAAACATAGATTTTCTAAATCTTCTAGCTCTACTAGATGTTCAAAATTATTGACTTCGTGTTGATATTTACACTTCTGTTTTCTTGAAAAATATTGGATCAGCTGATTGAACCAATGATGTTTAAAAACAATACCGTTATTCTTATGTCTATGCTAATTGTTTTGGCTAAGAAAAAAATGATTTAAAAATTTTCAAAATGTATTTTTGACCATTTGCATCATTTAATATGGTGTAGAAATGGTAAACGATGGAGTCATCAATGTAGTTGAACCTAGAGTTGTGTGTGATCGAAAGATCGTCATCCCACTATAGTATGATGTAATATGACAAAGTCACCTAATGGCAAAATCCTCAACGTACTACTAATCTAGTACGGTATCATGACGTCATAGAAGAATCTTTGGTTTTCTTTTAAATTATGAAGAAGGTCAATTAAGTTGGCCAAATTATTTCGATTGATGTCTGAGTTGTTGATAAAAGCCTAAGCTATTTGATTCGGCTAAACGGCTGTTAAAAAACATTGATGGAATTCAAGCGTTCTTGAGTATTTATGCCAAACCAGATTGCTCTGGTGTGGATTCAGATGTGGAAAAAGCTGAGGTGAACAACCCTATAAGGGGACATATTTTCAGGGACAATGGTTCCGAGCGTAACACATATAGTCATTACAAAACACTACGTTGCGGCCCAACGTAGTGGTACAATAGGCTGGCCACCTAGTGTACGTGTGGAGGGTGTTTTTCAGTCTTTGTGATTGATAAACACTCTGGTTTGTAGTGTGAAGGATTGTGTTGAAGCACTAGTTCACGGTCTTGTGTGACCCCTCAGCATAAATTGGAATCTGAGTTATTCATACTACTTCCCGATTATTAAAAAATCATGAAAGACTCTTATTCTTCTGTGTGATGAATGTAGTGAGTAGAATGTTCCTTAGAAAGGAGAATGTGGTAGAATGCAAGTGAGCAAGTTATAATAAAACTTTCAAAAAGAGAATGGATAAAATTATTCAAAAGAATATGTAATATTCAGAATAACACCGAATAGAGGAGGTTTCGGTGATTCCAAGGATGAACTCCTTAAAAGGGGGACAAGATTTAAGAACCCAAATTTTCAGAAAATATTAAAATAAGAATCTAGTAGATAAAATTTTTAAAGCATGAGACGGGTTCGAATAATATATATATATATATATATATATATATATATTATGCTTTGTGAGGTATGTAGTATTGTGTTACATAGGATGATATGAACTATGTAATAAGTGACGTTGTGTTTAATAAATATATATCATTATTATATATTTGTTATAAATCGTATAGATGAATTAGTAAGAAGATGGATAAAATTTATCTATCGATATTAAATAATTTATGTAAAATTGATATATCATAGTAAGTTGGTGACATTAAATATCTTTGATAAACACCAATTCCTTGAGTATTTGTACGAGTATGTATCAAGTCTAAGGCAGTGCAACCGTACCCTTTAATGGTGGATGTTTAGGAGCCGGGCTAAATGATTCCTTTAGGGAGCGAATGTATAAACGAATTAGTAATTGATTTAACTCACTGTGAAAACAGTGTAAACGAGACGAAAACTAATTTGTTGGTTGTTTGTAGGAAACCACTCAGTGTACTATATTGAATACCATTAAAGACTCGATGTGTGCTATGTTTGGACTTGTGTATACGTATGATATTGACAAGAGATGAAAATTGATATATCTTTAGATAAATATTAGTTAGAGATTTATTGACTAATATTGGGATATGGTTAAATTTATAGATTAAAGCAAGAAGAGTTGAACTTGAAGTTTAATCTCTAAATTTTTGAAGAATGTAGAAATTGATATTATAAAGTCAAAAAGGAAATTAATTTTGTTTAGTATAATAAGATAGCATGTAGGGAGCATGTTAAAGGATTTGTGAATTAAGTTCTGTTTCGATTGCAGCATAACATGTCTGTGTCCTAACTTGAGGTGGCACGGTCGCGCCACTCTTAAATCTAAGACCTGAGCGGCCGCACCGGCCTGTAGACAGTTCATGGTGAGTTTGTGTGACACCCCCAAATCCGATAATTCCGGTTCCACAGAATTTGGTGTTCACGATATAAATATCATCCATCTATCTACCCATAATAAATGCAACCATGCATTAAACAGAAATAAAATCTTTCCCTTAAGGGTTACAACATCTGAATAATAATACAATCCCAGGTTAAACTAACCTTAAACATCTATGCGGAATTATAAATAAATAAGTCTTAAACAACATCTTTAACTTAAGTCTTAAACAAATACATCATATAAAATAACAAGTCATATCAAATAACAAGTCTCCATCATTTGTTAACTTTGCCCTTGCCCTTACTACTGGAAGGTTCGTCAGCTCTTTCGTTCTTAACTGCAATATTATTATTAAGCAAAAGTGAGCACAAATTCCCACAAGTATAAAAATAAAATAACAGTATAACAACATGCGAATAAATCAAAGACATCTGAATAAAAGCTCAACTTTTGAATCGAGAGTGAATAACAAGAATCAAAAGAATTTTGAGGGTCATAAGACCTTGAACTATGTCCTAGGTTAACAAGGGTTATACTTGAAACCTTTAACAGTCATAAGACTATGGACCTTCTTCTCGTACTTAGGGGGATCAACCCTTAGTACCATACTGTGCACAATATCTTAACGCTAAAGCGTAAATAATCCCCTATACAGGGTTGTTCATCTCAGTTTGACATTCGAGTCCGCACCAAAGGAAGTTTGGTTTGGATAATTCATCAAGGGTTATGAAATTTAGAACGCTCATCAACTATGGACTAGTTGAATCATTAAGGGTTCACTAGTCTAATAAGGTTCAACAAAAATGATATTCAATTTGAATAATAATCTCAAGAAGTATACAATAGAACAATTATTGTATAACTAAATCATACTTTGAAAAGATAATCAATCTTTAATATAACATTTGAACTTGAATAATGGCAATGATAATTTACTCGAGGTAAATAACAAACTTGAATAATAATGACAAGTAGGGTTAGGAAACTTGCTCAAAGTTAAGAGTTTAAGTTTAGGAAACTTGCCTCGTGCGTAGATTACACTTTAACTAAGCACGTTCTTTGAATTAAATCCTACATACCATTCACATTCACAATACCAGTTAATTATAACTTAACTAATCATCATAAACTAATTCTCTTTGTCTACTTTGATTATTGACTATACTTAATCAATTTACCACTTTGTCACATAATTTACACTTCACGAATTATCAAGCTAATTATGTATTCAATAATTCAATTCACATGTAATTATGTTATTTACATGTTGAACAACTATGTCATCATTTCATTATATTTCTAACATGTTTACATGTTCATTACATTAAGTTACTAACACATTGCTAGACTTAACATTTAAAAAAATTACATTTCTGGACATTCTAGAGAGTGGCGCTGCGGCGCCACTGTTATACTTGATCTTCACGCTATGGCGCCGTGGCGCTGCAGCCGGACACATGGCACTGCAGCGCTGTGGCGCTGCGGCGCGGATGTTTAAGCGGGAGTCTAGCGCCGCGCCGCGCCGAACCAGAAACTGTTCTGTAATTCGTGAAAATTGCAGAACACAGCCAAAAACTCCAATTTAATTTATTACTACACGAATTTAGACATACCCACATGTTATAATTCATGTATAATCATAATACAACATCTATATAGTGATTTTAACCCATTAAACATATAATCACAGAATTAAAACATAAAATTTTCTTCTGTTCTTGATGTTCTTGAAATTTTTAACATAAATTCCTAAAATTCAACGCCACAGATTCGTTATAAAGGCAAATCCGTTCATTTAAAGCTTGGTCTCTTCATATCAACATGCATAATAATATAGGAGTGTAAAATTTAGGGATAATATACGATCACTACATAAAATTTCACGTATAATGCCATAAGGCCAAAACCCAAACTCTATAATTTTGCAGCAATCATATACGACGTAAAATTATGAATTGATGATAAGGAATTATGTATAATATATATTAAAACACATTAAAATGACATCTTAACACATATGCACATAACTCTCACAAATTCAATTACAGAGACTTTACAGAAGACTTAGGAGTCATATTCATGGAAACTTTAAAAGACGTAGAATAAAAATTGGGTTGGATAAAATTACCCAAAGCGTAGATGATTAAGGATGACAATATCTCTCTACTTCAATCACAGTATTCACAATTCTATGAAATTTTCTCTAATTTCTCTCTGGCTTCCTCTCTGATTTTTCTTAGACTTAGGCAAAAATGAAAAAAAAAAAGAAAAAGAAGACGTCGTATAATGATCAGGTAACTGAGCGCAGAGTGGTCAGTTGGCCCAATCATGGGTTAACTGCACCAACTCCTCTTAGGGCCTTGTTTGGCTAGCTTCAAAAGACTTACTCTCATTTAATTAAATAAACCTTTATCATATAGTTTTATTAATGTCACACTCCTTTATAAAATAAACTCATATCTTATTTAATTTAATATAATAATCTATCATAAATTCACATATTCATATAATTAATTTTCTCATTAATAAATAATGTCAATTTATTAAATCTCTAATTAATAATTAAATTAATTAAATAACATCATGCTTAATTAAATAATTCATTTAATTCAACAAGTTCACATAATTATATACTTGAATAATAATTATTCTCCACATTAATTTAATAAATGCAACACATAAAATTAAATTAATCTACCACAATTTCATTAAATAATTATTTAATATAATAATTAAATCATCGAAAAATATTTATTTAATTCAATAAATATTAAAATAAATTACAAAATTCTTGTTTGTCACAGTTTGTAATCTGAACTTTAGGAATTATGTATTAGTAACTAATATGTTATAATAAGGACTATAATTGGTGTTCCAACCGTCCATGATGGATTGAGATAACGAATCATTAATTGAATGAGAATTTATTTATGGAAAATTAATATTGGTTAATTAAGTTATATTATGTAATATTATAATTTAATGCTAAAGCCTTGTGTGGTAGTGGCGTGCTAGTAAATTGAATGAAAGGAGTAATTCACTTAAGTAAAATGGTGAATTAATATATGTGCTTTACATGAAGAAAATGAAATGATTATGTTAATTAAATTAGCTATTTTCATATATTACATAATATGATTATATATGAAAGGATTTAATACTTGAAAGATGATAATGGAACATGGATGATGAATAATAGAAGAAAACCAATATATACATATATAAGTGAATATTGGTTAGAGATTTATATACTAGATTAATATTTGAGATGCGGCTAAATGTAAAGATTGAAGAAGTTGTCTTAGGACAATCAGATAATTATACTAATAATTGTATAATTTTAATAATGGGGTAAAGGTTAATTACTCTAAGGGTATTAATTATTTTCGTATTATAAGTATAAGTTCATAAGTGTATAATTATTTAAGATAATTTAAATAATTTAATATCAAGGTAAAGTGTGACACCTAAACTTTACATTAAATGAATAAGTAATGAGAATGCGAATAAGCTTAATGTAAGCTTGTGATATGACACCCCCAAATCTGGCCACTTCAATCCCACAGATTTGGTGTTCACTATCAAATTAAATCATAACTAACTACCCATATCCAAAGGATAAAATTAAACTCAAAAGTTAAAATAATAAATCTCCCATTAAAGGGTTACATAATCTCAAATAAATCACAGGTCATCTAACCTTTATTACAATCACCAGCGGAAAATTAAAACATGATTATAATTAAATCCATTACATAAGCTTCATAAGTAAAAATATAAATTAAACGTTGTCGTCTAATCAAGTACTTTGTCCTTCCCCTTGCTTGTAGAAAGCTTTTCAAACTTCGTAACTTCATCTATATTGTTTTGTGCAAGAGTGAGCAAACAATTGCTCACAAGAAGGATAATATACAATAACGTTTTATGAATGACAATTAACTGAGCTTTCAATGGTAAAGTATTCTTACCGGAACAAGAAACTTTAATTCAACAACAATGAATTCAAAGGAATAATGAACATTTAAGTTAACAATAGATAACAACATCAAAGAATATACTGAGGGTCACAAGACCACGAACTCTATTCTAGGTTTACAAGTATTTCTAATTTAACTTTTAACAGTCTAAAAGACTATAATCATTGTCTATGTCCTAGGTTCACAGGTGTTTCTACTGTAACCTTTAACAGTCTAAACGACTATATGGACCATCATCTCGTACTCCAGGTGATCAGCCCTTTGTACTATGTATTGCGCAAACATTTTTACGCTATTGCGTATTTCTAAAATAATCCCCTAATAATAGAGTTGTTCATCTCAGCTTAGATCATCAGGTCCTGAACCAAATGAAGTTTGATTGGGAATTAGCTTTCAAGGAATTCTAGATCTTTAGAATGCTCATCAACCAAGTACTGGTTGAATCAGATAGAAACAAATAACTATTCAAGAGTTTTATTATAATATCTTTATGAATAAGATATATCAATGAATCAATAAGAGCTAGAGTATTAATAATTTCTAAATTGAACAAATGTTATCATCGACAACATGCTTTCAAAATTTGTGTGAGTACATATGCAAACCAAAGGAAGTTTGGTTTGGGTAGACTTCAAGGGTAATTTAGAGTTTAGAACATTCATCAACTAAGGATTAGTTGAACTGGTACAGAATCGCTAAGCAACTTAGAGTTCGGTACAATAACGTAAGATAGTACAGTGATATTGAAGAACGAAGATCAAACAACAATTATTAGTAGCTGAACAAACACACTTCTTACAATAATAATAAAGACTTTGAATAAAGAAACAAAGATTAACTAGCTTGCTCAACGATAAATGAGGGTTAAAGAACTTGCATGACAGTAAATCGTTAAAAAATAGATTAGAAATAGAGAATTTGCATAAGTATAACATAACAGTGAAAAGTAACCTTGCTGAATAATAAAGTAGCAAAGGTTAGGGAACTTGCCTCGTACGTAGGTTAAACAATCACTACTCACGTTCACCACAAGTCCTACACATACCATATGTATTGACAATACACATTAGTTACACTAATATTAGTTTCATATAATTTCCTAACAATATCACATCTTTTCATGAACATCACTATTTAGATTTATTACAACTGCTTAAGTGATCAAGTCATTGCACCACATACACATTAAAAACTTGATACAACATCATATTACATGTCCAACATGTTATCATTAAGTTATACTAATACACAAAGGGTTGCACTTGCATTCGCGCATCCCGACGCCCTCCGATTGGCTCTAAATACACAATAGTCCTAAAGATGGATATTTTGACTACTGTTACAAACCTCAAATTAAAAAACATGAAGCATGAAAGTTTTAGGTCTATTCGTCCTCGCTCCGGATCATCTTGAATCAACTCAATCAGAGTTCGTATGAGAAAGTTATGGACATTTTATTACAGGAGGTCAAAACTGCCCAACTCAGACAATTTTTCCGGCGCCGGGGTGCGGATCAGTGGCGCCGGGGCACGAGTACCAGCGCCGGGGCGCGAGTTCCAGCGCTGGGGCATGAGCTACTGGCCCATTTTTGGCGTTGGGGTGCGAACTTTGGCGATGGGACGCGAAATTTGGCGCTGGGGCGCCGAAACTCAGAGAACCCAATGACGAAGAACAGAACAACTAAATTTTGTACTAAATGATACTGCTAACATCTAAATTTACATGAACAAATAACATAATTTACCCATAATCATAACAAATTATTCAGATACTAATTAACAACGACTAAACCAAGATTTTAGAAAACTTAAATTTTGAAAACACGGTTTAAAAAAAAAAACTAAAACTCCATAGTTGATAACACAGTAAACACTGTGAATTCATTAATAGATCAAAATACTCTATTCAACCTACGTTCCGTTCGTATCTCAATGAAATACCATAAACAAACATCAATTTACAGTTTCACAACCAAATTGTCCATTAAAATTGGTACTTACATGATTACATATGGAAACATACCAAGAATACATATACTGACAAATTTTTTTCCTACTGTAAATGAAATTTGCATGCGATAATTGTTTAAACATCATATCTAATCACTATAAACATTTACAATTCCCAAATCTGGCCACTTCAATCCCACAGATTTGATGTTCACTGTCCAATTAAATCATAATTAACTACCCATATCCAAAGGATAAAAGTAAACTCAAAAGTTAAAATAATAAATCTCCCATTAAAGGGTTACATAACAACAATTCGGAAGAAAAACTAGAACTCACAGAGCATAGAAGAAATAGAATTCACAGAGTATAACAAAGCTTCACCGAAATACTCGTAAATAATATCAAAGTGGTAGAACATACCTTTTTATTCTTAACAGAAATCCTTGCTACACACTGGAATTGTTCTTCTCTGCACAAGCTCTCTCTCAAATTCTCTCAAGTCTCAATTCTCTCTATTGCCTAACACAACTAGAATGAAGTTCTGACAGCTAGTATGCGTAACATAAGGAAACACAAACTGATATGGCCTTAATAGCCATCATCAGTTATCAAAATAACGTCTACAACATATATCAATACGTTATATTTATTATTTATTTTATTTAAATTATTTACAAATTCAAAAATTAAAAATCCAAAAGCCATAAGGCTTTGTTTGGCAAATTCCTTTAAAATAAAATAGTTTATATCATTAAGCTTTGTTTGGGTAAAACTAAAATAAACTACTTTAATTTATTTTTATAACTCTTATAACATAGTTATTTGTCACACTTTATTTAATAATAATTTATTAAATCAATTACTTAATCACAGAACTCAATTCACATAACACATTAATTATTTAACAAATAAATAATTAACTAATCACATTAATTATTTAACAAATAAATAATTAACTAAATCAACTCAATCAAATTGAACAATTATATAATAAACACCTCGAATAAATATTTATATAAATCAATAAATATTTATAACTTACATTTTAAAAAAATCTGGAATGTTACATCATTCCCCTCTTAAAAGGATTCTGTCCTCAGAATCATAACTCAAACAAATCATTCGTTACATTCTTCCCTACTTACAAAGATTCTGTCCTCAGAATCGAAGACACAGATTAAACAAATAACTCAGGGTAATTCTTCATCATTTCAGTTTCGAGTTCCCACGTAGCATCTTCGACATTGTCGTACTTGATCACATGATTACAGTCGAGCTTGTTCGATCAGCTCACCGAAACATGAAAAATATTTCGAGTGTGCTCTAACTATAGAGGTAAGGCTACCTCAAAACCAACTTTCAACTTCATCAACGCTTCCTATACTATAACCTCTTTATACCTAATAGTTCATCAAACTTACCACACTTTGGAAATCCAGGAACTTGCCATAATCATATGAGTTTAGCAACTTATCCTAGTCAGACCATAGGCGTCCATTCGCTGAGGGGTTCAAAACATACCATATGATTATGAGTCACGAACTTACCATATGCTTTAGTTTTAAGAACCGAACCTAATCCTAATGTCATCTAACTTAATCTTAAAAACCTCTAGCTATCAAATATATACATGAAAGAAGAATCACCTTTCCACCACATATACCTTGATAGCGCGATACCGATATTCCAATGATTATCAATGTGATAAACCAAGTACATGCACAAAACTTCTGCCCATACCAAGGTTTGTACGACTTAGTCACCATATGAGTCCTCGGTTGAAATCCCACCTAACATTACCTTACTCTTAAATTATTTTAACTTACCCATAACTTGCTCAATACGGATTCCTCGTAGGACATTATCAAAAACTTCTCGTGTGCTTAGCACGTCTTTCGATGTTTGGACTTCCTTTTAGTTTGGCAATCGATTTGCAAACGATATGACATACTTCTTTTTAATTGCGTTCCACACGTTCTTGCAAACCCTTTTGAAAATTTGATGTAAATCGTGAATCTCGGTTCGACACAATTGACACAGAAACACCGTGTCTTGAAACGATTTCATAACTTCACACACTGCTCGATATGTAATATGCTAACTTTGACATACCAAAAATCTACCGCCATATCTTGCCACCAATAGTAATATTGAAGGTAATATATAATTTCGTGCTTCCTAGTTGATTCAATATATAAATTTTATGCAAAACTTCCTTTTTAAATTCCTGGTATTAGCGAAACCTAGTTTCTTCCTTCTACTTTTAACTATGACTATTTAGGACTTTGTATTCACAATCCTTGATCAACTCCCACTATCACTTCAACGCATGTTTAAATACCCCTACCTCTGAATCGTGAGTCAGATCCCCTTTCAATTAAAATTTTAACTGACGTGATCCATAAGAAAAGACCCTGTCATTCTGCCTAAACACACCGCCTAATACATGGTACGATACGTCGCTATACAACACAAAGTTCTTTGTACTATCTGGTAGAGACAACATAGGTGCTAACTAAATTCTTCTTCAATTCTTGAAAATTCACTCTATAATTTCTTGCCCATATAAATTCCACCGATTTCCTCCTCAACTTAGCTAACTAAGCAACTATCTTGATCTTCACATAACCCACAAATTATTTTCTTAATAACTTCTTGTTTTACAAAATCGATAAATAATTCTACCATACAGACATCTTATAGCTAAAAGAACAAAATACTACCTTTGACCTCCTCAGAGTCTTAAGATTATGCACTTTCTTTGACAATAACTTATCACCACATGATTTAACACGTGGCCTTTAATACAACAAGACAATTCTACACATCAACTTAAAAGAAATAACTATTCACACTTTCTAATTTTTAAGGAATAATCTAACTCTTCCCGAAGCGAATCTAGTTTTTAAATTAATTCATCAGGCATAAATTAACAAGTGGCGGTTAAGTTAAATAACACGCAGCCGTATAGATAATTGATCGGAACCATACCTTGCGTTGCGTTCTGGATCTTCATGTTGGATGATTGTTCAGTTGGTCGACACGGCGGAGTTGACTCTACAATAACTAGTTTTCCACTGCCCCTTTTGCTTTCACTTGCTTTTCCTACCGCTTTCTTTGGGCAACCTCGAGCCAAGTTCTCCTTCGATCCACACGTGAAGCAGGCTCTCTTCCTCGGTCTTGAACATTTTGGTGCAATGTGATCCTTCGATCCACAATTAAAGCACACCCTTTTTCCTCTCAAACAAACACCTACATGTTTCTTTCCGCAGTTGCTACACGCCTCTACCTTCTTCTTTTCCTTCCCTTGCTAATTTTCAGCGTTAATATTACTGTCCCACTTTCTTTTACAAGCGTTACTGGTATGACTATCACCCACCTTATCATCTTCACTCTTCTTTCCCCTCTGCTCTTGATTGTATGCCAGCGTATTACCTTCCCCATCTACATTAATCGTTCTTTCCAACCCTGTTGTAAACGAATTTGGTTGGAACATCGAGATTTGATTATACAGCCAGAAATTCAGTTGATTTGCCAATGCTCCCACCAGCAAATTCACCAATTGTGGCACTGGATTTGCTTTAACTTCCCTATCGTATGCATTTTCCTTGGGGCTCTGTTGACGCTGTTGTCTTCTTCTAGCCGGCATTTTACTGTTTAAAACTTGACCTATTAGATAACACATAATAATTCTTAATAAACAATGATAATACTTTATTCATTTATTACATCACCACATCACAAAATAACCACACTGCTATTTATATTATTTATCCCGAAATAATAAAATTCTAGGATTACTTCATCACATCCCACTATTTAATTCAAAAGTTAGGATCCACATCTATTAATTTTCATTCTAATTTATATATCATCTTATTATTTTTCTTGCAATCTACAACAACAGTCTACGTTGTACAGCTTCATTTCGCACTTGCTCCACGATACGAATCATCAGGAAAGTGGAATATTAAATACTAAGTTCCATCATTCGTTTGGCACTCTTCAACTTGTCTTCAACACGATTTTTGCATTTAGAAGCCTTCATCCATGCGTCCTCAGCTTTCGCCCGCTTTGTTGACTCCTTTCCCTAACCATTCATGCGCAATCTCGTTAATAACTAATAACTATCCTCTTTAATACTTTAACTGACATAATCTCTACTCTACATATGCAAGTCATGCGGTAAAGTCTTGAGTCGCGACATCTTTTTACGCTAGCTTTATGGCTTTCCTAACTCTTCTTACTCATACTTCATATTTACCTTCTAAAATTCATCTTCCAGATCAAACTCAAGCTCATACCCAAGTTTTACAACAAAAATCCACGGGTATGGCTTTCCCAATACCAACCATACTCAAACTATATAACTTCTCAGGGCTCCTAATCCCTATCTTCCTTCATCAATCTCTCTGACAACAAAGTTTTAATAACTCCACAACTTGATATGTATAATTCTTGCTACTCCTAAGTACTCACGAGCACATAAGTCATTAACACATAAGCACATAAAGTCTTTTATCATTTTATCTTCAATGAATTTCCTTAATTCATTCCTTAGAACTCGATAAGAGTTTATCACCTCTATGTTTTTTGATCTCCTAGAAGGTTATAGCCTATGGTTTCCCCCACCTAAGGTTCATAACCTAAGGCTTTGATACCAACTTGTGACACCACCAAATCTAGCCACTTTAATCCCACAGATTTGGTGTTCACTGTCCAATTAAATCATAACTAACTACCCATGTCCAAAGGATAAAATTAAACTCAAAAGTTAAAATAATAAATCTCCCATTAAAGGGTTACATAACAACAATTCGAAGAAAAACTAGAACTCACAGAGCATAGAAGAAATAGAATTCACAGAGTATAACAAAGCTTCACCGAAATACTCGTAAATAATATCAAAGTGGTAGAACATACCTTTTTCTTCTTAACAGAAATCCTTGCTACACACTGGAATTATTCTTATATGCACAAGCTCTCTCTCAAATTCTCTCAAGTCTCAATTCTCTCTATTGCCTAACACAACTAGAATGAAGTTCTGATAGCTAGTATGCGTAACATAAGAAAACACAAACTGACATGGCCTTAATAGCCATCATCAGTTATCAAAATAACGTCTACAACATATATCAATACATTATATTTATTATTTATTTTATTTAAATTATTTACAAATTCAAAAATTAAAAATCCAAAAGTCATAAGGCTTTGTTTGGCAAATCCCTTTAAAATAAAATAGTTTATATCCTTAAGCTTTGTTTGGGTAAAACTAAAATAAACTACTTTAATTTATTTTTATAACTCTTATAACATAGTTATTTGTCACAATTTATTTAATAATAATTTATTAAATCAGTTACTTAATCACATAACTCAATCCACATAACACATTAATTATTTAACAAATAAATAATTAACTAATTACATTAATTATTTAACCAATAAATAATTAACTAAATCAACTCAATCAAATTGAACAATTATATTATAAACACATCGAATAAATATTTATATAAATCAATAAATATTTATAACTTACATTTTAAAAAAATCTGGAATGTTACATCATTCCCCTCTTAAAAGAATTCTGTCCTCATAATCACAACTCAAACAAATCATTCATTACATTCTTCCCTACTTACAAAGATTATGTCCCCAGAATCGAAGACACAGGTAAAGGCTCAGGTTCCTCCTCCATAGGCTCCTCCTCCGGATCAGACTCCTCATGTAAAGGCTCTATCTCCTCTTCCTCATTATCCTCATCAATAGGGGCCACTGCTGATATGGGCTCCGCTATCAATGGTGCCTCATATACCACGTGGATGTCACGCGACTCATCCTCTACTACTCGGCTAGGTCCTCCCATGCCAGTCATCCTACAATCACCAACATAAGACAACACAAACAACAACTCCATTAGAATGTTAAATAACATAAGTTCATTGTATAGAATAAAGTTATATTCTATAACACACTAAGTCACTCTAGGAAAACTCTATACGAGTCTCATCCCTCTTTATCTCCTAAATTTTTCTAAGTTATAATCTAAGGACTATCGTTCCTAAGGTTTATAATTATAGCTCTGATACCAACATGTGACGCCCCCAAATTCAGACCACCACTTGGTCACTCGAATTCGGTTCATCACGTACTCATGGTAATACCATAATAACTAGAATTACATATTCACAGCGAAAAATCCAATTTAGAATAATATACAATGATTTATTATAATTATTCCCCCAAGTCTTGCAACCTACAATACTTAATAGATTATATAATAATGTCGAATAAGGACTTATTACATAATCTTACTTAAGCTTAAACACAGTCTGCAAACAATCTTAATACAACATAATAGTCTTAAACATAAAAGAATAAGCTAGTCGGTAGCCTTGCCTTTGCCCTTATCTTTCGCAGAGACACTTCTCTGTTCCGCCTTAACTGAAAGGTTTTAAATAAGCAAGAATGAGCACAAATTGTCCAGCAAGTAATATACAACAAGGGTAAAGGGTTTTATAACATGAGTTTGAAATATCGAAGTATCATCTCTAAGATAGTTCAGGGTTTTAGAATAATATCATGAATAATGAATACCAACAATTCTTGAATCAAATCCTTGGAATAAGAACGATAATTCAACATAGATCAACAGATATATATGAATTCAAAGGCTATCAATGTATCAAACTAGATAAACAATTTATACTGAGCAGTCACCAAGGACTATTGAACTTTTACTAGAATCATCAATATTAAACTGATAACCCAAAAGATTCAAGTATGATAGATGATCAGTCTACAATACTTTAAGTTATGCATAACTATATAGTAATATTCACGCGTGTGTTGGGGTTTCCAACAATAAACACTCCCCTTACCACAAGGCTTCCGCACCAGTCAATTGGTTTGGATAGTTTTATAAACATGCATATAGTCTAGCCGAATCAAATGACATAGACACTTTCACAATATTCAAGAACAATACCAAGTTCAACATTAATAATAGTTTTCTCAAGAGTTTAAATACTAGCTCAATTGAACGAGAAAGTAAGATAACTTATATTCAAAGAGATAAAGTTTGCTTACGATATTCGTTGCATTCAATATACGAATCACATGAAATTCAAGAACTTGCAAAAAATTCAAAGTTGTGAAAGTTAGGAAACTTACCTTAAGCGTAGTTTATCCACGTTAAGAAATCAACACTTTCAAATCCTATTTATAGTGTATTATAAGTGTAGGATGCGCATTAGTTAACACATTCGTTATTTAAGCTTGATATAATTCAAGTATACAAGGTACAAAATCAGCTTATAGGTCTATCACGAAATCAAGTACCTAGTTACTTCATAAGCAAATTTACAATGCTCAAGATTAAAACCATTTTATTAATGTACTTTTATTATCTAAGGAAAACACTATCTTATTACTTAATCATCACATATATACATGTATCAATAGGGTGTAAACCATTTCTAGCAATGTAAGCATCACATAAAATAACTGTCCAAAAATTAGATTGTCAACTTGCACGATTTTTGATTCCAGGCATGGCTAAGCCTAAGGTCGGCGCAGCTGCGCAGCCCTCTAGCCCAGCCAAGGCTAAGCTATTGCCTTGTGGTTTTTGTTCGGTCGTGAACACAACATTCACATTAACATGTCAAAGGACCTTTCGTGTTTCTCAAGTCAATCTAGGTCCCCTCTTTCACAATATGATTCTAAGTTGAACATATCAACAAGTTAAAGCCATTCACGGTCATAAAATCACAAAGTCTAACATCCTTGCTTTTTAAACATATATGGTAGTCATATAACTCATATGAGGCATGCTTATGAATATTCATATTGCATACATGTAACTATTTTAGTCATTACTTTGAAAACATACATTAATTTGTCTTAACTTAATTTTACAACTCCTAACATAGTAGGCATATACGTATGATACATTAGCAAGTCTAAAAGTATCATCAAACATATTCATAATTGTCAGATTCTAACTCTCAAAGTAGTATGTTAACATTCACATTCAAAGTTCATGTTTTCATTATTAAAGCTTACTAATAAGTCCAACGTGTTCATGCTTCTTTACGAATCACATAAACATAAGTTAACGGTTTATTCATGATTTTCTAAACCATACATACATGCTTGCAAAGTCAGTATATAAACATGGCATACATACATATCAAGTACATTTCTAAAGTTCTAATTTCGTTTTAAACTATACGCTTTTGTTCATGTATGCCAACCTAGTAAAACATGCTCACATTAGGTTAATATATTTATATATACACGTTACACATGCTTGCATGCTGGTTTAAGCTATAATAATTGACCAACAATTAGCAAATTTTTAACAAAAGGTAGAAACTGGAAACAGAGGCCGGCGCAGCTGCGCTGCGCCCCAGTGTTATACTGGCGTAGCTACGCTACGCCTGGTTCAAGCCCAGAACAGTCTACGTCGACAGGAAACTAGCCCAACCATAGAAATCATTCACGAATTCGATTCTAAACAGTCATATATCAGTTTAAACATGCTTATATGGTTATATAACAACTATGTAAACATTACCCAATCCTTATTATCATCTAACTCCATAAAATTTAGAAATTGGTAGCTCAAGAATTGAAATTGGACAGAAACTGAAAATGAAGAATAAGAAGAAATCTTATACCTTTGTAATTAGCTTGCTAATTCACACTTCCTCTACTGATATGTATACAATTACTCACTCTATCTATGCTTTCAATCCCACGCCTTAGCAATTCTCAGCAATGGAAATTAGAAGGAGATGGGTGATATTTATAGAGAAAGTAAAATATAGACAATGCATATATATATATATATATATATATATATATATATATATATATATCAAATTAAACCAACAAGAATGTTAGATTACATGATGGTTAAGAGAGAGTTGGTAAATGGTTGTTGGAGATCATCATCATAGCCACTTCCTCCACAATCATGAGCTAGAAGGAGCTTGGAAGAAGAAAAGGAAAATAACTTCTAGCATTTATGTTTTACACGTGAATGAGATGTGAGGAGCAATTTGGACACTAAATTTGGGACAAGCCTTAATCTCAGCATTCTTGCAAAACATAGGTTATACACTTATACACAAGCCCTACTCTTATGTTATATTTTATATACATATCATCCATACATGGGTTATAACATAATGTCACAATATGATTTACATATTTAATATTTCAAGGTAGTAGATGTGATATGGCAATGTAAAATACATATAATCCATGTACATTTTATCACACTGGTATACTTTATTAAAATAATAATTTACAATATGTACATGATATATTATTTTAATATATACTCATATACATATTGTCACATACACATTTCATAATGTATTCATATCATATAGTTTCAATAAATCTTAATATATGGTTACTATATATAGTATAGTCACATAAGTGTCTCACTACACTATATAATGCAGTTGTATCCCATATATTTAATTATTACACACTTGCACATAACAGTCAATATAATCTTATTATATTAATAGCTTAGTTATTTGTTTTATGTCAAATAGATAAATTATTCATCTTCTTGATTAATAAACAATAATATTAATTAATCCATTCCTCATTGATTAATGTAATTATTAATCTCTATAATAATTAATTGTTCACTTACTAATTCCTTCGTCGATTAATATCAACAGAATGTACTTTTATCCTATGGTTTATTAATGTCACACATATCACATACGTGTTCCATTTCATTGCTACAGAAGAAACTTAATTTTCTCCAACTGATCACTAGCGCAGCTGTGCTAGTTTGTACTGCTGGGAGGGCGCAGCTGCGCCGTACCCTGGAAGTGCCAAACTAGTTTAGCTTCAAGTCAGTTTCAACCTCCATCGCCATACTAGTTTAACACAACATGAATTAACGTCCACACGGGTGATATTGCTAATCTACGAGTGAATTCACTCATAATCATACACATATAACCTTCCTAGTTCTCTTTTAACTTGCTTAGTGAATTTCTTCAGTTCACATTATGCCACACAAGGCACTTCACAAATGCTCATCACATTTCCAAACTTCTTAATTCGTATTAATCCAATGCGAATCAATTTAATTACTCAACTTTACAAAACATTAATATATATATTTATTTCCATTTATATATTCATTTAATAAGATGTAGAAATTCTCGGGTATTACATACTCTGCTTCACAGTACAGCCCAAATAATGCAATTACTTCAAATTAACAGAAATTTAACATACTCCGAAGCTATAATTTGTTAACCACAACACCAAGCATGCATATCATGATTCCAATAATATGAACATCATACAAAATTAACTTGTAAGGATCAAAATCATATTTTTACTAGTATTCTTCATATTTCAACATATTTAGCTAAATCAACGACCAAATATTCGTTTTCTTAACCAAATAAAGCCATTTCGGTTGTATTCTTTTCGTAATTCAACATACTAACATATTCTGAAATCAATTTACATATTACAATAAGAATTGAACACTAATTTTGGTTCTAAAATTAGCCTTTCTATACTTTTTATAACAAAACCCAATTTTTTTTTTTGTAAAACATAGTTTCATGAATCAAATCATACCAAACATCGATTTCAACCCACATATAGTAAACAACATAAACATCCATTATTCTAACAGATCATCAACCAAAACTCAGATTTTGACTTCAAAATCTATTATTATTACTATAAACATAAAAACACTCTATTTAAACCAAAGTACATGGGTTAACTCACCCCAAGATCATTTATAAACATCATATATAATAATTTTCATGCATATAAATAATTTATAACAATTTTCTAACAATTATTCATGAAATTCCAATTACAGAAACTAAAAGTCAATTTTTATGAAAAGTTTTTAAGTACGTAATATAAAAGTTTGGATTAGGAAATTACCATTAATTCTCTATTAAGATTGCTAGAGATTGGAAGAAACTTCTTTAATTCCCAATTCCTTCTTCAATTCCCTCAAACTCTGTCTTTTCTCTCTGTAGTTTCACTGACTTAGGTTCTAGGAAATGAGAAAGCGTAAAAAGAGAAAATAATGATATAAGTGCGCATACCGGCGTAGTCATGGTCGACTAATCCCGTAGTGGGTTAACTGGTCAACTTCCTTTAGGGCCATGTTTGGCTATCTTATTAATACTCTTTCCCATTAATTTAATTAAACTCTTATTATATAGTTTAATAATGTCGTACCCATTTAAGTAATTAATTAAATATCTTATTTAATTTAATTAAATTAAATTAAATTAAATAATTCCACATTAAATCACATAGCCACATAATTAATTTCTCATTTATTAATTTTGTCAAGTCATTAAATCTCCAATTAATTATTAAATTAATTAGAATAACATTATGCTTATTAAATAATTCATTTAATCAAATACGCTCAATTAAATACATACTTTTGAATAATAAATTCTCCACATTAATTTAATCAATGTAACATATATAATTAAATTAATCTACCACAAATTCGTCAATTAATTATTTAACCCAATAATTAAATCATCAAAAAATATTTATTTAATTTAATAAATATTTAAATTACAAGAATCTCATTTGTCACATCTTTTCCCCTTAAAAGGATTATGTTCCCAAAATCACAACTCAATCAGTTCGTCCCATTACATTCTCGCCCCCCTCCCCTCTTACAAAGATTTTGTCCCTAGAATCGCTTACACATAAATTAAGCAAATAAATGTGGGTAATTTTTCATCATATGCGCTTCAAGTTTCCACGTAGCTTCTTCAGCGTTGTAGTTCCTCCAAATTACCTTAACAGAAGGTATTATTTTATTTCTGAGAACTTGCTCTTTCTTGTCAACAATCTGAACAGGAACTTCTTTATAGGTTAAGTCTTTCTCAAAATGTATGGGTTCATATTCAATCATATGTTTGTAATCGGGTTTGTAGGGTCGTAAGACAAAAATATGAAAAACATTATGGATATATTCTAAGGCCAGAGGTAAGTGTGACGCCCCCAAAATAGGTCCATTTCACCCAACCTATTCTGAGTCGCCAAATACATGGTACAGAAAACAACTACAACTTCATTATCACAATTGTCGTGCAAAATACAACAACTCATGTACTGTGAGTTTGAATACAAATATATACCAACTGTGACTCATGTCCCAAATTTGGATAGTACGTCACAATGGCACCTTACATAAAGGTATAGTCAATAACTGTTTTAGAAATTAAAATCTTTGGAAAGTGCTAAAGGAAACCTTCATACATGGGAGGCTATGCATCTAGGTTATGATAGATATCATATGTCCACAGAATTATCCTTGGTTGACCCAATAGACCCCAAAGAAAAACGAGAAGATTACTATCATATTCTTTCTAATGGTGAGTCTTCTCTTGACATATCATTATCTCCACTGTCTCTAATTGAGAATTATACTTCAACCAAACTCCAAGATTATATAGGTAGTGCTCGTAGATATACTCAGCAAGTGGATGTGCACAACCATGTCTTATAATGACACGAGGTTGTATGTCATTAGACTTCTTGTATGATAGTGTCAAAACACCCTTCCAAAGTTGGGTTTGCCTCACCCTATATGATTCACCAAATATAACTACTAAATGATGTATAAAATACAACAGACTATTCAAAAGTTCTCAATAAAATTATTTTCATATTGTTTAGGGAGAACCTTCACAGCTACAGACCACCGTTCTATTCTCCTGTTACCTCCGCTTGACCCAGCTACACTTTTATTACCTGAAAGGAATTGTGAATCAAAAGGGTGAGCACAAATAGCCTAGTAAAGAATATCATGACTAAAGATAATTAAATTATCAATAGCCTTCATCATTAATAAATCAGAGATTTAGAACATATGATAGATGATAAAACTTTTCAACCATAGTTGCAGCGGAACGAGCAATCCATTAGAAGAGTTAAATAAACCATTAAGTCTATTATCTTCTCCATATTCAAAATCCACCAACAATGTTTTATCCCTATAACATCAATCAACAGTTCTGGTCCACAATCATATGAATAACTCATAATCATAATTGTGGTTATAAATTTCTCTTCTCATCCAGGACAAAGATAATTTTCATCACTTGTCTTTACCTGAAAAATCAAAGATCATGGTTATACCAAATCACAGTTTATGTTCATAATCATGCTGATAAATTCATCTTTATACTATGGCCAAAGATATTCATCAACAGTTCATCTTTGCACTACAGGCCAAAGATATTCAACAACATATCATCTTTACACTACAGGCCAAAGATATTCAACAACAGATCATCTTTGTACTACAGGCCAAAGATATTCAACAATAGATCATCTTTGCACTATATGCCAAAGATATTAATATCTCAAAGAAATATATAATCATTTCAGAATTTATATAAACAATAATTATAACCATGTTGATCAATTCACCTTTGTACTTAAGCTACATATATTCAATTATAAATTCAATTGTCATGATCATACCAGTCAACAATTCAACTTTGCTATGTTGGCCAAAGAGAACCCATAGTCACGATCATACCAATAATCTACCCATCTTTACACTCAAGTCAAATAGAAATTTCAACACTAGGGTTATAAAAATGTTATATATGATAATAAAAATAATATAATCAAAACATGGATTTAATTTCAAGAGTAAGATTCATAAATCAACAATAATTTGGTCAGAAAAAGAAACTAATTTTGTTATGAATAGTACCCGTGAATAGTAACTCGTGAATAGTAACTCATGAATAGTAACTCGTGAATAGTACTCTGTATTCGTACATAGTACCGTATACATAAATTATGTCATATACGTAAAGAGTGCCATATACATGAATAGTGCCGTATATGTGAATAGTGTCGTATACGTGAATAGTGTCGTATACGCGAATAGTAATCCCGACATGAAAAAAGATAGAAATTCCACAATAAAATCCATATCAATATTTCAGTATAATGATATTGAAAGAATAACATCATTATGAAGAAAATAACACTCCTTACTATCCCTTATTATCCCTTACTATCCTTACCTGAAAAGAGCAGTACTTCTGACTGGAATATCAGATATGAAGCTGAAAGAAACTTGCACTGATGAATAGCAACACACAAAATATCTAAATATTCACAAAATACGCTCGATAATATAGAGAGAGAAAGAGAGAAAACTTATTTCTGGTGTGATTTTCAATTCTAACTAAGCACCCTATTTATAGGAAAATGTTAGAACGCCAAAACAAACTTGACCTGCAACCTGATAGTTTTACTTGCTACTATTCCCACCCACCAAAAATTTCAGTACATTTCTTCACCAATCAAAAGTGGGGCCCACCCATATTTTTAATAAAAATATTTTAATTTCCGAAACTTCAATTATTTATAATAAATAGCTCTTTTATCGGAAAAATACTAATTTTATGTCTATTCCACACGAAATCAAATTCTCTACAACTTCGTAGCTTTAAGTTTTTCCAAATTCTAAACAAAAAATATCTGAAATCCATATACGAACGTTTTTCAACACCTCTTAAAATTCATAACAAATCATTCATTAATTTTTAACGGTTCAAAATTTGTGGACATATACTCAACTTATATATGTATAACATATCCAAAAATTACAACGATCCAACAGTCGGATCAAAATTATAACTCACGTAATAGAGCTTTAAGAACACTGTTTTGATTTTTAAAACCTCCATTCTGACAAAATACTAATAAAACACCTCAAAATTAAATCCTTCATTTATATCCACATAAAAATAAATATTTTCTTATCATATAAATTAATAATTAATTATTCACAAATAATATTACAGAATCACAATTATGACAACCAGGTTGTTCCCAAGAAAGAGGGGGCTTTCCGACAAGGATTTCTCCTTACTGGCGCGCAATTAGGTGACCAGACCTCTCCTTAGACAGAACTTTCTAGACATTGCCAATAATGCTATCTAATTATATTATTCAAAAAATATGAATTATTGATCTGATAATGGGAAATACTGTGCAGTGACAATTATTAAAACAACAATAATATAAAATATCAACGTAGCAATTATTGAATCAAAAAAATAAAATATTAAAAAGTAATTACTGTAACAATTATTGAGTAGTGTCTTATTACGTAAGAATCAATAATTCAAAAATACTGTGCAATACCGTGTGCTACTGTACAACCACGCGTATTATTGTATTTTAACCACCAGGTAATCCAACAGTGTTAACGGTAACCATTACGCCGTTATTTATAAAAACTCAAACTTATCATTTTCTTCATCCGACAGTTATTCTGTTATGGGGCCCATAAATGGCTGCGCTGTCGTACGAATATTCTCCGACAGCAAGAATATTCCACGACCAAACGAATATTCCCCGATAACAATAAGTATTTTATAGCCACTTTCTTATTTTGTAAAATTTGTACATTTCATCCATAACTTTAATCTTTTATCAATTTAACTATTTACTGAATAATAATTATAAAAAAAATTGAATACTTTTATTTCATAAAATTCGTGGTCTTACAATCTCCCCTCCTTATAAAATTTCGTCCCCGAAATTTACATACCTCATATTTCAAAGAGTTGAGAATACATTGCTTTCATTTCAGATTCCTTCTTCCTTGTCCTCGTGATTTCTCTATTGCTCATCTCATGTATTTCAGATATCATTCTAGAATACAACTTCAAAATAAAGGTTAATTGACATATCACAATTTGTCAACTTATGTAAGAAAATTCAGCTTACGTAGGACACACACTAGCGAAATATTTACTCGTCTCTCCCCTCCTAGTTTAATCCCGGATCTCCGTCAGAGATTATATCCCTAAGCTCTGATTTCAAATGTGACGCCACCAAAATAGGTCAATTCCACCCAACCTATTTTGAGTCGCCAAGTACATGGTACAGAAAACAACTACAACTTCATTATCACAATTGTCGTGCAAAATACAACAACTCATGTACTGTGAGTTTGAATACAAATATATACCAACTGTGACTCATGTCCCAAACTTGGATAGTACGTCACAATGGCACCTTACATAAAGGTATAGTCAATAACTGTTTTAGAAATTAAAATCTTTGGAAAGTGCTAAAGGAAACCTTCGTACATGGGAGGCCATGCGTCTAGGTTATGATAGATATCATATGTCCACAGAATTATCCTTGGTTGACCCAATAGACCCCAAAGAAAAACGAGAAGATTACTATCATATTCTTTCTAATGGTGAGTCTTCTCTTGACATATCATTATCTCCACTGTCTCTAATTGAGAATTATACTTCAACCAAACTCCAAGATTATATAGGTAGTGCTCGTAGATATACTCAGCAAGTGGATGTGCACAACTATGTTTTATGATGACACGAGGTTGTATATCATTAGACATCTTGTATGATAGTAGCAAAACACCCTTTCAAAGTTGGGTTCGCCTCACCTTATATGATTCACCAAATATAACTACTAAATGATATATAAAATACAACACACTATTCCAAAGTTCTCAATAAAATTATTTTCATATTGTTTAGGGAGAACCTTCACAACTAGAGACCACCGTTCTATTCCCCTGTTACCCCCGCTCTACCCATTTACACTCTTATCATGACTAAAGAATATCATGACTAAAGATAATTAAATTATCAATAGCCTTCATCATTAATAAATTTATAGATTTAGAACATATGATAGATGAAAAAACTTTTCAACCATAGTTGCAGCGGAACGAGCAATTCATTAGAAGAGTCAAATAAACCATAAAGTCTATTATCTTCTCCATATTAAAAATCTGCCAATAATATTTTATCCCTGTAACATCAATCAACAGTTCTGGTCCACAATCATATGAATAACTCATAATTATAATTGTGGTTCTAAATTCCTCTTCTCATCCAGGACAAAGATAATTTTCATCAACTGTCTTTACTAAAAAAATCAAAGATCATGGTTATACCAAATAACAGTTTATGTTCATAATCATGCTGATAAATTCATCTTTGTACTATGGCCAAAGATATTCGTCAACAGTTTATCTTTCCACTACTGGCCAAAAATATTTAACAACAGGTCATCCTTGCACTACAGGCCAAAGATATTCAACAACATATCATCTTTACACTACAGGCCAAAGATATTCAACAACAGATCATCTTTGCACTACATGCCAAGTATATTAATATCTCAAAGAAATATATAATCATTTTAGAATTTATATAAACAATAATTATAACCATGTTGATCAATTCACCTTTGCACTTAAGCTAAAAATATTCAATTATAAATTCAATGGGCATAATCATACAAGTCAACAATTCAACTTTGCTCTGCTGGCCAAAGAGAACCCATAGTCATGATCATACTGTCGACGTCGGGTTTTTTATTTTTCTCTTTTTCGTTATCTGTTCTTTTGTGTTCTCATTTTATGTGAGATTTGTTTGAAAAAACATGTGAAAAAGGTCTGACATGTGTAATGTCGATGATTGGACTATAAGAGTCGCCAGTTGGTTTTTTAACTGGTTGTACCAACACAATCGAGAAAAGGTTTGCACATTAACCCAGTGATGTGACACTGCTAAACGGGTCGGTGAAACCGAGATTCATTAGGGTCCGGGAACTTGCTTATGCGGAGGGAAGGTGTTAGGCACCCCCCGACATCCGTGTTGCCATGGTGACCTCCACTTTTCAAGAAACTATTATATGAATAAGTGTGTGTGTGTGTGGGTCAATGTTCTTTTATTTGGAAGTAGTGCGAGGCCTCGTTCGCACCTATATACACAGGGTTTGAATTTATGTAAAAATTCAATTTTTAGCAAGATATGGCAGTGATGTTTTTAAAAGAGGTTTTTCAAACCCTTGTGCCCAATAGTAATTGAGACCTTTTACACTCCCATTTTATTCCGTATTCGGCTTGATTGATTTTATTTTATAGATGCGAGGCATCTGTATGAAAATAATGTACAAAAAGGTGCTGAATTCCTCGTGGGTATGAAAACCATCTGAGAAAATCCAAACATCACAGATAAATTTACAAGCTGCTTACAGCTGAAAAGGTCCATCACGGGAACCGAATCTAGATTCGGTGGACTGAATCTGTGATCACATGATTCCTAGGCTCACATGATGCCGCAATTGATAAAAATGCAGTAAGTAGGTATATATATAAAAGCTGTATATATATATATATATATATATATATATATATATATATATATATATATATATATATATATATATATATATATATATATAGACATGATCACCATCCACGAAGCACCTCCATGGGAGATCAGAAATGTAAGTAAAGCTGTAAAAGCTATCAACCACCACGAGGAAACTCCACGTGGGATGAAATTTAAATGTATATATATATATATATATATAATATATATATATATATGTGTGTGTGTGTGTGTGTGTGTGTGTGTGTGTGTGTGTGTGTGTGTAAAAGCGATAAACGCACCGGATATAAAATCTAGGCTTATCGGACAAAGTCCAATAACAGTTAATATATATAAGTATATATATATATATATATATATATATATATATATATATATATATTAAAGCAGTAAACGCTCCAGACCGAAGTCTAGGCTCATCGACCAGAGTTTGACATGCAGTTCATACATATAAATGTATATATATACAAAAGCAAGTAAACGATCCAAATCGAAGTCTAGGCTCAATCGAGGCATAACTATATATATATATATATATATATATATATATATGTATATACAAACTGAAATAAAACCACGGACCGAAGTCTGGACAAACACACGCAACACGACTCTCAAAGTGAAGAACAGTGTGTGCAAAGATGAAGAGAAAGACTTTAAAGTGTGTGAGAAGGCTTACAGTAGGCTGCCAAAGAAGACTTCTATATCTTTAAAGTAGATGAACACTGGCTTCTACCCGTACAAAAGTAGCTATATATGGGCTCACAAATGTTCAAAATGAGAAAGCACTCAGTATAGGGTAAGTATAGAGCAAATTGGGCAGGGCTTCCTCGCCGTTTTCTCTTACAAAATGGCCACCCCAAGCCCTCTATTTGTAGAGGGTGGAGCCGCAGGTCCGCAGGTGTACCAGAGATTTCTCGGGGTACCCCGGGCATTGCAGGTCCCGTCGTCTCGAAGTATGTGCACGTAGGCAACGTGATGTCTGCTCGAATTTTTAGAATTGTAATCTGGGCATCCGATTGAGGTATATAGGACCTATTTCGGGCCGCCATTGTCGAGAGTTAAGCAATGACATGGGATTAGAGGTTGTACGAAGTCATGAAGATGGGACGATGCCCTTCGGTCTTCAGCTTCAAATTCTATCCGTTATCCTGTTTAATAGTCACTCAAATTGGTTTTCCTTGGCTTTTATGGGACATTGTTGTGTAGAAATGTATGTTTAAAATGTTGAGACGGCGTGATGTGGCGTCAAGTTGGCGAGATGATGACTTTTCCCCCCCACCGGGATTATCTTCGATTTGGGCTGATAAAGCAGACGTTGCTCAGGGTTATCGCTGAGATTGGACTGCTGCAAGGGTGGAAAGTCCTCAGTGTCATCTCTAAGGTGTGCCTATCCTCCTGGTGTTATCTCTGGGTTGGTACTGAGTATCTCGTTGTGAGCACCGAGATTGAAGCTGATTGCATGCATTTAAAACAAGCATTTCTGAGACAAAACATCTCAAGGTTATCTCTGGGATGAAACGGTCTTCTACGGTTTGTGTTTCGGTATTATAACTGCAGGCCTCAGGGTTATTTTTGAGGTTGGAATTTTTACTCCCGGTGTGTGTTCTGGGGTTGAGGCTGTTACTCCCAGTGGTATCCGTGGTCGAGCTGTTCCTCCCGGTGGTATCCAGATTGGATATGAACTGTCTTCCAGGGTTTTCTCTTGAAAGACGAATAGTGCTCTTGTGATGTCAGATATGCAAAAAATTTCAAGTGTCTACAGATGCCCTCTTTATCATATTCATGCAATGCAATGCATGGTTATGATAAAGAATCCTAAACACATAAAATATAACATGAAGCATCTGGGTGATGCATGTGTATGGGGTTGTCGCCCAACATGCTGAGGATGATTGCTATCTCCCCGTAGCTTCTACTGGGGATTTGGCAATGATGACCAAATTGGATGTGCGATCCAACTCTTTGAGGATGTTGACGTTGGGGTTATCACCAAAGTCCTGAATCCTTGAAACAGACTTAATTCCAAAGAAGCGCCTCTTATGTGTAAGAGATATATGGGGATAAAGCTTTGTTTGTTTGAGGATGTGTATAACATATTCCGTCATCAATCCTCCTTGATGACGTTGACCTTTCATGGCTTGTATCGCCTGAGTATGTCAATGTTCTACTGGTTTTATAGCCAACAACAAATGTTGTCAGGGCTTCCTGACCTTTGTTGACATGTGAACCAACAGTTTACCACGCGTTGTAACCCCCGTTGGGGATACATTTGATCCTCTGTTGATGTGTAGATCAACGGATGAACTCCCTACTGGGGATAAATGCCCAGGCTGCTTGGACTTTGTTGATGTGTGTATCAACTGATGAAATCACCGAATTATTTCTAATGCGACATTGGGTTTACTTTCCAACGGCTGAACTGATGTCAAGGTTGCCTGACCTTCATTAATATGTACATCAATGGATGACAATGCATTGTGATCCCCGCCAGTGTTGTTGTATCATCATTGATGTGTGTGTCAACTGAACATACATTGTAACCCCCGTCGGGGATACGTGTTGGATCATCGTTGAGGTGTGTGTCAATAGAACATGCGTTGTAACCCCCGTTGGGAATACGTGTTGGATCATCATTGACGTGTGTGTCAATGGAACATACATTGTAACCCCCGCTGGGGATCCGCTGGGGAATATGAGTACCCGAGTATGAAATCCTCGAATAACTCTCTATGCTTCGATGGGTTTACTTGCCATCGGCTGAAATAATGTCAAGGCTGCTTGACCTGATGGATACGTACATCAATGGATGACAATGCAATGGGACCCCCGCCGGGGTTATGTACTTCGACATATGTACTGTGTTGTGACCCCCGCCGGGGTTGTTGTGGCAAAGTAGGATGACGATCCTGAACGAGAGAAATTGGACCTGCGTGAGGTATTGCTGAGCATGACTTGTATCGTCTGAGATCACCAGCATAGTGTACCCTGTGGTTGGCCAAATACCAATGAATGATGTGAAGACCCACAGTTAAACTAGGATTGTAAGCTATTTTGCTCAATCACGTAGCGTTTTTATTCCTGATTTGGCCCTTTCAGCTTGTGAGAACTCCTTTGCAACTCGAACTGGACCAAGCTAGAGGGGTGGGACCCATATAGGGGTGCCGTAGGTACACCTGCTGCAGCCGCAGATGGACCTGCGCCCAACCGTAGATCATAAAGACCAGCAGGTTGCTTTCATAAGTCATTTTAAACTTGCGTCGCGAAGGAAATTGCTCTTCTTCAGATCTGCTGAGTTCAGACGTATTTCTACAAATTCTGTCACTGTACACGTGTTCTACACTGTGCTGGTAACGTATGCATATACTTTTTTCCAGTTTTTATCCGTTGGAAAATGACTTATCACATGAAATGCATCTAAACACATAGTAGTGATTATGTATGCACAAATGATTTGATAAAAAATATTCAACATAGTAAATGTTAGTATTAAACCATGCTGAACATAATGATGTGAAAAAATTTAACTTTTGAGACAGTCAAAATAGCACCTTTTTTTGCTATTTTTATCCTATCTGAGGACATTTGAGCACATGGTAAAAATGTAAAGTACTCCTAGCATTGAGGTTAACCTTATGTGTTGATGATTTTACACATAGTATGTATATGACTGTGGGTAGGTGTGCTACTAAATGGCCACCTAGCCATGCCTATGTGCATGTAGATAGTCCTATTTACAGGGGAAACTATGACAAAATTTTCCTAAAAGGTAGGAATTGTAATAGTAATTCATTTTTAATTCTATTGTGGATGTATGTTAAAATGATGCATGCATGCTTATAGTCATTAAATGCATTTTGAAAAGCTCAAGGTTAGAAGATACCACACCCTTTTTGAGGTGATTTGGAGACTTGTTGTCCAGATATTATGGATCCGGATCAGCCGAGTAGTTCCCGTAGAACCACTTCTGGTGTACGGAGGAGGGCTTCTGAAGTACCTCAACCCCGTTCTGTTAGACAGCCTCGCAGGTTGGTGGAGGCGGTAATACGTCCAGTCCGGGTTAATGTGCCAGACGCCGAGGACGAGGAGGAGGATGTTCCGATTGCGGACCCCGTTCCTACTGCATATGTTCCCCGTAGGGAGCTCCCGAGTATTCAGGTAGCAAACCCAGAGCTTCTGGGTAACTTGAGTCGACATCCCTCTATTTTTTTGCATGCTAACGAGGTATGGCGTTAGAACTTGATATTCCTTCTTTCCTATTTGTGAGGAGTAAAGGATTCTGACGTTGATCTGCATCTTGCAGGTTCCTGGCTTTACACAGCCTCGAGGGAACTGGTTTAGCATACACTCCATGTATCAGGCTCTTCATCCTGACTATAGAGTGATTGTGCATGATTGGGGTTTTGGAGCATTCTTTTCCATCCTTCCCCGTCGCTGTCCCTGGGGTTAGCTTAGGGCATTGTCTGAGCGGTGGTTTCACCAGACTCAGTCACTCCATTTACTGGACTATGAGGTGACGATAACGCCGATGGATTGGTGGTTTATCACAGGTATAGAGTTTAGAGGGGCGCTAGTGCCTTGCACGACGAATATTACCCTGACTACCGTCAGATCCTTGTTAGGAGTTCCGACAGAGGCACTCAAAGGCCGGACTGTCCGTGCAGGTCCTTTGAACGTAGATGCTATGAGCGGGCTGTTAAGCAAGCCCATGCCAGATGATGTCAGAGTCAGGGATCGCATTCTTCAGTGATTATTCCTAATGATCATTAGGGGCTGCGTCATAGCAGATAACTCCTCTACTGTGTCGTTCGCTTTGATCAGCGCCACACGTCATGTGGACCGTATTGGAGAGTATGATTGGGGTTGCTACACCTTTGCCTATTTCCTCAGGGGCATGCATATGCGCTCACAGGGCTTGACCGAGGCTTGGCTAGGATTTTACCCATTTTTGTTGGTAAGTATTTCTCTCGTCATTTATCATGTATAAGTTAAGAGTTTTAACTGACAGCAGATGTTTGCCTTTGTTGGCAGTTTTAGGCCTATGAGAGGCTCCCATGTTTACGTTCGGTGAGTATGCTAGGATTGGATACCTACCCACGAGGACGACGATGGCATCATTCCATACTGGCAGAGGTCCTTGTAGCTGAGGGTTTCACTCACTGTCGTTTGCAGCTAGAGTTGTTGACAGCTGACATTATCATATGGATTCCTTAATCTATGGAGCATTTGGCTATCGGATTTGACGATGGGTACCCGACTGGTGTCGAGTACGTGATTTCCACCTGGAGAGTTCCTCTCTTTACGAATGGAGGATGGGAGCTCTATCTAGGAGAGCGTGCTATTAGGAACACCACAGGGGAGATTCGTATACTGATCTTGCCTCCTGCTAGGCTTTTTTGGCCTGTATCGCAGCCACCCATCATTGATATCTCGTTGTTGGGTGTTGACGGTTCTGCATTATCAGAGGGTCCTTACACTCAGGATGTATTCCAGCGCTGGTGGATCCCTCGTACTATTGGAGCCCAGACCTGCGCCACTCAGTTCATGGGGGATATAGTTCCAGGATCCGTGATGATAACAGATTGGTTAGCCTGTGTCTGAGATCTGACTCATGTAACACAGATTGACAGTTTGACTAGGCAGTTGGACCAGGCACATATCTTTATCCAGCATTTGGGCAGAGATCCAGCAGAGGCAGATTCGTTTGATCCTTTCAGCGCAGGAGCTGGCCCCTCGGGTGACCCATTTGGTTTTGCTGGCGTAGATCCTCCTTTGTATAGGCCTGATATCCCTGTTAATAGAGATCCAGTGACTCAGGAGGAGTTACATTAGGTGGATAGGATTGATGATGTGGATATCGATACCATTGTCTTCTTCTGATGTGTATTCTCGTTATATCTTTTGATAGGCCTCTGTTAGCTAGTGAGTGTCTGTGCCCCATTCTAGCTATATTTTTTGATAGGCCTCTGTTAGTACTAGGGCGTCTGTGCCTCATTTCCCTATATTTGTAGCTGTACAGAGATGATATATTAGATGATGATATACTTAGGAATGTATGCACAGTTTTCTATTCCCTATATCATATTGCCATCTATTATCTGTTATGCATGTATCATATTATACATATATATGTATCTCTAGAGATATTCCGCATTGACCCCTGGATGGTCTTATGACACAGCCCGTGCAGATGTCTTCTTTGACAGTTAGCCATATTGATCATACCCCACCATTATTGGTGATATCTGGTATGCGATCGTGGTATGATAGCATGTCACCATCAGATAGGGTGACCATAGATCATTTATTGCAGCATATTATGACCCTGTTGATGTTTCGGGTTCCCACAGGATTCGTGGATGGCATGCTGGAGCACTGGGTATCGGAGAGGCAGGTTTTCTGATTTGGGACCCAGAAGTTGACTCCCACTTTGGAGGAGTATGCACGGTTGACGATGCTGTCACTAGATAGACCTTGCTTGTATATGGCTTTGGGGGACATGAATCGACGGTTCATGACCCTCACTGGATTGAGGCGTAGAGTGGTGCAGGATGAGCTTACATTTGGCCAAGTTATATCCCAGCATTTTTTGTTTGATAGATTTGGCTCTGAGGATAGTTATAGACGATATTCCGGGGATTTCACCATACCAGAGGATCATTGGCGTCTGGCCAGGGTGGATATACTGCTATTGTGCGTACTGTCATACGTCTACATGCCACTGTATATAAATGAGTTGGACATAGGAGTTATCATGGCAGTGAGAGCTCTCAGGGAGGGTCGTACCATCATATATATGATTATAGCCGAGACATTGAGGTCAGCTATATACTGCTGCACTTATCTGACATGAGTATTTACGGGCAGTTCGGTCATGCTCTACGTGTGGTTTATGTCACACCTGAGACCGATTGGCACTTTCAGACGGCATGGGTATGGCTTCACCCATGATATAGCCATATCGTATTCATTTCAGCCTGCGAAGTGTACAGATACTGCATCTTGGTCTGCTTTCTTAGCTAGGATCGAAGACCCGCTTAGTATATTGCCGTGCACAGGGCTTAGTTTACCCTACAGCTTCATTACACATGCTCAGGGCATGGATTACATCCCTCTCGCTGGTTTTAGGGGCATGACTACTTATCATCCACTGGCCGTGATGTCGTAGTTTGACTAGTTTCAGAATTTTCATCTTTTCGAAGGGGCGCTAGGGCATCGTTTAACTTCTCGCTATCTTTTAGCAGAGGACCGATCCCGTGTGTATGCATGTTGGGATCAGTGTGAGATAGTTGCTTTCTCTATTAGTCATCCAGGTTGTTCTGCAGAGTATTCCACATGGATGGAGACAAAGACTGTACCGGCTAAGGTCGTATCCACAATGCCGAGTATTGACTCAGATGGTGGAGAGCCCATGGAGGACATTAATTCTCACACCGAGGAGGAGCCATCTACTAGGTTGCCAGTATTTTCTTTAGATTCTCCCACTACTAGCACTGTCGTGATTCAGCATTCAGCATAATACCTTGAGCAGAGTCTTTATCTGATGACCATTGAGAGAGATCATGCTAGATCCCTGATGTTGACAGCTTTTGCTGGGAGAGACGCAACTCTGTTAGAGAGGGACGAGGCATTGGCTCGTACAGATGTCGCTATTGTTGAGCGGGATGAGGCCAGATCAGCCAAAGCTGCAATGACAGTGGAGCAGGATAGCGCCATATCTGCCTAGGATTTAACCGTCACAGATAGTACTGCAGTGAGGTCCCTTACCACTGGCATGCTCGCAGAGATGAGCACTTACATTAATGAGCATATGGTCACCATGCAGACGGCTGCAGATCTATTGGGGGATATCCTTTTATAGGAGACCACAGCTTTGCCTCATTCTTCGGAGAGGGATGCCGTGTTGGGCTTGTTAGCTCGCATATGCACCGATTTTTAGATGGGCTTCTATTTTCCTGTACAGACTAGCTTAGCCATTTTGTCACGTACAGTTTACATTATGTATATCAAACAACATTTTATATATGGCAGGGAAATATATTTTTGATCACTTCCCTTTTAGATTTGCTTGAATACTTGCTTGATATTTGACTGCTGCTTCAGGACTTGTGATCTTGATGTATTCTGAATTCCTCCTTGCTGGATGGACATTGAATTGTCTCTGGATAGTTCAGAATATATCATGGATCTGTATGTATCCCTACTATTTTTTGGTGTCTTGGGAATGGTTTCTGTATGGAAATGTGGAGAGGATTATGGCTTTCATCTCTGAGATTGACCGCACCATAGATGGTCGCCAGTACTCCTATTTAGGAGGAGCCTAGTTAATTCGATCTCTTAAGGATTGGTGTTGCTCTTCAAGGTCCAACCGCAGCTTAGATGGTCGCCGAATCTCCTATTCACGAGGAGAGGTTGGGTAATTCCATCCCTTTGGTTTGAAGCCAATGAAATGTGGTGAATTGAAGTTTGATCCCAGTACCATTGACAAGTATTTGTGTTTTGGTAGGGGGTTAGACCGAACCATAAATGGCTGCCTACGTACTCCTATTGAAGAGGAGATCAAGTCTGCGTAGTTCGAACCTGGTGTAAGAGGTTCAACGTTGTTTATGAAAGGCAGATGGGTGTACAAGCTTTATTGCTAAAGAAGATTGTAGAAGTATTTTTATGGTTTTTGTTTTTTTGTAGAAAAGGGTAGAAATATTTTTCTTGTTTTTTGTTTATTGCGACCGGGCCATATAGAATATGGTTGCCTATGTACTCCCGTGTATCAAGGAGATCAGGTCGACGTAGTTCACCCCTCAAGGTGAGTTGAAAAGCGTGATCCCATGTGCAAGATAAACTGCGGGGAAGAAAGATTAGTCCCATGTACATGTCAAACTATGGGGAAGAAAGTTTAATCCCAGGTTGAGGAGAAACTGCAGGTACGAGAAGTTTGATCCCATGTATGGGTAGCCAAACTGCAAATGCGAGAGGTTCAATCCTTAGTGGGATGACCTAAGTTGTGTGAGCATAGTAAAGACAGGCTGCTGGCTTGAATAATGTGTTTCCCTAAGGGGAAAAGTGTGGAAAAGAGTTGTATGTGGTAAAGGGTTAAAGAACCGGAATGACTGGTGATCTAATGATCCAACACCAGGATGTTTGCTTGATGGTAACTTCAGACGTAGTACCATTTCACGGTGTCCGAGTTAATGAGTTGTGGAAATTCATCGCCATCTATTTCCTGCAATCTGAGAGCGCCTCCTGTCAATACCTCCTTGACAACAAACAGGCCTTCCCAGTTAGGAGTGAATTTTCCCTTAGACTGATCTTGGTTGTCAATGATCTTCTTCAAAACCAAGTCATGTTGTTTAAACTGCCGTAGCCGAACTTTTCTATTGTAGGATCTGGCGATCCTTTGTTGATATAATTGACCATGGAAGATAGCCGCAGTTTGCCTTTCATCTATTAAAGACAATTGGTGATACCTGTCTTGTACCCATTGATCTTCATCCAGTTGAGCGTCCATCAACACTATGAGGGATTCCATTTCTACTTCTATGGGGAGTACTGCTTCCATCCTATAGGTTAATGCGTAGGGGGTTGCCCCAGTTGAAGTGCGCATTGATGTTCTGTAGGCTAACAGAGTAAGAGGCAATAGGTCAGGCCATCCTTTATGATTGGCGGACATCTATTGCATAATCTTCTTGATGTTTTTGTTAGCCGCTTCAACAGCACCATTCATCTTTGGACGGTAGATGACGGAGTTAAGGTGTTTGATGTGGAATTTACTGAATAGTTCCTCCATCATTTTGTTGTTGAGGTTCTTAGCATTGTCTGATACAATTACCTCTGGTTGTCCGTATCGACAAATGACATTGTTTCTGATGAAAGCAATGATGACTTCTTTGGTAACCCTGGGGAAGGAGGCTGCTTCTACCCACTTGGTAAAGTAGTAGATCATGGTGAAGATGAATCGATGTCCATTACTGGCTTTGGGCTCGATGGGCCCGATCACTTCCATTCCCCACATTGAGAAGGTCCAAGGTGAACTCATATTGTGGAGCTCCCATGGAGGGGCGTGGATAGCATTCCCATGAATTTGCCATTGATAACATCTCCTGACGTGGTCATTGCAGTCAACCTTGAGAGATAGCCAATAATGTGATGTCCAAAGGATCTTCTTGACAAGGAGGGGGCCACTCATGTGTAGGCCACAGACTCCACCATGAATCTCATCCATGAGTCTCTGAGCTTGGTCTTTGTCTAAATATTTGAGAAGACCTAGTCCTACATCTCTCTTGTAGAGTACATCTCCGCTCAGATAGAATTTCATAGCAAGTCGATGAATCCGCCTTTATTCAGTTAGGCTCGCCTCAGCGGGTGTAGATCCATCTCGTAGGTACTCCTTGATATGCTGATACCAAGGTTGTTGGATGGGAGGTAGTTCATCCGATACTTCTCCAACGTAGTTCCCATAGGCTGGTGCCTTTTGCAGGGCTACTGTGACGCTTGGCATGTGTTCCTTGTCAGGTATGTGAATCAAGGAGGCCAAAGTTGCTAATGCGTCCGCAAAGTCATTCCTATTATAAGGAATGTGTATAAAGGAGATTTCTTCGCACTCTGAAGCCATCCGTAAAACCTGCCGATGGTAAGGCAGCAAACGTAGCTCTTTGGTCTGATAGATTCCCGTGGATTGTTTGATTACCAACTCTGAATCCCCAAAGATAGTTAACTGTCTGATACCTATTGAACGGGCAAGTGTTAACCCCATGATATAGCCTTCATACTCAGCTGTGTTGTTGTTGCTAACAAACTGCAATTTGACGGTGACGGGATACTGCTCCCCCGTATCGGATACTAGAACTGCTCTAGCTCCAGAACCTTCCGTATTAATAGCTCCATCAAAATACATCTTCCATGCTTAGCGTGTATCGTACTGATGTTGTGGCTGAATTGCCATTACCCCTTCATCAGGGAAGTATGTTTCCAAGGGTTTGAAATCCCCTGAAGGTGCGGCGGCCAGTTGATCTGCAATTCCTTGACCTTTAATGGACTTTTGAGTCTCGTAGACAATGTCAAATTGTTGTAGGATCAACTACCATCTGGACAGCCGATAATTCAGTATGGGTTTGCTGAACACATACTTAAGAGGATCCACACGGGATATGAGATGGGTTGTGTGCCCATGGAGGTAATGTTGTAACCTCATGGCAGCCCATGCTAAAGCACAACAAGTCCTCTCATTCAGAGTGTACTTGTGTTCACTACTGCTGAATCTTTTGCTGAGGTAAAATAGATAGCTCGTTCTCGGCCTCTATCGTCTTTCTGACCCAGCATGTAGCCCATGGCATTGTCACTGACGGACAGGTACATGAACAGGGAAACATCATCCCTGGGTGGTACCAAAATAGGAGCTTTGACTAGATGCTCTTTAATGGTAAGGAAGGCATTCCGACACTCATCATTCTATTTCATGGAGGAGTTCTTCCTTAACAGTTTGAAGATAGGCTCATAGGTTGCTGTGAGTTGAGAAATGAATCAGCTAATGAAGTTGATTCTTCCCAAAAATCCCTGTATTTCCTTCTCTGTCTGAGGAGTGGGCATTTCCGTAATGGAGTGGATTTTGGTAGGATCCAGCTCAATTCCTTTGTGCCTGATTTAACACCAAAGGCGCACTTGGCTGGATTCAACTTCAAGTTGTATTTGCGCAACCTGTTGAATAGCTTTATGAGATGGTCTAAGTGGTCCTCCTCCTTTCGGGACTTGACAATGATGTCATCCACGTAGATCTCAATCTCTTTATGCATCATGTCGTGGAAAAGAGCCATCATAGCTCATTGATAGGTAGCTCCGGCATTGATGAGGCCGAATGACAACCGTCTGTAGCAAAAGGTTCCCCAAGGAGTGATGAAAGCAGTTTTCTCACGATCTTCCTCAGCAACCATGATCTGATGGTACCCCGCAAAGCAATCAGCGAAGGAGTACATGCTATATTTCGTTGTATTAACAATGAGAATGTGGATAAAGGGCACGGGAAAGCTATCTTTAAGGCAAACTTTATTCAGATCCCGATAATCCACGCAGACTCGTACCTTTCCTGCAGGTTTAGGCACGTGCACGATGTTAGATATCCACTCAGGATATGTAGATACCATGATAATGCCAGCTTGAAATTGTTTCACAATTTCTTCTTTCACCCTTCTGCTTGACTGGCTTGAATCCATCTTTAATGGGAAGGCGATGAAGAACAATGTCAGTGGACAAACCCACCATGTCTTCATGAGACCATGCAAACACATCCTAGAATTGGGTTAGTAACGCAACCATGTCATTCCGTTGGTTTGGGATAAGGCCTGAACCAATCTAGATTAACTTTGGATTTTCTAAGGTTCCAAGATTGAAGGAAGTGGTTTGATCAAGGTTGGGTTTAGGCTTGTCTTCGACCCATTATTTGATCTTCGAAGGCACCTCAATGTCCTCTTGTATTTCCAGTAAGTCTGAGTCCAACTTTTCATCAAAGTACAGGCACCTCTAAGTTTAGAGTCCTGAAACAAAATATGCTTTCACTTAATATAAATGAAACTGCTTAATTATACATCATGTTAGCATATACGGACAAAATAACTGCTAATACTATACATAAAAGTAAGCAGTTATTGTATCTATAGTGCAAAAAGAAGTCCTGCCCATTTTACCCTTGTCGACTAAGGCAAGGAGTACTGGTCCAATTGGTAAGGATAAAGTCCCGGTGGACTGCATTGATGGAGGGGCTGTCATCGTCCTCCTTTTCCCGAATGATGACCATGACTTCTGGGCAATCATCGTCTAGGGTATATCTGTTTGTATGTTCATCATGAACTATGATGCGCATGCCCGACATTATCCTGACGACGTTTTGTTTGATTCTTTGTTTCTCTTCCTCCACTCTGGGATCTGGAACAAAGACTTCTTTTGCTTTGAATGGCACTGGCTTGGGAAATAGCATAACCATCACGTTGGTTGGCACCTTTACAGGATGTTGTGTGGACTCAGCGTTCGAAGGTGAAGATAAACGCCACGTGGTTGAAGTTGAAGGAATATGCTGATATTTATGAGGATTCCTCCGACTAGAACTGGCAGAATAACCTAGTCCAGCTATCCCAGTTTGACTGGCTATTTGGATAGGGTACTTGATACCTTGGAGATCTTTACCCAGCCCTTGTCCTGGCTGATGACCCAAAGACATCATTTCTTGAGTAGCCGACATTACTTCAGTAGAGATCTTGGGTACGGGCAATGGTGTTCCCAAGGCATGAAATTGAGGGTTGCTTACTTCCAAAGTGTGGAAACGGACCGGCTCAATATCATAATTAAAACTGATGAACGGTATGTCACCTTGTTGAGGGCATTCCGGTTTAGCGTTGACTGTAACTAGGCTATTGTTGATAATGCATTTCAGTTGCTGATGAAGGGTGGAGGGGACTGCCCCAACCATATAAATCCACGGTCTTCCCAAGAGCAGGTTGTATCCCGAATCTATCTTGAGTACGTGGAAAGACACGCAGAATGTATGGGGACCAATCTCAATTGGCAGCTCAATCTCTCCGACTGAATTACAGCGGGATCCATCAAAAGCTTTGATGATCGTATGTCTAACTCGTATTCGATTAAGATTGATGTTGATCTTTAGCAATGTAGCGTATGGATAGATATTCAAAGATGAGCCTCCGTCTACTAAGTTTCCAGCTAGCATATATCTGGAGGACAAGATCGTAATGTGTAACGGCTTGCAATGACCGGTCCCTTCGGGCTGTATGTCATCATCAGTGAAGGATATCACATTGTTGTTGAAAATGTGATCAACCAAATGTTAAAACTTTTCCACATCCACTGATGTTGGTAAATAGGCTTCTTCCAAAACCTTCAATAGAATCTTCCGATGATCTTTAGAAGTTAAAACCAAGTCCAAGATTTAAATTTGGTGTGGAGCTTCTCTTAAGCTTAAAACCACCTTGGCTTCATTATGACACATAGCACGGAGGAATTTTTCAATCTTCTCTATGGGAATCTTCCCCTTTGATTTGATGGTAAACTTTCTCACCCATTGGGGAAGATACAGTGGATTCTCCTTCATCAATGCAGCAGTTATATGTGAGGTGGATCCTTTAGCTTCTCCTTAATTCCAAGGAACTTTCTGTTAGCTGACAATAGGATATTGTGGTCGGATGGGTAAGTTGATTGGCTCTGGAGCAGCCACTTTCAAAGGATTGTTGCATCCTCTGAGTTGAATGGTAGATATAGGGCATGGCTTGACAATGCCATCAGCCTCAGTGGAGATAACTACTACCAATCCTTTCCATTTAGTAGGATAAGTATTCTCACTTTCCCGTAGCACAGTATCATCGTGGCGGAGTTCCCAGCATTCTTCTGTGCTGTGACCACGAGAATGGGAGTGATATTGACATACTCCATCCTCATTAAACCATCCTAAATGGGGATTGATTGGATGTAGGAGGGAAGTAATCCTTCCTTCATTGATTAGCATTTGAAGGATTTATTCCATAGGTTGGCCCAGATATGTAAATTCCCTTCTATTGACAAAATCCTGACGAGCTTTGGCATTAGCTCTCTTTACCACTTTGTCCTCGATTGTTCCACTTTTTGGAGGTGAAGAGGAAATATTCATGACAAGAGGAAGGAAACTAGCATGCTCATGGCTGAATAATTGGCGTGTGACTTGATGCTGGTAGGTCACCAGTTCTGCCAATTGCCCAATTTGTTTGCAAAGAGATTTCATCTTTCGTTCTATTGAGAACTAGAACTTGGCATAATCCTACTTGTCAGCACCGTCTTTGGTAATCTGGGATGCTTCGCAATTAAAATAGGAAATTTGTCCAGTGCTCCAATTAATCATGTTGACTTCTTCTTCTTTGTGTGGAGGAAGAGGGTTATCTTGAACATGAGGTTGATCGGGTTTGGTGACCACGATCTCACCGTTATCTATCAGGTCTTGGATCTTATGTTTCAAGGCCCAACAATCTTGAGTATCATGTCCAGGTGCCCCAACATGATAAGCACGTTTTCAAGCAGCATTAAAACCCCTACCATTAGGGTTGGCTGGTGGAAGAAGATGCGTGATTTTCTTCTGCGTGGTGAGAAGAGTGAGAATATTCTCGAGAGAGTCCCCTAAAGGTGTGAACACTCGAGGGCGTTTGACTTCTCCACCTTTTCGTACTGGAGGGTTTGAAGATTGTGCTCCAGACCGAAGTCTAGGCTCACAGAACAGAGTTTGACATGCAGTTCATATATATATATATACAAAAGCAAGTAAACTCTCTAGACCGAAGTCTAGGCTCAATCGAGGCATAACTCGATAATGTTAGTCCATATATATATATATATATATATATATATATATATATATATATATATATATATATATATATATATATATATATATATAAATGTATATACAAACTGAAATAAAACCACGGACCGAAGTCCGAACAAACACACCCAACACGACTCTCAACGTGAAGAACAATGTCTGCAAAGATGAAGAGAAAGGCTTTAAAGTGTGTGAGAAGGCTTACAGTGGGCTGCAAAAGAAGATTTCTATATCTTTAAAGTAGATGAACGCTGGCTTCTGCAGGGTCAAAATTAGCTATATATGAGCTCACAAGTGTTCAAAATGAGAAAGCACTCAGTATAGGGTAAGTACATAGCAAATTGGGCATGGCTTCCTTACTGTTTTCTCTTTCAAAATGGCCACCCCAAGCCCTCTATTTATAGAGGGTGGACCTGTGGCTGGGCCGCAGGTGTACCAAAGGTTGCCCGGGGTGCCCCGGGCATCGCATGTCTCGCCGTCTCGAAGTACGTGTACGTAGGCAACGTGATATCCGCTCAAACTTTTAGAATGGCAATCTGGGCATCCGATTGAGGTATTTCGGACCTATTTTGGACCGCCGTTGTCGAGAGTTACGCAATGACATTGGATTAGAGGTTGTACAAAGTTATGAAGATGGGGCAATGCCCTCCGGTCTTCAGCTTCAAATTTTATCCGTTATCCTGCGTAATAGTCACTCAGGATTGGTTTTCCTTGGCTTTTATGGGACATTATTGTGTAGAAATGTATGTCTGAAATGTTGAGACGACGTGATGTGGCGTCAAGTTGGCGGGATGACGACTTTTCCTCTCACCGGGGTTATCTCCGGTTTGGGCTGATAAAGTAGACGTTGCTCAGGGTTATCGCTGAGATTGGACTGCTGCAATGGTTGAAGGTCCTCAGTGTCATCTCTGAGGTGTGCTTGTCCTCCCGGTGTTATCTCCGGGTTGGTACTGAGTATCTCGTTGTGAGCGCCAAGATTGAAGCTGATTGCATGCATTTGAAACAATCATTTTCGGGGTTATCTCCGGAACTGCCACTGCCTTCCTTGGGGTTATCTCCAAGGTTAGAATCTGCTATTCCCAGTGTTGGGACTGAGACGGAACATCTCGGGGTTATCTCCGGGATGAAATGGTCTTTTTCGGTTTGTGTTCCGGTATTGTAACTGTAGGCCTCAGGGTTATCTTTGAGGTTGGAATTGTTACTCCCGGTGTGTATTTCGGGGTTGAGGTTGTTACTCCCAATGGTATCCGGGGTCGAGCTGTTCCTCCCGGTGGTATCCGTAATGGATATAAACCGTCTTCCAGGGTTTCCTCTCGAAAGACGAATAGTGCTCCTGTGATGTCATATATGCAGAAAATTTCGAGTGTCTACATATACCAATAGTCTACCCATCTTTACACTCAAGTAAAAGAGAAATTTCAACACCAGGATTATAAAAATGTTATATATGATAATAAAAATAATATGATCAAAACATGGATTTAATTTCAAGAGTAAGATTCATAAATCAACGATAATTTGGTCAGAAAAAGAAACCAATTTTGTTGTGAATAGTACCCGTGAATAGTAACTTGTGAATAGTAACTCATGAATAGTAACTCGTGAATAGTAACTCATGGATAGTAACTCATGAATAGTACTCCGTATTCGTACATAGTACCGTATACGTAAATAATGTCATATACGTAAAGAGTGACATATAAATGAATAGTGTCGTATACGTGAATAGTAACCCCGACATGAAAAAAGGTAGAAATTTCACAATAAAATCCATATCAATATTTTAGTATAATGATATTGAAAGAATAACATCATTATGATGAAAATAACACCCCTTACTATCCCTTATTATCCCTTAATATCCCATACCTCAAAAGAGCAATACTTCTGACTGAAATATTGGATATGAAGCTAAAGGACACTTGCACTGATAAATAACAACACACAAAGTATCTAAATACTCAGAAAATACGCTCGATAATATAGAGAGAGAAAGAGAGAAAACTTGTTTCTAGTATGATTTTCAATTCTAACTAAGCACCCTATTTATAGAAAAATGTTAGAATGCCAAAGCAGACTTGACCTGCAACCTGATGGCGTTACCTACTACTATTCCTACCCACCAAAAATTTCAGCACATTTCTTCACCAACCAAAAGTGGGGCCCACCAATATTTTTAATAAAAATATTTTAATTTTCGAAACTTCAATAATTCATAATAAATAGCCCTTTATCAGAAAAATACAAATTTTATGTCCCTTCCACATGAATTCTCTACAACTTTGTATCTTTAAGTTTTTCCAAATTCTAAACAGAAAATATCTGAAATCCACATACGGACGTTTTTCAACACCTCTTAAAATTCATAAAAAATCATTCGTTAATTTTTAACGGTTTAAAATTTGTGAACATATACTAAACTTATATATGTATAACATATCCAAAAATTACAACGATCCAACGGTCGGATCAAAATTATAACTCACGCAATAGAGCTTTAAGAACACTGTTTTGATTTTTAAAACCTCCATTCTGACAAAATACTGATAAAACACCTCAAAATTAAATCCTTCATTTATATCCACATAAAAACAAATATTTTCTTATCATATAAATTAATAATTAATTATTCACAAATAATATTACAAAATCGCAATTATGACAAACATGTCGTTCCCGTGAAGGAGGGGGCTTTACGATAAGTATTTCTTCTTACTGGTGCGCGATTAGGTGACCAAGCCTCTTCTTAGACAAAACTTTCTAGACATTGCCAATAATGTTATCTAATAATATTATTCAAATAATATGAATTATTGATCTGATAATGGGAAATACTGTGCAGTGACAATTATTGAAACAACAATAATGTAAAATATCAACGTAGCAATTATTGAATCAAAAAAATAAAATATTAAAAAGTAATTACTGTAACAATTATTGAGCAGGCCTTCTTATGTAAGAATCAATAATTCAAAAATACTGTGCAATACTGTGTGCTACTGTGCAACCACACGTATTACTGTATTTTAACCACCAGGTAATCCAACAGTGTTAACGGCAACCATTATGACATTATTTATAAAAACTCAAACTTATCATTTTCTTCATCCGACAGTTATTCTGTTATGGGGCCCATAAATGGCTACGCTGTTGTACGAATATTTTCCGACAACAAGAATATTCCACAACCAAACGAATATTCCCTGACAACAATAAGTATTTTATAGCCACTTGCTTATTTTGTAAAATTTGCACATTTCACCTATAACTTTAAACTTTTATCAATTTAACTATTTACCGAATAATAATTATAAGAAAAATTGAATACTTTTATTTCATAAAATTCGGGGTCTTACAGTAAGGCTATCTCATAGGCAACTCGACCAATTCTTCGCAAAACTTCGAAGGGTCCAATGAATCTCGGGCTCAATTTTCCCTTTTTACCGAATCTGATCTTTCCTTTCCAAGGAAAAACTTTCAAAAATACCAAGCTACTCGATTCGAACTCAACATTCTTACAGTGTCGATCAACGTATTTCTTCTTCCTATCCAGAGCTACTACTAGCCTTTTCTGGATTACTTTGATTATCTCTGTTGTTTGTTGTACCAGTTCTGATCCTAGTAACTGTCTCTCGCCAACTTCATCCCAGTAAAGTGGAGTTCTACACTTTCTGCCGTACAATGCTTCATAAGGTGGCATGCCAATACTAGTAGGGTAACTGTTATTATAACTGAATTCAACAAGCGGTAAGTGATCATTCCAATTTCCCTTAAAATCTATGATGCAAGATCTCAACATATCCTCCAATGTCTGAATCATTCTTTTGCTCTGCCCATCTGTCTAAGGGTGATATGTCATACTCATTCTCAATTACGTCCCCATGCATTCTTGTAGTCGTTTCTAGAAGTTCAATGTAAAGCTCGGATCCCTATCTGAGACAATTGACACCGAAACTCTATGCCTTGAAAAATCTCTTTCACATATAACCTTGCCAACTGGTCTAAGTTGAATTTGATTCTGATCGGATGGAAGTGTGTGGATTTTGTCAATCGGTCAACGATAACTCATACTGTGTCATAGCCTTTCTGAGTTGTCGGAAGGCCAACAATGAAATCCATCGTAATATGTTCCCATTTTCATTCTGGGATTTCTAAATGTTGTAGCAACCCACTCAGCCTCTGATGTTCTACTTTCACTTTTTGACATGTCAGACATTTGGCAAAACACTCTACAACATCTCGTTTCAAATGTGGCCACCAGAAATATTGTCGAAGATCTTGGTACATCTTGGTACTACGTGGGTGAAACGAATATCGTGAGCTATGAGCCTCGCTCAAAATATCTTCCTTAATCTTTGGCACTGGCAGTACCCAAATTCTACTCTCAAATCTCAGTATTCCCTCGCTGTCTATTTTGAATCTCGGTTCGGTTCCTTTGGATATCTTCTTTTTTACCTTTTCACTTTCTTCGTCCAGAAGTTGAGCCTCTTTAACTTTATCCAGTAAAGTTTTACCAACTTGCATTTGGAACAACTTCTCGTTAATCTCTATAGGATACTTCACTTCCAATTCCAGCTTCTCCATCGCTGAAATTAACTCCTCATGAGCGGTCAACATCATCAATTTCTCCTGACCCTTTCTACTTAAGGAATCAGCAACCACATTTGCTTTACCTGGATGGAATAAAATCTCGCAGTCATAGTCCTTAATTAACTCTAGCCACCTTCTCTGGTGCATATTCATGTCCTTCTGTGTAAAAATATATTTCAGACTCGTGTGGTCTGTATATATTTCACGTTTCTCCCCATAGAGATAGTGTCTCCAGATCTTCAAAGCGAATACCATCGTAGCTAATTCCAAGTTATGGGTCGGATACCCCTTCTCATAGTCCTTCAATTGTCGTGATGCATATGCAATGGCCCTACTGTTTTGCATAAGAACACAACCAAGTCCTTTATGCAATGCATCATAATAAATCAAAAAAATTCATGTGTTATCCGGAAGAAATAACACAGGTGTAGTACTCAACCTCTTCTTATGTTCTTGAAAGCTTTCCTCACACTTCTCCGTCAAAACGAATTTCACAGCTTTCCTAATCAAATTCGTCAGCGGGGTTACGATCTTGGAAAAGTCTTAAATGAATCATTTATAATAACCTGTCAATCCAAGATAACTTCTTATTTTTGACGGCATTTTTGGTTGATCCTAGTTCATCACAGCTTCGACTTTCGAGGGATTTACCAAAATTTCGTCCTTATCAATCACATGTCCGATAAATTATACCCGCTCAATCTAAAATTCGCATTTCGAAAACATGGCATACAACTTCTCCATTCTTAACGCCTCTAACGCTACCTTTAAATTCCCTACACGTTCTTCCTTGGTTTTTGAATATACCAAAATGTCATCGATGAACACCACCATGAATTTATCCAAAAACGGTTTAAATACCATGTTCATCAGGTCCATAAACGATGTAGGAGCATTTATTAGACCGAATGACATCACCAGGAATTCGTAGTGACCATATCAAGTCCTAAACACTGTCTTCAGAACATCCTCTGGCCTCACCTTCAACTGACGATAACCACTCCTCAAGTCTATCTTTGAAAAATATCTCGTTCCTTTCAATTGATTAAACAGGTCTTTGATCCTCGGTAATGGATATCTATTCTTAATCGTGATTTTATTCAGTTATCTGTAGTCGATGAAGAGCCACATCGTCCCATCCTTCTACTTCACAAATAGCACCGACGCTCCCCGTGGCGATATGCTCAGTTGAATGTATTTCTTATCCTGTAACACTTGCAGTTGTACCATCAATTCTTTCACCTCTACTAGTGCCATCCGGTACAGTGCCTTCGATATTAGAGTCGTTCCTAGAGCCAAATCGATCACAAACTTAACCTCTCTATTTAGCGGAAGTCCTGATAGATCATCTAGAAATATGTCTGCGAAGTCCCTCACTACTGGTATCTCCTCTATCTTCGAGTTCTCTTTACGACTGTCGACAATATAAGCTAAATATCCTACACAGCCTTGTCTTAACAACTCCATGGCCTGAATCATCATCAGACAAGTCGCTTGTCTAGGTGACTTACTGCCATAAAACACAACTTTGACGGAGTCATAAGGTTAATACATTTCTTCTAGAAATCAATTACAGCCCCATAATTGAATAACCAATCCATTCCCAAGATAACGTCAAGTTCCCCAAGTTTGATAGGGATAAGATCTATGTTCATAATGTTACCCTTAATGTCCACCCTACAGTTCTTGTGTACATACTTAACGTGGATTACTTCTCTATTCGCAATCTCTATGTTCATGGGGTATTCTAACTCATCCTTAGGCAATTCCAAATTCTTAGCAAAGTCATCGGATATAAATGAACAAGTAGCACCCGAATCAAATAATACATAAGCATTAACTTTATTGATCGGAATGGCACCTGTCATGTTGAATGTCCTGGCGGTCGGCCGATTGGTCCTGTGATAGTTAAAGCATTGCCACCGCTGTTTCCCTTGTTCCCTCCTATTTTTGCCCCTCCAGATCCTTTCTTTGGACAGTCCCTAGCCAAGTGGTACTTTGACCCACATGTGAAGCAGGCACCCTTCTTTGGATTAGGGTAGTTAGGTGATATGTGGCCTTCCTAACCAAAATTATAGCAGACTCTTTTTCCTATCATACAAAACCCTAGCTGAGCTTTCCCGCAGGTCAAACATGCTTCAATCCTCTTCTTCTTACCTCCTTATTGATTCCAAGTTGACGAGTTGTCAGTCCACCTCCTTTTCTGATTGATACTTTTTCCCGTGTTGCTGCCACTAGCCTTGTTATTTCCCTCATTTTCATTCTTATTCTTCTTCTGATCCTGGTTTTACTTGGTCACCTCATCGCTCCTACCTTCAGCGAGGATGGACTTCTACAGTACTCCAGCAATAGTGTTCAACTGAAACATTGACACTTTGCTATATAACTAGGGATTCATTCCCTGTTCAAACCTTCTTGCTTTCCTTTCATCCGTGTGCACTTGATATGCGGCGAACCTAGCCAGCTCATTAAATTTTTCCACATAGTTTGATAAAGAAATATTGCCTTGCTTCAATTCCAGAAATTGTACCTCCATTTGTTTATGAGAGCTTGTCGGGAAATACATCTCGAAGAACATCTCCTTGAACCTCTCCCAGGTGATCACACCTTCTCCTCCACGGACCTTATTTACTTGCCACCAATAAATGGCTTATGGTTTCAGCATAAACATGGCGTGGGCGGTTTTCTGGTCCTCCCTGACTCTGGCGACATCAAAAACTTTTTCGATTTTCATAACCCAAGTTTGAGCTTCTATCGTGTACATGGAGCCTTTAAACTCTGGCGGTCCCACCGCCTTGAAATCCTTGAACGTTGTATTTGGTGGAGTTTAAGGTTGATTGTTAATTGCTCCAGCCAGTAAGTTAACCAACTACTGAACGAGGTCAACATTGGCATTGTTATTGTTGTTGTTGTTGTTCGTCGACCCTTCTTAGGTCGGGTGACGGTTTGGTCTTCTTCTCGGTGGCATATTTCTATTAAAAATATAAGCTTATTAGGTCTTTATTCAATCCCTTAAATAATTAAGGCTTAACTAAAACATTTAAACATGATCACTTAACATATTATCTCAAATAAACTATGATATTTTATTTAAATCGCAAGTTTTAACATAATACGATAGCATCACTGCTATTTACATCAACTATCCCGAGATAAAAATTCTTCAGGATTAAAGCATCATAATATTCCTTTGTTCATAAGCACATCGGAATTTACATTTTTAGCTAAAATAGATATTCTTATAATTTATATTGTTCCTATCACGGCCTATTAAGACATCAAATAACTTCTCTGCACTATTCCTTCATGATACAAAACATCATTCTGCGATCCAACATGTACGAAGGTAAGTCCTAGAACTAAATTGGATAGTACATAACTCGATCCTAGGCCTTGTTCACCGCAGTGTTAAATGTAAAATCCATTTCCACCATCTTAACCTTCTTTGCTTGTACCTCTTCCTCGGCTGCATTTGCACACTGGGAAGCCTCTTTGTAAGCATCTTTAGCTCTAGTTCGCTTAATAGATTCCTCTTTCAGATCATCCTTCAACTTTGCAACCTTTGCCACCAGCTCCTCATTGTCACCCTCTAAGTGAACTAATTTCCACTCCACATTTCCAAGTCATGCATTAAGATCATGGATTTCCTCATTCTTCTGACCTATAATATCTTGACGTCTATCCGTCAGCTCTTCCAATTCTTTGACTCTATTTTGGAGCTTAAGGTTACAGTCATACACCTCGTCATACATATGAGCTACAATAGAATTCGGTGGGAACTCATCTTCCTCCTCTTCCTCCTCAGGGTCCTCCTCTGCATCAGTCTCAGGCTCATGCTCCTGACCCGCGACAGTGATCAATGGAGATGGCTCTCTCTGTACCAACTACTCCCGGACAACATGGATGTCTCGGGGCTCCTCCTCTCTAGGTACTCGGGGTTCCTCCTCCCCAGCTCGACTATATCCTCCAACATCCGGCATCCTGACAACATAATTTTTAAGTTTTAGTTACTAATCGATACTCGCGAGCACATAAGTTTATCACATAAGCACATAAAGTCTTTTATTATCTTCAATGAATTAAGAAATTCATTTCTTAAAACTCGATAAGAGTTTATTACTACTATGTCCTCGTTCTTCTATAGGGCTACTACCTAAGGTTTTTCCCCTACCTAAGGTTCATAACCTACAGCTCTGATACCAACTTGTGACACCCCCAAATTCGGGTACTCCAATTCCAACGGGATTTGGTGTTCACTATACAAATATCATGCGTCTTTCTACCCATAATAATTGAAAATCATAAATAGATAGAAATAAATCCTCTCCTTATGGAGTTACAACATCTGATTTAAATACATCAAACCTAGGTCATACTAACATTAAATCTCAACACGAAAGCATAAATAAATATTATGTCTTACACAACTTAAACATAAGTCTGAAATATAACATAATAAATAAACAACAAGTCTTCATCACTTGTTAACCTTGCCCTTTCCTTTGCTAGTAGAAGGCTCGTCGGATCTTTTGTTCTTTACTGCAAAGTTATTATTACGCAAGAGTGAGCATGATGGCCCACAAGTATATTAATATAACAATCAAATAATAACATGCGAATGAATTAAAGACTTCTGAAATAAAGAACTAGACTTTTGAATCAAGAATGAATAACAAGAATCAAAAGAACTTCTGAGGGTTATAAGACCTTGAACTATGTCATAAGACTATGGACTCTTCTTCTCGTACTTAGGGGGATCAACCCTTAGTACCATATTGTGCACAATATCTTAACGCTAAAGCATAATTAATCGCCTATAATAGGTTGTTCATCTCAGTTTGACATTAGAGTCTGCACCAAAAGAAGTTTTATTTGTTTAAGTTCAACAATGGTTCTGGAATTTAGAACGTTCATCAACTATGGACTAGTCAAATCAATAAAGGTTTGCTAGACTTACAAGCTTCAACAACAATTGATATTCAATTTGAAAAATAAAATTCAAGAGGTATACAATCGAATAAGTATTGTACAACATGAATCATGCTTTTAAAGAATGATAGTATACAATATAAAATCTTGACCTGAACAGTAATAACAAGATAGAATAAGGAACTTGCTTTATGTAAAGAAATAGGTTTTATGAACTTGCTCAAATAAAGTTAGGGTTAGAGAACTTGCCTCGTGCGCAAGCTACAATTATAGTTACAAATCAATTTTTCAACGTCCTACACATTACATTCATTCACAACCTTCATTAGTTACTTTTATATAACCTTATAGGTTTAGTTCCTTCTTTTAAATCCAATTTGTTAACATAATTCAAATTCTGACTTTTTAATTAACATCACGTCATCAGTTTGAAATCATAAGGCTATCATAGCAATGTAACCTTTAATCACATCTCAAGACTTAAACAATCAACAAATTAAAGCTTATCACAACTTATTGACTTCACAATTCAAAATCGTTGAACACATGTTTACAATTAATTATAAAACCTCATTACATGTTTAGCATACTATCTTGCACCTTAGATTAGGTTAGGTCAACATATCATGGACTACAAACTAAAAGAAAACAAATTGTTCTGCTCAGGGTAGGGCGCAGCTACGCCATCCTAAGCCTTGGCACCTGCATAGCTGCGCTGGTGCTCAATACTCAGAATACTCAGCAGACGCAGCTGCGTCGTTTCTGCCTTTGGTATCGGTGCAACTGTGCCGGTACGCAGACAGAAACTTGCAGACTGCGTACTCTACATCATAGTACAACCCAAACAATGCAATTACTCCAAATTAACAGAAGTTTTACATACTCCGAAGCTATATTTTGTTAACCACAACACCAAGCATGCATATCATGATTCCTATAGTATGAGCATCATTCAAAATTAACTTGTAAGGATCAAAATCATGTTTTTACTAGTTTTCTTCATATTTTAACATATTTAGCAAAATCAATCACCAAATCTTCATTTCTTAACCAAATTAAGCCATTTCAGTTGTATTCTTTTAATAATTCAACATACTAACATATTCTGAAATCAATTTACATATTACAATAATAATTGAACACTAATTTTGGTTCTAAAATCAGCCTTTTTGTATTTTTTTATAGCAAAACCCAATTTCTTTTGTAAAACATAGTTTCATGAATCAATTCATACCAAACATCGATTTCAACCCACATATAGCAGATTATATAAATTAAACAACATAAACATCCATTATACTAACAGATCATCAACCAAAACTCAGATTTTAACTTCAAAATCATATATTATTACTATAAACTTAATAACCCTCTGTTTAAACCAAAGTACATGAGTTAATTCACCCCAAGATCGTTTATAAACAACATATATAAGATTGTTCATGCATATAAACAATTTATAACAATTTTCAAGCAATTATTCATGAAATTCCAATTACAGAAACTAAAAGCCAATTTTCATGAAAAGTTTCTAAGTACGTAATATAAAAGTTTGGATTAGGAAATTACCGTTAATTCTCTGTTAAGATTGCTAGAGAGTGGAAGAAACTTCTTAAATTCCTAATTCTTTCTTCAATTCTCTCAAACTCTCTCTTTTCTCTATGTAGCTTCACTGACTTAGGTTTTAGGAAATGAGAAAGCGTAAAAAGAAAAAGGACTGATATAAGTGCGCATACCGACGTAGTTATGGTCGGCTAATCCTGTAGTGGGTTAACTGGCTAACTTCCTTTAGGGCCATGTTTGGCTATCTTATTAATACTCTTTCCCCATTAATTTAATTAAACTCTTATTATATAGTTTAATTAATAATGTCACACCCATTTAAGTAATTAATTAAATATCTTAGTTAATTTAATTAAATAAAATAGAATAATTACACCTTAAATCACATAGTCACATAATTAATTTCTCATTTTATTAATTATGTCAAGTCATTAAATCTCCAATTAATTATTAAATTAATTAGAATAACATTATTCTTATTAAATAATTCATTTAATCAAACACGCTCAATTAAATACATACTTTTGAATAATAAATTCTCCACATTAATTTAATCAATATAACACATATATATAATTAAATTAATCTACCACAAATTCGTCAATTAATTATTTAACTCAATAATTAAATCATCAAAAATTATTTATTTAATTTAATAAATATTTAAATTTCAATAATCTCGTTTGTCACAATTACCAAGTACTAACTCTTAACCAAATTAATTTTATTTAAACAAGTGATTAGAGTGATTTTCCAATTAAAACTAAACTAATTTTAACATAAAGATTTGATTCGGATGATAAAGGCTTAAGTCTTTATGCAATTAAATCAATTATCAGAATTTTTCCAATTATTATATCCACACGAGTTGTTAATAGAAATTTGAAGTATTTATAAGTCCTTTTCCAAGTGATCAAATAAAAATATTCAATTCAATTAATTCTGTGATATTCCTATGCAAAACGAAAGAATTAAATTCATTAAGTTCTAATTCCCAATTGTTACATGCAGTGAAAAGAGAAATTCCTAATCAATTTACAACCCTAATTATTTATCCTATGCAAATAATTAAGAATGCATGCTATCACATTCAGTTTTAACCCTATATTTCATCTCCCAGATTATCTAGTGTAACATGATAATTGTTGATCAGACAACTAATCAATAAGCACAAAATATGATAGACAACTCAATTTGAATAAATAATTAGATTAACATAGATAATCAGGTCATACGCAATAATTGGTTTAATTTTAGCCTTAATTAGAAAATTAGTTCATAAATCCCATAGAAAACATCACAATTAAATCATAAATACAGAAGAAGAACAAAAACTCAATAATTGACTCCAATCTTCAATCTCCAATCTGAATTCCTTGTGTGCTCCTTGCAATCTCCAAGTTTAATATCCAGCCGCTGTCTCAAATTTTTGTGTCCCATGTTAGCCACAAGTCTATTCCTTTTATACTTGAAGATCCCCCCTCAAAGTTAGGTTTAAAAGCATCTAAATCCTACTAGGAATCACCAAAAATTGTCATAGCTATAAAATAATCCCTTCAACATTCTGCTCTTGGAAGCCCCAACATCCAAGTTCTACTTATTTACTAAAAGGCTACCGCTTTCTCAAAAATTATAGATTCGTCCGTCTTTTGCATTTTCCTACAAAATAACATAAAAATACAAATCAAATGCACTAAAATTACTTAAAGATAGCAAAATCTTAAGTCCAAAAGTACCCAAATAATAGGTATAAACCCCACTTTTCAAGTGCCCTGGTAGCGGCCCAATCAAGCTAGGGCGCGTTTTTGCATGCTTTTTTACTCTAAATTGGATTAGGTTTCCTCCTAAGCTAGGGATTTGACTTGTAATCTATAAATATATGATGTGAGGCATAGAATAGAGGGAATTAACATAAATTAATAGTAGATTATGTAATACCCATGAATTTTATAGATAATATTAGAAATGAAAATGAAGACAGTTACAAATTTATTAGTATGCATATATATATATATATATATATATACATACTCGTGTGTGTGTGTGTGTCTATGTGTGTGTCAGGAGACTTAATAATTCAATTTGATTGGATCGAGTATGTGATATTTGAATAGTGTGATAATAATGATAAGCTCGATTTAATCAATTGAGCTTATGCAATATTCCTAGTGTGACATGAGGATTAAGACGGATTAATTAATTAATTAATTGGATTAACTAAGAGATTAGTAACTATGGTGATGGAATAATAAATATCCTTAGGCCCAATAAGGATAATGAGTTATATTAATGTGTTAGGAAATATAGCCCAAGTATATAATTTTGCTAGAGTTACCCTTGAGCCCAATATGGGAAGGTAATTATACATAATTCAAATCAAATTTATCTAGTAGCCTAATGAATATTATTTTGGGACTAGCCCAATGAATAATGGTAATATAAAATATGTGGATATATATACCCACACACACATATGTATGTGGGGATATATGCATATATCTATAGGTATATATGTGTGTGTATGTGTAGGAAGCAAATAAGATAACATAATGTACAAAAAGCAAAATAAAATGTAATAATGTGGGTAATAATACCCTATGGTCGAAAATCCCCTTTCCATTTGGCTAGAGTGCTGATTTTTGCTTCCCTTTTGCTAGTAAGATAAGTCCATTGGTTTAATCATAGGAAATGAACCAAGGTTAGTGAAAGTTGGTAACCCTTTTCACCAACTTCACTTTTACCAATGGGTAATGAGTAGTTTGTTGGTTAAAAATTCTCCTATAAATAGGAAGCCCCAAATTTGTTGGTAGAAGTTTTCCACAATATATTTGTTAAGTGTTAGAAGATAAGAGAGCTAGAGAGAATTGAGAGAAATAGAAGAAGCCTAGAGGAACTCTTTCAATTTGGTGGTTCAAGAGAGGCTCAAGGAGAAGGAACAAAGGTGGAGAGCTATTTGAAGTTCATTGCTAATAGGAGAAAAACATCAAAAAGGTAGGATCACAACCTTACTTTAGTTTCTGTAGGACAAGTTAATATATATAAGATTCTAAGTAGAAATGCATGCTTGGTTGTGGGAGATTTGTGGATTATGTGATCATAAAGGATCTGAAGTTATAAGGGCGGTTATTGGAAGGAGATTTGAATGTCTTGTATGCTTGGTATGTGTTTTAGTCTTAAAATGGAACAAGAATAAAGCATTTAAGCATGAAACCTAGCTAGAACACTTGAAATCATGAGATTTGTTTCTAAATGTCATAAAATGTGTAAGCTTTGTATGTGGTCTAAAAATGTTATGTTTAACATGAAAGTAGTATGCATACAAGCCAATCGTATATGATGATAAAGCATATACTTTGTAAACAATCTTATTCATTTATTAATAAATTATTCATTTATTAAAGGCATTTAATTTATCTACATGGTGTTGTTTAATAATATGTGATAAACATATAGTTTTAAGCAATGTTTTTAGAATCATGATGAGATTATGTGTGACGCCACCAAAATAGGTATACACAACTCATTCTGAGTCGCTAATACATGGTACATAATCTAAATACAAACTTTATTTATACATTATGACAAAACATAGCTGAGAGTTTTAACACGAATATTATCTCATAGACAATATCCAAACTCAAATGGAATCCTCATTACATTTATTATCACACTATTTCATAGAATAATGAGGACTATTATAGCCACCATCTTGGGCCATCACTCCATTCCCCGACTACTCAGCTGTATTTTCATTTCCTAAATAGAACAATGAAAGAAAAGGTTGAGCTCAACTAGCCCAGTAAAGAATATTATGACTAAGATAATGCAGAATAAATTATCGTTAGCCTTCAACAGTGTAAAACGGATAGAATATAATAGACAACAAGTCTTACTGCAGCGGAATAATCAATCCATTAGAAAAGTCAAGTAGAGTATAATATCTACTATCTTATATGATTTAAAAGCTCATCATCAATATTTTATTGCTGTAACACACCTCAATAAATAATCTACATCATCAGATTATCCATGCACTATGGGTCAAGGATATTCGTTAGTATCACATCCACGAATTATCCATGCACTACGGGCAAAGGATATTCATTAGTATCACAAGTGGTCATGATCATGCCAACAACTGTCCATCAATGTACTACGGGCCAATGAGGACTTTTACCACATGTTTTGTAACATTACAAGTCATGATTATACCGATACATAATTCTTGGTCATAATCATATCAATCAACAGTCCATCTATGCACTACGGGCCAAATATGACTTTTATTATAATATAAGCATGAGGATGATGACAATGATATAAGCATCAATCAAATAAAATCAAGGATAAGTATTAAAGATTTTTAATTTATCCAGAGTTTAAAAAAATCCAAATTGTCAACATGACAACATCTTTGTTGAGTAAAGTTTAAGAATAATATTCACGTACCAAAAATAATTTGGACAAAAAAGAAATCAATTTTTGTAGTGAATAGTACCCCAGGTGAATAGTGCCCGAGTGAATAGTATCCCGTGAATAGTACTTTATGAATAGTACCCCATGAATAGTACCCTAGCATTAAAAGATCAAAATTTAATAAGAATATTCAGAAAAATATTCTTGTGAAACGATACTAGATGAAGTGAAAATTTTAAAGATATTCTACTAATTTCAAGGAGTATAGAAGCAATATTTAACCAAATGAGTGTAGAATTCGGAATTTGAAACAAAATAGTATTACTTACATATTACATAGTATGGAAGAAAATATTATTTCTTACGAATATTGAACAAAAATAATATACACTACTTAAAAGGAGAGTATTTCTGACTGGTAGGGCGGGAATATTCTTGAAAAAAGCTTTGACTATTTTCTACACTTAAAGCTTCCTTAAACTCAAAAGAAATACGCTCAATATTATAGAAAAAGAATTCCCTGATTCTGGTGTAATTTTCAGTTCTAAACTAAGCATCCTATTTATAGGAGAATGGCAGTGCACTATTTAAATTTAGAAAATCACGGGTGCACAGTAAAGGATTCACGGGTGTTCGACTAAAACTTTTTAAAAAAATTATATTTTACTATGCAGCACTATGCAAACACTATGCACATATATATATATATATATATATATATATATATATATATATATATATATATATATACTTTCTACCGACGATTTTGAAAAAATGAGTAAGTGGGGATCCATGTAATAAGTGAAATTTACAACAAATACTTCATAAAAAACCCCATCTATTTATCTCAATTCACTTGGCTTCACTAAACACATTTTTAATAATATTTATTCATCATTAATATTATAACTCGCAATATTAATAACCAGATCATTCTCAGGAAATAGGGGGCTTTCCGATAAGGACTTCTCCTTATTGGCGCGCAATTAGGTAACTAAACCCCTTTCCTCGACTGAACTTTTTAGACATTGTTAATAATACAAATAATAATATGAATAACTTTGTCATCTGAATTATTGATTTAATAATATAAAATATTGTATAAATGATACTGTGACAATAATTGAATCAATAATGTTAGATACTATGCAGCAATTACTGTGGTAATAATTGAATAAAACTGAATGACTTCTCACGTAAGTATCAATAATCAAATATACTGTACAATACCATGTGCTACTATGCAACCACACGTATTACTATACTTTTATCACTGGGTATTCAACAGTTAACGATAAAACTTTTGCCGTTATTTTTATAAAAAGTTATTTATGTCGTTTTCTAACTCCGACAGTAATTTCATTGTGGGGTCCACCAGTGATTGTGCCGTCATACGAATATTCCCTGGTAAAACAAATATTCCTCGACTAAACAAATATTTTATGACAACTTTCTTACTTTGCAAAATTTGTAAATATTACCCACAAATATAACATTATATCAAATCCACACCTTAGTATACAAAAATAATAATTAGAGAAAATTAAATCTTTAATCATAAAAGTTGGGGTCTTACAACCTCCCATTCTTATAAAATTTTATCCTCGAAATTGGTGCACGTAGCTGGTATGTCGAAGTGGTGAGGATACCTTATTTTCATTTCAGATTCTAACTCCCAGGTCATTTTCTCAACATCGTGGTTTCTCCACAAAACTTTGACTTGAGGTATAACCTTAGAGCGTAGAATATGTTCCTTCTTATCCAAGATTTTAACAGGTATCTCTTCATACGTTAAATCTTCTGCTATCTCGTCCGGTTTTAAATTAATAATGTGGTTCTGGTCTTCCACATATTTGCGTAACATAGATATGTGAAAAACGTTATGAACACGAGACATACATGGCGATAAGGTGAGTCTATAGGCCACAGTTCCTACTTGATCGAGGATTTAAAATGGGCCAATGAATCAAGGATTGAGCTTTCTCTCTTTCCAAATCTCGTAACTCCTTTCCGTGGAGCAACACGTAACAACACATGATCTCCAACATTGAATTCCACGTCCCTTCGATGAAGATCAGCATAATTCTTTTGTTGATCTTGTGAGATTTTTATACATTGTCGGATCATTTAAATCTTTTCTATTGTCATGCGTACCAATTTCGGTCCCAACAACGTTGCTTCACCCACCTCATCCCAGTATACAGGAGAACGACACTTGTATCCATACAACGCCTCGAATGGAGCCATGCCTATACTTGCTTGATAACTGTTATTGTAGGAGAATTCCACTAATGGTAAGAACTTGTCCCAACTTCCTTTGAAGTCTATGACACATAGTCTTAATTAATCTTCAAGAGGTTGAATAGTCCTGTTCGACTGCCCGTCCGTGTTGGGTAAAATCTATATACGCAAAATACGCAAGCATACGTGGTCAACAAGTAATATAGTAATAAATAAAGTATCGTTCCTACGGAGACAATGTAGCAATAAATTTAACTTCACAATTATCAATCTCCTATTAATCCTAATTCTATTGAACTATTCAATTTAATGGTTTAAAATTATAGAAACTGAATTAATAAATAAATAAACTTCCACAAAATAATCACAAATATCAAAATCCAGAATTTCAATCAAATAAAGGAGAATTAGACTTAAGATTTCACCCTAAGCTTCACTCTGATTTTAACACCTTTATTCCAATTCAACTCACTATCCCAGTTTATTAATCAAGAACACGAATGTAGTATTAACCACCTCTCGATGCACTAATACCGTATTAACTTAAACCCACAATTAAGATAGAAACAAGTTAAACACCTTAATTAACTAACTCACTATATCTCTATGAGAATTACAATTAAAGAAGGTTTAAGATTAAGTTCTCTATCTGATTACAGGCGATGTCAATCATATCTCTACCTTAACATTCATCAAGATTCTGCTATTCACAAAATTCATGAACACATGCTATATCAACTAGGTCTAGATTTGAATATCCTCTCTCGATTCCATACAAATCCGCAAAGAATTGTTGATCAGGCAATTCATAAATTCAAGCTCAAATTAACATAGATAAACTGGAAATACTTTATTGAACTGGAAATCAAAGATACAAAATCATTGTTTCACCTAAGGATCCATCATAAGCCTAAAAAGTGAATTAGTTCATAATGAATGAAATAAAAACTGAATAATCTAAGGAAAGCATCCTTGCAATTACAAATAAAAGACTAAAGAGAAGAATAGTGATAAACACCCTTCACGTAGCCTAAAATTGCAATCGTCACGAAAATCTCCTCAAAATACTCCTCCTATGCTCACTGTGAAATTCTGGAAAATAATCTTCGTATTGTGCCCTCTATTTCTTTCAATTCGTTGTTACTCGAGTAATATCTCTCTCCCCTCAAGTTCCAGCTGATAACCCTTGTTAAAAAGAGTCCATGCGCCATCCCAAATATCCAGTCCATGTCCCAACAGTCTTCAAACCAAAGCAGGACACTCACAAATTCGACACCCCCCGCCCCGGCGGGGGTACATATGCAAAAAGGGCCAGCCCCGGTGGGGATGTCTTCTACAAGTTGACTGTGCCATTTTCCAACTTACTTCCATATTTTCTCCAAAAAACCTCCTTTTTCCACGACATGCCTCAACGACCACCCTACACATAAAAGAACAAGAAACGAGTAAAAACGAACACAAAAACGAGAAAGTAACACGAATGAAGCTTGAAATGAACATCGAATCGTGGATATAAAATCCACTTATCAAAATCCCCCAAACTTAAATCGTGTTAGTCCTCAAGCACAAAACGACTCCTTGTTATGCAATGCAATGCGATGAAATGAATATGATCTACTTATAGGCTTTCGAGTCCATCAGTATCATAAAATCAAGATTATCTTAACGGCCTCGGCAAAAACAAGTAACTATACAATATAAAACACCAAAACCAATCTACAATTCCTTTTAATCCTCAAATCTTAAGCCATCATCACTAGTATAGTGTGCGTGTGTGATTAACATCCATGATAACTGCTACGGACTCAAATTCAATACATAATCAATCTCTTAGAAGGAATTATACAGTGAAAACTTAAAAATTCAAAAAATAGGCTAAATCCAACTAAAATCAAACAATTACCAATATCGAGTGTTAACATGGGATACTTATGCTTTATTTTTCATCTACGGGGGCTTTTTGCTCTTATTTACCGTTTTATTTATTTATTTTTGTTTTTGTTTTTTTTATATACACATAGCTATGCAAAGTCTTATTCCCTTAGGCTTTTTAATTCTACCTTAACGAGCTTTCGACCAACGACTCCCAGACCATTAAGACCTTAGGGCGCTAGGTGTAAAGACAATCTCCTCTGGCTTACTTACTCAAGTAACAAAGGCCACAAAACTAGACAAGCACGCCACAGTATTTATTCATTTTTTTTCAAATCTTATATACCCCACATATTGTGACAGCCCCGAATCCAGGTCCCAAATAACCTCGGATTCGGTTCGATCATTCTATACAACTATTACTATTTGCGGAAGATATAAACATAAATTATTTATACAATACATATACTCAATATTCTCCAAGGTCGAGTAACCTTAACTTAATACACATTTCATAACTTTTCTAACATATAACATTATTAACATATAATACTTATACAATTTAGATGCACACATATCCTAACGCTGGAACTGTCTTTAACATTTCCTTGTATCCGACGCATTCGCCTTAATCTGCAATATTTTATCATGATATAGCAAGGATGAGCATAAGGATTGCCTAGCAAGTTTAACTTCAACAATATAACGATATATCATGATTGAAGAGTTTGAATAATAAGCTGGCTATAATTCAACAATATAATTGTGAACTAGCAGGAACAAGTTTATGACTGAACAAGTATTATACATGAACAAATATATCTAAAACCAACTGGTAATGAAGGTGATCAGCCTTTCATACCTGACTTATACATGCAATATGTACAGAGTACAAATTATACATGGCAATCAGCAATGATTAACCATAAGCATATAGGAATGAAACACTCTTAGTAGAGTTAAGTAAAACAAACTTGCCTAAACCGTTAATTACCGTTACTCAATTTATATCGCCTTATCCGAAGACCTAATATTAGTTAATATAGATCTCCAATATTAGAATAATATCATCGCAATATAATACTATTATATATAGACATACATAGAATAACCTAAACACATAACACATAACACATAACTCTATCAGTCTATAACACACATAAGACTCAGTATCAAGTCAAACTATTGCAGTCTGAGTTGAACCCGACACAATTTTAACATCCCGACGGTCTACTCGAACTTTTATCGAGTCTAAGTTCAATTAAACTCTGCCTAACACTTAACAATTATCTCAGATAATTTTAATATCAGTCAAAAATATTTTTCTAAGTCTCATAATAATTTTTACATAATTATTATCATTTATCGTAAATTTTCAATCATTAAACACGTATTTAAATAAATTAAACACCACATAATTCTTTTATCATTAATATTTATTTATTATCAAATATTAATGAAATACATGTCATAATATTATAATATATTTATAATATAACAAATTATTTTTAATACTTTAAAATCACCTTTATATGATTTTTAAACACTTAAATCCATTATCCAATAATTTACGATAAACCTTTATATTAAAAGTCACTTAAAATATTTCTCTAAACAGCAGAGGGCCCAAAATATTAAAAGTCACTTAAAATATTTTTTAATACCATAATATAATTTTTCATGATTTTTCATGAATTAAAACTATTTTAAAATAATTTATTTAATTTTGTAATTAAATAAATTAAATACCATTTATATTCCAAAAATATTAAATATTTATGAAATATACTTAAAATAATTAAAAATTATTTTTCAGATTTTAAAATAATTTTTCAGAATTTATTTAGTATTTTTAATAATAAAAATCTATTTTTTTCTATTTTTAATTTAATTTCCGGAAAATAATTAATTTTCCTAATTTAAGTGTCGCTAAAAGTGGCTTTAGTGACACAACCGTCGCTGAAAGTGTTCTTCTGCTGTTCTTGAGCTTCAAAGTCAGTTAACGACGTGGGTGGTTTGACCAGCCTTAACTCTTAGTCTAATCCGATTCTGGGATAGTTTAAACGTTTATAATGTAGTCAGTGTGCACCTCTACAACTATCAATCACAACATAGGTCATACATCAACATATCACGAATATCTGGGTCTCCAAAAAGTCTGACAAGTCTATCCTTCATTTTTGGGTTTTCCAGAAAATGAAGAACAATACAAGGTGCTATATTTAAGTCCTTAGATCTTACGCTACCGGTCTGATTTATGATATTTAAAGCTTCTCAATTGTAGCTGAGATGTCAAAGAATATCTATATACAATCAGATTAGTCTAACAACAACAACAAATGCATATTTCATCCGGTCAAACTACCTGCCAGAAAACGCCTCTTTGAAGATCTGGGTTACCCAGAACCTTCTTCCAGCGTGACGGTCAACGATGGTTTGACTGCTCATTTCTACGATTCGGCTACGGATCTGAGTGGTCTAAATGTATATATGTCTAGCCGGTATGTCAGTCTATAACAATAAAACAATAACTTGACCAAAACACTTTTCAAAATCAAGATCAGAGGCCAAACAAAACTTGTCAGAAATTCTGGTAACATTCTGGGTAACCCAGAAACAGATTTTGTGCTCGGTCAACGTACTTTGACCGATCATATCTTTCAATCTACACGTGATCTGGGTTTGATTCAAGTTCCAAATCACACCCCTTACAACATTCTACAAGATTAAAACTTAAAACACAACAAACAATTAATACACAGAGATCTAGAAGTCCTGATATATGACTGTCAGACAACATTTTTTAACTTTTTCCATATTTCAAAAATCATCAAATCCGAGCATCAAAATGATATGGATCAAGGTTTTGACCACCCAGATCATCAAGTGACACCCTCTAGCACATATCTAAACAACAAATCCTAACATCTAACACTAGATCATGAATTTTCTAGAATTAGGGTTCTTACCATTTTGAGCTTTGATTTTTGATTCTGGCCCTTTGATTCTGTTCTTAACTTGATATGAACTGATCAGGCTTCATCATTTCTCTCTCTATCACTCTAGATTTCGAAAAGTTAGAGAGAGAAGGGACTTAGACAAAGTGAGAAATAAAGTAAGATTTCTTACTTTTAAATCTTTGATTTTTACATAAAATGTATCTAATGTTGCAAGGTGGCATTTAAGATCTGATCTTGGGAGATTTTAAGGCACATGGTCAATACCTAACAAGATGAGTAATGCAATTTCTAGAAAAACTTTAAGCTTACAAGTAAGGGCATTTTTGTCTTTTTGCATAACATTTTAATGGCAATTTGGACATTTGACCAAACCCTTAGGGTTTAGGGTTTGAGTGGATTTAGGGTTTGGAGCATTCTTAGGGTTTAGGATTTGAAACCCTTAGGGTTTACACATTTAATTATCTAAAATTTCCAATTTAGGTTTTTAAAAATAGAAAATTAATATTTCTAACTTATAATTAGAATTTTCTAATTATATAAAATTTTCTTAATCATAACTTAAATATTGCTAATTAGGATTTATATTTCCTAATTACAATCGCTAATTAAGCAATTAGGGTGAAAATGGTCATTAGGGTTTATAACCCACGAATTAGGGTTTCTAATAGAAAATTAATTTTTCTAAAATAGAAATTAGATTTTTGTAATTAGATTAGGGTTTTCTAATTACTTAACTTGAAAATTAGAATTAATATAACCTAATTAACGTTAAAACAATTTAATTAACACTTAGGTTTTTCCCTATTTACAAATTAGGGTTTCAAATCCGTAATTAGAGTTTTCAAAATGTGACATTAGGGTTTGCTAATTAATTAAGCGTTACCCTAATTAATATTATAATTATTTACACTTACGCCACTAAGTTTCCGATTTAGAGTTTCATGCACCGAATTAGGGTTTCGGATTCCCGGAACTAAAATTAGGGTTTCCAGAACCAATTTCTAGGGTTTCTCGTTAAACGCTATGGTTTTCTAACCGAACGTTGACGTTCTTAATATATACTTAGGGTTTGATACAGATATCGATTATATGGTCAACCCTTGACCCTTAACCCTTAACCACATCATGTACACATATACACAAAACATCATGTACACGTATTTCCTTAATCCTGAATAATTCACCTAAATCCTTCACAGAATTTTGAAATCCTCAAAATTCCATCTTCATAATATCAAACACATACACTAATTTTATGTCTATGTTCTAATTTTGAACCCTAAATTAATTAATAAAAATTTTAAAAATGTTCAAAATTCTCGGGTTGTCACACATATATTCCCCAAACTTAGATTCTTGCCTACTTTAGCCTTTACTGCCTATCTTTGTCGTTTTCTCATTTACCCTAACATTATCCTTTAGAAACAATTTATGTATGAATTTGTACTGACCAGTCAACAAAGATGTTATTAGCGTGCTAACCTTTTTTATACCAGTTTCAAACAAGCTCCAGATTTGACTCAAAATAGAAATTGTATCACAGTTCTAATAACCAATACTGCAATGGTTAACTTATTCTCAATCTCATCATTGGCCCACAAGTAACATGAACTGCAACACTATTGGACACCATTTTTATTTTTATTTTAATTTTTTTTATATCAAAATGCGATAATAACCAGAATGAACACAATGCAATAACAAAAATAACCTAAGATATTATGCAAAACTAGAATGTAATGACAAATTTAAACCTCACTTCTATATATGCATGTAAATAAGAATCTAAATCCCCCAAACTTAAGTAATACAATGCCCTAATTGGATGAATAATCATAATTAAGTACGTGAGGACTTCTCTGCTATCGCTTAAGTCTAAGGAGATGGTTGTTGAACTTCTTCGTCTGAGTCACTAGGCGGAAACCTCAGCAGTGGCATAGGCTGCTGATATGGGAATTGCGCAGCTAGATTGAAACTCTGAAGCGTCGTGTTGAGTGAAGCGAACGACGTGTTCATAGCATCAAACATGTGGTATTGTCTCACTGCAAGTTGCTGCATCTCTCGACATGCTGATTTGTTGTGCGCAATCATTTGATTTGGAACTCAAGGAACTGGGGACTGAATATTGCCTTGGTTTGTGGTACCTGCTCAGCCCCTTGATCGTCTGTAGCTGCAACATCATCCTCTGATACCTCTGTAGCATCAACGTCGTCTTCCGAAGCCGACAGAAAAATAAAGCCCAGACCTCGTGGATGTGACTCGCCTCCTGCCCATACAGAATATCGCGCTATCATTCTAGAATTAAGCAATGCGAGCGGCATTTGTGTGGGCTCATCGTCAGACCATCTCACCCCTGCATTGCGACAAACCCACATATGAGTAATGGGTGTGGTAAGCCACCCGAAAAATTTCCACGTAAACACCAGTGGATGGAGAAACAGATAATGGCCCCAACGTAGATAATGAAATCTTGTTGAGAACAACAGCAACGCCTTCTCTTTGGTGACGTCCGAGGTGTGTTGGGACGAAAGTAATTTAGCGCATAAGAATGCGTACCATATTTTTCCATACCGGCTAAGGTCCTTGCTATGGAACAATGTGCCTCCCTTCCGACCTTTCATCCAAGAAGTTCCCGGCTTTGTCATTTCTGTGATTATTTCATCGTAGTCCGGATCAGAGTTTTGTAAGTGAGCATACTGGCAGTGGCGAGGTACCCACAGTTGATAGTAGGTGTTGATTGCATCGGCACTGAATGGAACCAAGCGACCCCGCATAAACGCGTGGAATGGTTCTTTGTCCTTAGCGTTTGCATAGAATTCCTTGACAATATTGACCACAGTGGGTTCTGGCTCTTCTGTGAATTTCGTCCACCCCTTTTGATAAATTTGAGGCATCATCTCCCCATTATTAGGATCCGGTGCCTACCCTCGCTCCGGTGTAAGGGCCTTGGTAAGCATGTAATCATACCGGTCGGCGGCGGCGACACTTTTAAACTTTCAACGATCGAATATGCGGGATAGTGGAGTTGGCCTTGAACTCTCCCCTCTTTGTCGTTTGGATGTCAATTGAGAAGCCATTGATTTTTGGATGTCTGAGTATATGTCCTCTCCCCAAATTTTAGTCACACACTTTAGCAAACACATGGTGTGCACACTGAGTTCTTTCCCCACTTGGATGAATTTGTGGCATTTAAGTTGAATGAAGATGAAGATGAAGTGGAATTGTGCTCTAGAATCACCCCAATACCTTGCTAAATTCGTAGTCTTGTGTAGAAGGAGTGGAGTGTATGTGGTGATTATGGGGATTGAGTGAGAGGGTTTATATAGAGGAGGTGTGGGGGAGATGAATGGGAGTAATTGTGGAGGTAGTGGGTGTATGTGTAGTAATGGGGTGAGAGGATGGAGTAATCGTGGGTAGAAGGAATGGGGATGAGGCTTTGATGGTGGCACAATCATGGCTAAGCAGTAGGAGAAGTGGTATCAGTTGGCGTTATAGTGTATGAGAAGGAAAGTGGGAGTCTTGTGATGTAGCTACCGAATAAGTAAGCCCAGATTTCAAGACCCCCGCCCCGGCGGGGAGTACTAAGCTAATAGAGCCCGCCCCGACGGGCATGCCCCCTGTAAACTGAGGTTGAAAGACCCCCGCCCCGGCGGGGGTTGTAGTTCATTTTGGGCCCTCCCCGGCGGGATGCTCCCTGCTAAACTCCTCTATTTCCCATCTTTGCTTCATGCTAAGCTATTCAATGTTCCTTTTTCCATTATGCAAGACATGAAACATGAAAGTTATTAGATTGTTGAGCACTTGGAGTATGATTGAAAGATTAACAAAACTTTTACTATATATAATACCTACCTAATAACTTAATAAAAACTATATTCTAACAATTATGAATGAAAATACAAAAAATAAACGAAAGATTGGGTTGCCTCCCAATTAGCGCTTGATTTTAAGTCATTCAGCCTGACTACTTCCTATTTAATTTGTGTCGGCCAATGTGATGGCGATCACATCGGTGTTAGCTTCTCCACCCCAATAATGCTTTAGACGATGTCCGTTGACTTTGAACGTATCTAATGGATTACGATCGTAGAGTTCAACTACACCTTGAGAGAATACCTGCTTGACAGTGAATGGTCCTGACCATCTCGACTTAAGCTTTCCTGGGAACAATCGCAGCGTGTGAGTTGAACAAAAGGACTGATTAACCGGCTCGAATGTTTGATGAACAAGTTTCTGGTCGTGCCATCTTTTTACCTTTTCTTTATATAATTTGGAGTTCTCATAGGCATGAAGGCAGAATTCGTCGAGCTCATTCAGTTGAAGGAGTCTTCTCTCCCCTATAGCTGCTTGATCGAAATTGAGTTTTTGAACCACCCAATAAGCCTTGTGATGTAGTTCGATCGAATAGTGACATGCCTTCCCGTATAGTAGTTGATATGGTGACATCCCAATTGGTGTTTTGTACGCTGTCTGGTATGCCCATAATGCATCGTCCAACCTAAGTGACCAATCCTTACGACTCAGATTTACTACTTTCTCTAATATTTTCTTTACTTTCCTGTTTGACACCTCTACATGCCCACTTGTTTGAGGGTGATACGTTGTCGCTACCTTATGGTTGACCCCATACCGTGTCAAAAGAGATGTGAAGGCCTTATTGTAGAAGTGACTACCTTCGTCACTGATTATTGCTCTTGGCGTGCCAAACCTAGTGAAAATGTTTTTCTGTAGGAATTTGAGGACCACATTGGCATCGTTGGATGGTAGTGCTATAGCTTCAACCCATTTTGACATGTAATCCACTGCGAGTAGAATATACTGATTGTTCAAAGACGAAGGGAATGGCCCCATGAAATCGATGCCCCATACATCAAAGATTTCCACTTCAAGAATTGTTTGTAAAGGTATCTCATTCCGTTTCGAAATGTTTCCCACCCTTTGACACCTATCACAATGTTTGACAAAATGGTGGGCATCTTTGAATAATGTAGGCCAATAAAACCCAGATTACAACACCTTCGCTATTGTTCTCTCACTCCCATAATGTCCGCCATATGCAGATGAGTGACACTCATGCAGAATGTTCTTCACTTCACTGTAGGAGATGCACTGTCTAATCATTTTGTAGGCGCACTGCTTGAACAAATATGGTTCGTCCCACATATACCATTTCACATCATGAAGAAACTTCTATTTTTGTTGTCTTGTGAGGTCAGGTGGTAGAATGTTGCTCACAAGAAAGTTTGCATAATCCCCATACCACGGAATCTCTGTAGTAATCCCAAACAGTTGCTCATCTTGGAATGATTTGTTAATTTCACATCTGTCTTCTTTTGCTTTCCCTTGGTTTTCCAGCCTAGACAAGTGATCGGCTACTTGGTTCTCCATCCCCTTTCTATTCTTTATTTCTAAGTCAAACTCCTGAAGTAGGAGAATCCATCGGATAAGGCGTGGCTTATCATCCTTTTTCTCTATTAAGTACCGAATCGCCGAATGGTCTATGTAAACTATCACCTTAGTCCCGATCAAGTATGCCCGAAATTTATTAAATGCATACACCACTGCAAGCAATTCCTTTTCTGTGGTTGTGTAATTGATTTGAGTCTCTGTGAGTGTTTTGCTTGCATAGTATATGGCATGAAACACCTTGTCTCGTCATTGGCCCAAAACAGCCCCAACCGCGTAGTCACTTGCATCACACATTAGCTCGAATGGCATGTTCCAATCTGGTACGATGATCACGGGGGCTGTAGTCAATTTCTTTTTCAATAATTCAAACGCTGACTTGCATTCTTCATCAAAACTGAAAGTAGCATCCTTCTCTAAAAGACTACACAACGGTTTTGCAATTTTTGAGAAGTCCTTTATGAATCTCCTATAGAACCCAGCGTGTCCTAGAAAACTTCTAATACCCTTAACTGAGCTTGGGGGGGGGGGGACAGTTTCTCGATTGTTTCCAGCTTTGCTTTGTCAACCTCCAATCCTTGAACCGACACCTTATGGCACAAAATTATGCCTTCTTCAACAATGAAGTGGCATTTTCCCATTTGAGTACAAGATTCGTATCCTTACATCGTTGCAACACCATGACCAGATTCCCTAGGCAAGTATCAAAGTTGTCCCCATAGACCAAAAAGTCATCCATGAAGGCTTCAACATTTTTTCCCACCATATCTGAAAAAATGGCCATCATACACCGTTGGAAGGTTGCAGATGCATTGCATAACCCGAATGACATCTTCCTGAATGCAAATGTGCCGTAAGGGAAAGTGAATGTCATCTTTTCTTGATCCTCCGGAGCGATGACTATCTGGTTATAGCCCGAGTACCCATCCAAAAAATAGTAATTTTCATGTCTCGCCAATCTATCCAACATTTGATCAATAAAGGGCAGCGGGAAATGGTCTTTCTGGGTTGCCTTGTTCAAATTTCTATAATCCATGCAAACCCTCCAACCTGTCACTGTTCTAGTCAATATTAACTCGTTGTCCTCATTCTGCATCACAGTCATTCCTCCTTTTTCGGCACGCACTGGACCGGACTAACCCACTTACTGTAGGAAATCGGGTAGATGATACCGACATCTAACCACTTCAAAATTTCCTTCTTCACAACTTCCTTCATAATAGGGTTAAGTCGCCATTGTTGCTCCACCGTTGGTTTTGCCTCGTCTTCCATCAAAATCTTGTGCATGAAAAATGAAGGACTAATTCCCTTTATGTCCGTGATCGTCCACCCAATAGCTGATTGGTGTTCCCTAAGTACCCTCAACAACTTTTCTTCCTGCAATTCGTTAAGTGTAGCTGAAATAATAACAGGTAGGGAATTTGAATTGCCTAAATACACATACCTGAGGTGTTGAGGGAGTGGCTTAAGTTCCAACTTCGGTGGCTCTTCCAATGACGGTTTTCAGTTTTTGTGCGGCTATCTCCTCCGTGTGCAATGGTTCAAACGATGTTCTGAATCTGGTAACCCATGGTAATGAGTCTAGCATTTGTAAGTAATCCACCAATTCCGGGTCGTCGACCTCTTCATCCTCCAATAAAGTTGTTTCTAACGGATCGTTGACCAAACACTTGCTCATATCTTAACTGATGATTTGCTCAATTAAATCCATCCAAAAACATTCTTCCTCATCCGTAGGGAATTTCATGGCCTTGAATACATTAAATTTGATTTCTTGATCTTGGACCCTCATAGTAAGTTCTCCTTTTTGTACGTCTATGAGTGTCCTACCCGTGACCAAGAAAGGTCTCCCCAGGATAATCGGGATGTTCTTTTCCTCCTCAAAATCCAGAATGATAAAGTCTGTGGGGAATATAAACTTTTCCACCTTAACTAGTATGTCCTTTACTATGCCTCTCAAATATGTGACTGACCTATTCGCCAAATGCAATGAAATATTCGTGGGCCTTGGCGCGGGTAAACCCAATTATGTGTATACTGACAATGGGATAAGATTCACACTCGCCCCCAAATCACATAAACACTTGCTAAAATGCATATTCCTGATTGTGCATGGGATAGTGAAACTCCCGGGTCCCTAAGTTTTGGTGGTAATTTCTACTGTAATACTGCACTACACTCCTCTGTTAGTGCAACTGTCTCAAAATCTTCCCATGTCTTCTTCCTTGACAGAACCCCTTTCATAAATTCGCATAGCTCGACATTTGCTCTAGGGCTTCTGCAAATGGTATGTTAATCTGGAGTTTCTTGAACACTTCCAAAAACATTGTGAATTGCTTGTCTAATTTCTATTTTTGGGCCCTCTGCTGAAACGGTGGTGGGTGGATAAACAATTGGTTTATTGTTTAACTTGGAATCCTCACTTTGCTTATCCTCACCCTTGTTTCCTTTGCCCACGTTGCTGTCATCAACTTTGTCGGCCGGTTTCGCCGAATTTTCTGCATTATCACCCACAAGATGTTTTCCACTCCTCAATGTAATTGCCTGACACTGTTCATGGTTACCCTTCGGATTTCACTCTGTATCGCTTGGTAACGTTCCTTGTGGTCTATTATTCAATGCTAATGCAATCTATCCTATCTGATTTTCTAAATTCTTGATAGCCATCTCTTGTGATTTCTTTGCATTGCTTGATTTTTCATTGCTGCCTCATTACTAGTTATATACTTCGACACCACTAACTCGAAATCTGATTTCCTTTCCTGATGTTGAACCGATTGTTGGTGATTCTGAAAACCTGGGGGATATGACGGTCGTGGAGCTTGATTTTGCTGGTTTATTGCTCCATGAGAATTTGGGTGGTTCCTATTCCCCTGGTTGTAAGTGTTTTGTATGTATTTTACGAAATTCTGTTGTAGCTACCTATGAACTGGACGGACGCTGGATTGATTGTGCACTGATCTGTAGGATGGTCACCCGCGCACAATTCACATACCAATGCAACCTGTTGTACCTGAGCCCCTGTCATAGCATCCAACTTCTTGGGCAGCGCATAAATTTGTGCTTGTATTGCTGTCACTCCATCTACTTCTAACACCCCAGCTGCCTTTGCCTGTGTCATTCTTGCTGTGGCCACTAGTAATTGTTAGTCGCCATGGTCTGAATCAAGTTGTAGGCCTCCTCATAACTTTTAGCCATGAACGCTCTGCCTGGTGTTGCATCAATGCTAGTTCTGAGATTCCCACGTAGTCCGTTATAAAAAGTATTCATTTGCAACCACTTCGGCAATCCATGATGCGAGCACTTTCTGAGTAACTCCTTGTATCTCTCCATGCCTCATATAGCGATGTCGCATGCTACTTCTCAAAAATTGTTATGTCATTCCTCATTTGGCAATTTTAGCCGGTGGGAAAAATTTTGTAAGGAATTTCTGAGCTAAGTCTTTCCACGTAGTTATCGATCCCAGTGGTAGAGAATGTAACCAACTCTTCGCCTTGTCCCATAAGGTGAATGGGAACAAGCGAAATCTCATCGCATCATCCGAGACACCCCATTATATCTGAAGGTGTCACAAATCTCAAGAAAGCTAACCTAGATGTTCTTTCGGATATGTCATGGCCAATCCCCTAAAACTGAGCTAAATCCTGGATCATCTGAATAGTCCCAGGCATGATTTCAAATGTATTTGCAGCAATTGCGGGCCTGGTGATG